>OY725331.1:40257845-40745039 GCA_963242795.1 Inga leiocalycina
GGTGTTCGCCAATTCAAAACTGCTCTTCTTCAGCGTCTTGAAAGGGTGAGGACTATTTTATTTATTTTTATGACACGCTGTATTTTGTTGGCAGTACCTCTTGAAACATATAGTATATACATCTGTGCCATTTACAGCCCTAATTACATAATTTGAACAGTGGAAATTGTACTGTTTAAAATAAATTTTTTTTCAGCTCTTGGTAACAAAAAATTATTAAAGGGTGACTTGTTTCAAGCACAGTCTTGTAAATGTTGGATTGACTAAGGCCCTCTAGTTCACATTTGATTAATTTAGATGAGTTAGTGGAGCATACATGTTTATTATTGTGAGTTGTAAGTTTTGTATTGATGTGTTCCGTACTTAGCGTCAGCTGTCCAGCATTGTAGGAGTCTTAGGGTTTGAGCTCCATGCACTATGGAGTTCTGTAATTTAAACTTAAATATCTAATACCTTAATGGAGTTGACGGTTAGCTTATCCAAATTTTTCTGTCTGTTGAAGAATTCCATGTGAACCTTTTTGTTGTAGTATAGAATGAGTTATTTGTCCTTGTGAGATTTTATGATGGTGGATTTCCGTATGAACTTTCTGCAGTTTCATAGAAAGAATTTTTGTTCCATGCAAGACTTAGTGATGTTGATGGTATTTACACCGTGTCATGTTATTTTGAAGAAATGTTGTAATGTTGCTATGATTTTGTCAGGAAAATGATCCAACATTGAAAGGAAGAGTAAAGAAAAGTGATGCTCGTGAGATGCAGAGTTTTTACCAGCATTACTATAAAAAATATATCCAGGCTTTACAAAATGCTGCTGATAAGGCAGATCGGTAGGCTCTCAGATATTATGTTATATGTTTTGATCGTTGGCTATTTCATGACTAACATTGAGTTTGCTTGCATATATTCAGTGCTCAGCTTACTAAGGCATATCAGACTGCTAATGTTCTGTTTGAAGTTCTAAAGGCTGTCAACATGACGCAATCCATGGAAGTTGATCGTGAGGTTATTTTTTTTAGCTTCTGATAATTTAATTTTCCGTTGGTGTTCAATTTATTTGCACTCTTAATGTTATTAAAGAATTTGCTTTTTTAATTTGCTTAAATGTTAAATATGACTGTAAATAAGCTTCTTGTCAAGATAAAGTTGCTAAATGTTAAATGATGTGCTATAGATTTTGGAGACTCAAGATAAAGTCGCTGAGAAGACAGAGATCTTAGTTCCTTACA
Organism: Inga leiocalycina; assembly: GCA_963242795.1. Classification (NCBI taxonomy): domain Eukaryota; kingdom Viridiplantae; phylum Streptophyta; class Magnoliopsida; order Fabales; family Fabaceae; genus Inga; species Inga leiocalycina. The sequence continues at coordinate 40,259,074 of OY725331.1, forward strand.
ATATTCTTCCTCTCGATCCTGACAGTGCAAATCAGGCAATAATGAGATTTCCTGAGGTACAGGATTTAGTTTTTATGTTTGTTTACAATTACAACATGCACTCACCCGTTTATTAATTAATTATAACTAACTATTAACTAATAAATTAATGAATTAAATTAATAATAATTAATAGTTGACTCATTATTATTTTTTTGGTAAAATGACTCATTATTATTATTGATATTGATTATTACTAATGAATAATTTTAATTTACTAATTATTAATTCTTCCAATTCATGATAATTGTCGCTCTAGAGCGTTTAGTAATTTTCCAAAATATTTATCTCTTTAGAATTTAAATGAAGTAGTAATTATTTTTTTTACTGCTTTACCCTTCATTAATTTGAAGGAAAGTGTATTTAAGTCAAGGATAAGTTAGTAAAATACTGCATTTAATCTTACTAGATATAGGTCATTGGTCTTTGTGAAAAGCTCCAAAGCAACAAAGTTAACAAGTTTTATTAACTAGAAGGAGTAATTATTAATTAATAATGTTAATTAATCTATTATTTGTTAATTGGTTAATGGTTAATTTATTAGATATTAATTATTAATGAATGATTAATGAATATACTTGTTCCTCAATATTTCCAGATTCAAGCTGCTGTGTTTGCTCTTCGTAACACTAGGGGCCTTCCCTGGCCCAAGGACTACAAGAAAAAGAAGGATGAGGACATTCTGGATTGGCTTGGGGCAATGTTTGGATTTCAGGTAAAACGAACAACACCAAACCGTCTCTTTTTTTATATGCATTTGAGTCTTGCTATCGTTTCTAGCAGAAAATGAGCTCTTCATCACTAAAAAGTCTGAATGAAGCTTTGTATCACACCCTCACGTCCTGTTCTTAGTCTATATTTACAATTCAATGCAGAAACACAATGTTGCAAATCAGAGAGAGCACTTGATCTTATTACTTGCAAATGTACACATAAGACAGTTTCCAAAGCCTGATCAACAACCCAAGGTTAGCTTTAACATGAATTCTTGATACACTTTCATCTGTCCTTTTCAATTAAGTGTGGGTTTGTGTATTGCTTGGATTTTGAGATAAGCTGTACTGTACAGGGCATATAAATAGCACAGCTTCTTAAGAGTCATATATGTATGGATATATAGATATTGACGTTGATTTTTTTCTTCTGTTCACAATAAAACCTTTTGTGTCTGGGAATACATGTTTCAGTAAATCCTATCTTAGAACTGAAACACTTTTGAGTTGTTTAATTCGGCTTCATTGTCATGAACTGTGATTTCTTTTGGTGATAAGATTTAGAGTTTTACAGGAAATTGTTTCTTTCTTTCATCTGTAAGGGGTTGCCTTCTGGCCTTTTCTTTTGGGTCATGTAGTTGTACAACATGCATATGTTGCCTCTGAACCATTCTTATGACAATATTTAATCATCTGGGAATCATATATCTGATGATGAGTTTTTCCTATTCATCTTTTCTGTAAGCATTTATTGATTTGGATGGATTTGATTCTGACTTGTATCACTTTATTTGCTTAGTTGGATGACCGTGCGCTGACAGATGTGATGAAAAAACTCTTCAAAAACTACAAAAAATGGTGCAAGTATTTGGGTCGGAAAAGTAGCCTTTGGTGAGGATCTCTGTCCTCTTGCTGCTTAAAGATATACTCTTACCTGCTGTCTTGCTGACCGGGAGTTTTTAATTCCATAAGTGATTAGAAGAAAAAGGGATTTTTATATTCTTTTCCCTTTTTTATTGTATATTATAATGTAAGATGTTAAATCAGTTGATGGGCACTCAAATTGAGATGTTACCTTTTAATATCAATTCGTTTTAAATTCACAGATTGTTTAAATAACTCTTTTAAGATATTTGTGGTTTTAAAGAAATGACATCTGTTATTTAATGTCGCATGAAATATACCTCGTGGTATGTTGCAGGTTACCAACCATACAGCAGGAAGTCCAACAGCGCAAACTGTTATATATGGGTCTGTATCTTTTGATATGGGGTGAAGCTGCCAACTTGCGATTCATGCCAGAATGCCTTTGCTATATCTATCACCATGTATGTTTTCTAAACTAAACTAATATATGATAAATAATCATCTTACTGCATTTTTGTAGATGCACAGGTGGTAATGTTAAAATGCTATGGCAGATCCCTTATTTGACTGATTGGGTTATCCCTTCCATTCATGTGTGCGTGTGTTTTGCTTTCTTGACCTTCTAATCCTATCAAGGGATAGATTGTTTGCTCTTGTTTCCATTTCTTTAACTATTACACTTGTGCCGTCGCTTGTTTTCTTCTATCCTCTTGTTCAGTTAAATTGAATCTTGTTCCCTTAACGTAGGATGTTAGTATCTTAAAAGCACAACAAACAATGTAGTTGACTTCTTCATTGTAACTTGCCAGAGATTCTCTTTTTGAGTTACTAAAATCATACTAGGGCCCTTGTCTTACAACTTAAGGTCAGTTGGTTCATTAATGTGGTATTCTTGTTGAAAGTTGGCCTTAAGTTTTTAATTTGAATAGTTCTAGTTGATTGTTGACGTAATTATTTTTGTCAATGGTTTTAAAAAAAGAGAAACATTACTTGTAAGATGTGAGAACATAAAAATTGCTGTACTAGCAATTCTGGTAATTACCTACTTTCTTTAGAACCTATTTGCACTTGTCTATATTCACTTGCTTATCATGCGTCCCTGATTATCAATCGGTTCTTTATTATTAATCACTTCACCGATCTCTTGTTTGGTTTCCACTCTTTAATATGGCCTCTTTATGAGCTTCTGTTGATCCTTTATCATTTCATCCATATCTTGTGTCATTTATATTATTTTTTTCCTTTTTCTTTATTTGTTGGTCTCCCTTTGACTTTTTCCAATTCCTAACTGAACATTCCCATTATGTTTTTTTGCCTTTCTCCAAATTGTCACCACTCTAAAACTAAACTGATGAAACCTGAAAGGAACAGATCTGGATTCTGACTGTTGCAGTTACTCGCACCCCATGTCTGTCACGACATGGCAATTACCTGCGCCTCATTTATTTCATTGATGTAAACTTTGGAATCTTGACTTCCTGAAATGGCAAACTGTGAGAGAGAAAAAGAGCTCTAATGTCGAAAATGGAGAGTGAAACTAGAAAATCCATGTTCCTAAATTGCAAGGTCAAGTTTAGATGTGGAGAATAACTCTTTGGGAATGAGAGAGGTTCGGTGAGCATGAGATAGGTCTGAATGGTGGAGATTTGGAAGGCGAAAATGAGATTGGATTGGAGGGATCCTCTGGGCCACAAAGATCTCTGGAACTCAAGAGGGGGTTTATGCAATTGAGTGTTTTATGAGGGAGAGAGCTTTGACGAGATCCAGTGAGATCAAAGAGAGGGGGGTTTTGACAAGATTAAGCTTCATCAGAGGGTTTCTTGCTCATCTTTTCATAAATTCTTCTTCAGACTTGAAATCAATTTTGCTCCATTGACCAAATCTTACAGACAGGGATTTGCCACGTAGCACTGATCACTCTATGCATGTAATTGGGACACAAATGGAATCGTGATCCAAAAGAAACTGATAACATCAATATATTGATGAATTTTTCTAAACAAGGAAAAGAGATAGGAATTATGAAGCTAGTGCGTTTGTGGCATTTACGAATTTGGAAGAATCTGATAGTATATTTCAGACTGTACAGAAGCATGTATATAGATTATAGAGATAGGCAAAACTATTGGGAATAGATGCGGTAATCTCTCTTAATCGAATGACAAGATTTTGAATTTTGAATCTATTGTTATCCGATAATATCTCCTATTATCTAATAATAATATATAATTATTTATAATTACTACACTCCACCTCAGGTTGGATTATGGATACTCATCATGTGCAACTTGCATATAAGGCCTTTGAATGTCTTTTGGTTGACCTTTTGTGAGAATGTCAGTGAGCTGTAGCTTCATGGGAACATAGGAAAGACAAATGATACTAGCTTTAACTTTTTCTCTGATGAAATGATGATCAACCTCGACATGCTTGGTCCTGCTATGCTGAACAGGTTTTAAGGCCATGCCTAGAGTTGCCTTGTTGGCATAATAAAGTTTTAACGGTGAATCTACCTGGATATGAACCTTATCAGCTACTCGTTTTAGCCATATACCTTCCATAACTCCTTGAGATAATGCCCTTAATTCTGATTTTGCACTACTTTTGGAAACCACTTTTTGCTTTTGACTTTGCCAAGTGACTAGATTCCCCCACACAACCGTACAGTGCCCTGATTGGGATCTGCTGTTCTCCTGATCACCTGCTCAATCTGCATCTGTATAGATTTTTATGGTTCTTAGATTTGTTTCCTTGAAAAAGAGCCCTCAGCCTGGTGTACCTTAAAGGTATTTCAAAATTTTGTAAGCTCCATCCATGTGTTTCTTTTTTGGTAAGTGCATATGCTGATTGGCAACACTCACTGCAAAGGCAATGTCCGGTCGAGTGTGGGAGGGGTATATAAGTTTTCCTCCTAACCTTTGGTATCTTCCTGCATCTGCTGGTACTTCGTCCTCTTCTTTTTTCTTCAGGTCTTCTTTCTTTGTTTTCTTGCTGCTGATGGGGGTCTTGCTTGGTTTACATCCAAGCATGCTAGTTTCTTTGAGTAGATCAAGGACATACTTGCGTCGAGAGATATGAATCCCTTCTTTGGATCTGGCCACTTCCATTCCTAGGAAGTATTTTAAGTTTCCCAGGTCTTTTACCTCAAATTCCTTGTTTAGAGCCATCTTAATTCGACTTATTTCTCGAGTGTCGTTTCCAGTAAGTTGAAATTTGTTTTCATGACTAACGTTTTGTTTTCTACTATGAAGTGATTTATAGTCGGTGACTCTTTGCATTGCCATGTGAAGTTGTTAATATAGTATTTGCTTTTTCATTCCCAAGCGTTTTTTGTTTGCTCACATTGCTACCTATTGGTTAATGGGCTTTTATGACCATGTTTAATGTGGATATTTTATTTTGGTGCTTCACGTAGATGGCTTTTGAGCTGTATGGTATGCTTGCTGGGAATGTCAGTCCAATGACAGGAGAAAATGTCAAGCCAGCATATGGAGGTGAAGAGGAGGCTTTCTTGAAGAAAGTTGTCACTCCTATCTACCATGTGATTGCTGAGGTGCTTGCTACTGCTGTTTATTACAGTCTTGTTTCTGTTTTTCTCTTTCTACCTCTGAAAACTACACTGTGGCATGAAGCCATGTGATTCAATTTCCCCCTCAATTCTCAGTTTGATAAGCTCTCAATAATTTTTCTGTTTCATTTGTTCAAAAGGAAGCTAAACGAAGCCAAAAAGGGAGGTCAAAGCATTCACAATGGAGGAACTATGATGATTTAAATGAATATTTCTGGTACAATTTGTTTAGATTTTGTATTGCATTCCCATTTATTGTTAATATATGTTTAGTGATTAAGTTCAAATGATACAATTGTAGGTCAGTTGATTGTTTTCGGCTGGGGTGGCCTATGCGTGCTGATGCTGATTTCTTTTCCGTGCCAGATGAGCCCCTATCTTTTGACAAGTCAAATGTAAGTTGTTAACAGTTTCTCTCAATTCTGTTCACGTATAATCATTTATTATTGCTACATTATGTCAAGTGAATTTAATAACATGTGCTTACAGATTTATCTTGTTCTTTTGAAAATTCTGGATATAGGTTGTTGCCTCTTGGGCTTTCTGTAGATGTTTGTGTACATGTGCATGCCATCAGTGATGTGTTTGGCTGTCAGTCTAGTTTAGCCGTAATGCTTTTAGAGCATGATGGAGGTGATGCTTTCTTGTATGGACAGTGGGGGATTGGCCATTCCTTTTATGCTGATGGCTACTATATATTTGCAGTTTAAAATTTTGGATTGTTGGCTTCCATTTGGTGTTGTGCTCGTGGTTGTTTGATAAAAAATTTACTTAATCAGTGTTTAAAGAGCTTAGATTGCATTGTCATATTCTTGAGCCACTTAAGCTCATTTTTGCTGGAAATCATGATAAAATTATTATTGGGTTTTGCTTAATAGCTTAACGTTTTCAGTTAAGTTGATAGGGTGTGCTCAAGATTTTAGTTAATCTATTTACGTAGTCACTAAGTAATCCTATGAACTATGATTGAATGAAAGGAAAATAATGGAAATAGAAGAAGATAATAAACAATTTGAAATTAGAACTCAACTAATTTACTCTCCGGTTACTATTTTCTAATGTTGGGGACCTTGACCAAAGAAAAAAAAAGAGATGATATTGGCGCCTAAGAGTGTTAAGTTTATGCGATCTATTGGGCCTTCCTTATTGGTTCAAAATCTTAGGCATTAGATTCATGGGTTTTTATCACTCGTATATTCTCTTTCTAGTTCAGATTTATCTATTGTTGGGCTTGTTCCTAGTCTTAGAATTGCTTGATTCCCAACAAATAATGTCAACTACTAACTAATAATCGCCTCATGCATTTTCTTGACGGATACACTATTTTAATTTTCCATTTTGGGAAGATTCTTTATCCTTGAATGAGTTGTGTTTTACTGCTTTCCATTCTTCATATTTTTATCAACAGAAACTCTTCCATTGGTGTCTTTAATTAGCTTATGTGGTGTCTATATCTTGTTTGCATTGTTGATGTGGTTTTCCTTGTCCTTGATTCTCTTATAACTACTGAATATCATATAATTATTCAGATTAAAAAGTTTTGTCCTAAATACAGTGCTTATTCATTGAAGTGTAATCTATATCATGTGAAGTAAATCAGATGAGTGAAATAATTGTTGTGTATTATTCAGAGAGGGATCAGGTACATATATACATGAAGAGAGAATCGGATCACTTAGATAAGATCCAGATATGATAAGATTAAATCACTATATAATCAGGAAAAAAATATAAACTAATAATCCTAATTATCTGCTATAATTTTGGATTTAATTAATCCCTATAATCGTGGGATTATGGGATTCTACATCATGTGAACAAATAGGTGGCTTATTCTCATATGTTAGTAGTGAACAGTAAATAATAAAACATGCATGATATATTGGTGCATTATCAGTCACATGTTTTCTTTTTCAAGAAAAGTTGTTGTGCTTATTTATTCTAGAATAGGATGTGTGGTTGAGAGTGAGATGGAGAACTTTTGTGCTCAATCATGTATGGTCATACAAGACAAGATCTGTAGTGATTGTATACAAGGAAAACTTGGTGTGGCTTCATAGGAAAATGGTAGATGGTAGAAAATTGTTCAAGATGATTTAGACATGTGCAAAGGTCACTAGAGGTGCTAGTGAGGAGAGTTGAGTAGATGGTCTTAAGCTTTAGGAAAAAAGTTATTGAATGGGATCTTAGTGAATGTTATATTTGAAGAGTTATGATAGAGTACCCAGTTTGAAGTCTCATGCATAAATTAAATTAGTCTGATTTTATTTTATTAATATTTATTTTAATTGTTTTAGTAGTGGTTTTAGTGGATTGTTAGGTGTTGAGCAAGTTTAGGGTTAAGTGGAGTTAGTGAGGATTATATGCTGAGTCGAAGTATTTTATTTATTAAATTAAATATATTCAAGTTAGTTATTTTCATAAGTCGTGGTTAGTGGTCCTAATTTTAAGGAGCCATTGTTATTCTCTTTATCTATAAATATTGAGTCTCATTATATGTAAAAGCGTTGTGGAAATATATGAAATATATTAGAGAAATATTTCTTTGACTATGGGAGATTCTCCTTGGGCTTTATTAATCGGATGGGTTAAGATTCTTGCTCATTCCCTATTAAAGATTTATCTTTTATCTTTTTCTTTATTAATTATGCAATTAGATTCTGAGTTCATAATTTAACAGAGTTTTCTTCATTATCTTTCCCTACCGATTTGGATCCTATCATCTACTGATTTGGGATCCTACCAAGTTAGTTGATGTTCTAATGGCATCATGTAATAGCCAATCTGATTTAGTGGGATAAGACTTGTTATTTTAGTTGTGTGATTGGCAAGAAATTAGGGTGTGATATTGTGTTCGCTGTTGAAAAACTTTTCCCATCTAATTTGTGTACTACTCATCCAACTCTTTTACTGCTCAATTTCATCTTCCACTATCTTAAGCCTTGTCATATCTCGATTTTCAGGATAATAAGCCACCTAGCAGGGACAGATGGGTTGGAAAGGTCAATTTTGTTGAGATCAGATCATTTTGGCATGGTTTTAGAAGCTTTGACAGGATGTGGAGTTTTTTTATACTATGCTTGCAGGTAGTAGAATTTTTCTCATGCATCTGCCATGGTGTGGTGTAATCTTCTTTAAATATTTCTCCTAATAAGCTCTCCTTTTGAATTAATTGGTTTGTCTTTAGGCTATGATTATCGTTGCTTGGAATGGCAATGGGGACCCAAGTGTAGTCTTTAACGTGGATGTGTTCAAGAAAGTGTTGAGTGTGTTTATAACAGCTGCTATATTAAAGTTTGGGCAAGGTGGGTAACCTTTAATTTTTGCTAGCAAATATATTTCTGAATTAAATAATAGATGCTAGAATATTTAACCTTGTGCCTTGTTGATGTTTATGTTGTAATATACTAGCTTTTTTTATCTCTATCGTAGGCCATTTGATTTGCTAATTTTAATTTGTGCTTGACTTGCTGAGGAAACAATCTTTATGGTAGATTTGGTGTCTTGTTATTTTCAAAGCACCATGGGAATTCGGATATTTTTATTTTATTCTGTGACTTACTTGTTAGGCTTTCTTTTATCTTAAATTGTTTCCATTATTCTACTTTCTCATAAAAGTACCATGGGAATTTGAATATTCAGAGTTGTTATCTAGTTGTCCTTCATTTTTGTCGTCTTTCTCTGATTTTCTCTCTACTTCTCCATCCTTCTTCCCCTTCTCTCTCTTTATCTTTGTTTCTCCCTCGTGAACCAAAGAATGGTGGATATGTTATGGTTCTTTGGTTGGAGCTTCTTTGGCAAACCATGCACATAATCTTTATGTGAAATGATGGGGAACAAGGCATGAGTTATTCAGTTCCACAATGAGCAGTAGAGATACTAATTCTTCCACTTTGTTAACTGACTTTGGGGGAGGGTTCTTCTCCATGCTTGGTAGCCGTCAGTTAGTCTTAAAATCGGTAATAACTACATAAAGGACAATATGTAGTTGATTCTAATTTAGGAAGCCACACTTATTTTAATTGATGAAGCCTTGAATTCTTGCGAAGTGTAGTTAAGGACTTGGGTTCTCTTGGTGGCAATTGATAATGCCTAGGCAACATTGTGTAATATGGGCTGCCTTATGAGATTACTTAAATGGGTTGTTGCTTCCACCTCAATAGGTAACTTATAGGCGGGAGTTTTGTCCCTCACATGGGTGCCTGTTAAAAAATGAAATGGAATTTATATCTTTAATGAATGCATGAAGCGTGAAGGTATGATATATGTTCATAGGAACTCCATCTTCTATCACGGAAGAATGAGAAGTATTCTAGTAGACAAAATAGAATGGGAGATGTTAATGAAGACAAAATAGACTGGAGGTGTTGAAGTTCCTAATATGTCTTTAGTTGAACCAAAATTGTAACAGCTTATAGGGGATGCTGTTAATGTGGATGCAATGAAGGATGCCTTGAATTGCAAATTTTAGCAATGTGGATGGTGATGATAATTAATCCAAAATGCAAATTTTGTTTATTGTTATGGACAATATTTATGCATGTAGTTTGTTTTATCATCTGTGCTTCAATTTGTGGTCTATTCTAGACTAAATTCATATTTTATTAGCTGGTTATAAATGCGTGTACTCGCACACAAACAGGCAGACATTTCCATTGTTTTGTCCTGATGTGTTCAACTTTGTGTATAGTGTTATACTGAAAGGCATATCCAAATTGGTGCTACATAGCTTAAAATTGAAGAGATAGGATTCACGGAGAGCAGCAAAAGTGTCTGCAATGTAATTTTGGCATCCCTTTTTGGTGTGTTTTGCCAAGTGGCTGACTTTCTTTGGAGTGTCGAAGAAGCCTCCTTAGTTGACAACTTTTGCAACACAGTTTTTACCTTGTTTGTTCTGTTTTTGGTCTATTTTTAAAGTCAGTTGAGTTGATTTGTTTTTTTCTTTCCCGAAATGGCTGTTCTTCCATAGATGATACATCTGAAGAGTTAGTTGTTGATAGACTCGATGTCATTATGCAATCCATGTAGCTTACGTCTCTTGGTGGCAGTAGACTTCTTGTTGGCATGAGTAACACTATCTGGACAGGGGCACAAAAATGCTTGACTATAGAAAACAAAAATGCTTAACTTAAGAAAACCATCACTTAAGTGATAGGAGGGGGTACAGGCTAAAACTCTCTCAAACCTCTTCAAACTCTTTATCATGGTTCATGAAGAATTGATAATTCTTTTCTGTTTATTAAACTGAGAAGAGAAGCCATGGTATGAAATCTTGTTAGTGAGTTTTGAGTTACTTGATGTTTCTCATTACTTCAGAATAATTTTTCAACTAATTACATGATTTGAAGCTACTAATAAAAGCATATGTGAACCTTAATTTTCCCAATTTTCGGGCAGTCTATTTACAATGTCGTTCATCATAATGCTTTAGTGAGAATATCATCTACTTGATCATTGGAGTGAACTTGGTTAGAGTGACCGTGATCCTTGGTAGTATATTTTCTATGATATTATAACGAGGATCAATTTCAGTATATTTGCTCCTTATGAAAGATGGGATTTGAAGTGATGTGGAGAGCATTGTGATTGTCACATTTTAATGTCATTTTGTTTTGATCTTCTAATCGGAGTGCTTGGAGTGGTATTATCTAAAGTGCATAATCAATCCCATGTCCAAATGTTCCAAGGATGAATGCTTATTACCCATGAAGTCACATTTTCATTTAATAAATTAAATGATGATTTCATCGTCTCATACAACGTTACCTTAACTATGAGGATTTTGCATTTATGTTTGTCAATATTTTGTTTGTTTATAATTTGTGTGTGTTTTTTGCTAGAAACAATCATATCTAGAATTAGTGTCTCATTTCTCATGAAGGGGAACTTTTATATGGGGTTTTACTTTATTTGTGCTCTTATGTGCAGCTATTTTGGATGTAATCCTCAGTTGGAAAGCACAACGGAGTATGTCAATCCATGTCAAGTTAAGATATATTCTAAAAGTTTTATCAGCTGCAGCTTGGGTGATTGTCCTATCAGTTACTTATGCCTATACTTGGGATAATCCTCCTGGGTTTGCTCAGACCATTCAAAGTTGGTTTGGGAGCAATTCGAGTTCACCGTCATTGTTTATTTTGGCTGTTGTTGCTTACCTCTCTCCAAATATGCTCGCTGCTGTATTGTTTCTGTTCCCATTCATTCGCCGGTTTCTTGAGAGATCAAACTATAAGATTGTGATGCTAATGATGTGGTGGTCACAGGTAGGCAGAATGAGAACCTTAAATTTTTCTGAAGCCTTCTGTTTGATCACGACATGCCCTGATGTGAGCGTGCACACACCCATTTTGACGTTCACTGTGCATATGTTTTTGCTGATGCAACTTTAGGTTGAGGCCCCAACTTGATGTTTATTATGTTTAATTTTGCAGCCTCGTTTGTATGTTGGTAGGGGAATGCATGAGAGCACATTTTCTCTTTTCAAGTAAGAACATAGGTTGAAAAATGGATTTTGGTAATAATATTTAACCTTCAAAGTTCTTCTGATCTTATTTTGTCCTTGTTTGCACTTTCAGGTATACGATGTTCTGGGTCCTCCTTATTATTACGAAGTTGGCTTTCAGTTACTATATAGAGGTTTTGCTTCTTCATTCAACCTGAATCTTTTGTTACTTCTAGATGAACTATTATTCTGATATGCCTTATCCATACTTTCACAATTTTGCACGATAATATCAATGAATATTTTCAATTTTTTTCCTTTTGAAAGCAGACCCCTGTTAAAATACTGTGATTGGGTTGGGGTTTTGTATTCTCATGAAGTGTTTCTACATTAACTAAAAACTGACCTGTTTTTCACTCAAAAAAAAAAAAAAAATTGAACTATGTTTCCATAGTGTGGTTGATTTTACTTGTTCTAACTATTGCATTTTGCTGTAGATTAAACCTTTGGTTGAACCCACAAAAGATATAATGAGGGTCAGAATCTCAAATTTCCAGTGGCATGAATTCTTTCCTCGTGGTTGGTAGCTTGAACACTCTGGTTTTTTTATATTTCAATATTCTAGAAAAGCCTATAATAAGTAGTTATTGTTTGCAGCCAGGAACAATATTGGTGTTGTGATTGCCCTTTGGGCCCCAATTATTCTGGTATGGGATCATGATTTAACGGATTCAATTTTTTGAATATTCTGTGTGGAAATAATCAAACTTTTTTATTGTTTATAGGTATACTTCATGGATACCCAAATTTGGTATGCAATATTCTCGACCTTATTTGGTGGTATTTATGGTGCATTCCGTCGCCTTGGAGAGGTTTGTAGATTGTTGATTTTTGTCACAATTCTTAATTGATGATTTGATGAGTGTTGCTTTTAAAGTACGCTAGTAAATTTAACCTTTTCACATCGTATACTTGTGATATGTAAATATAATAATGGGTTAAAAGTTGGCTATTGTTAGAGTTAGTTAGGGACTTAAGTGCAAAATGCCATAGTTAGATGGTAATTAGTTAAATAAGTGCGTAAGTGATTTAGTTAGCCGTTGGGGAAAGGTGCTGTGACATTATAAATAGCCTAGGCATTCCCTATTGTATTAGTTTTTTATCTGAATTGTTCGTAAAGGAAATACACTAGAATTCTCTCTTCTGTCTCTGTTCTCTATTCTCTTCTGTTTCTCTCAATCTTTCTGTTCTTCTCTCTCTCTCCTTCTGTCTTTCTATATTTCTACCAATACCATAACAGTGGTATTAGAGGGAACGATTCTCGGCCCTCCTACTGCATTTCCTTATTCTTATAAGTTCTACATTAATTTCAAGAACCATGGCTTCCTCTTCATTCTCAACCTCCAATGGTAGTCAGAGGTGGCTTCGGCAGTGTAAAGGAGTATAATGAATTCTTTGATGATGCTGTGACAAGATTCCGGCTCCTGATGTTAGAAGAAAAGTCTTGGCCGAGCAAGAAGGGCCGGTCATCCCTGAAGCCTTTGACGAAATTCGAGAAGAAGATGAAATTCTTGAACGGTTCCTACGCAAGATACCAGGAGCGATGAAGAAAAACCATGTGACTGAGACCGATGATGTCGACTTCGACGGAAAGAACCAGCAAAATGAAGACAAGCTTGTGTGATTTTGGCTGAGTCCTCAATGCCTGATCTTGTTTCTGTTTGTCGCAACCCAGGGATTTGGAGAAACGCGAAAGCAGAGGAAAGAATTGATGGGTCATCCAGTGTTGGCACTCTTGGAAGTTTTTAGACTTCATGCTCGGCGCCGTCGCTCTCTACTCTTCCTCCTTCAGTGTCGATGGCGGCTTCTTTCATACGGCCGACAAACACTGTTCTCTTGCTGCCACCGAGTTTGACGCCATCTTCTATCCTTGTTTTTTTTTGCAGCTACATTTCGAAGACAGAGATTCATGATGCTAAGTGTGGAACTGCGCAGCTTTCACAACTTGAAAATCTTGGTTGGGTGATGACATGGCTGAGGGGAGTTTCAACTGTTGAAAAGTCAAGAATACAGCTGTCCCCAATTTTCTCTGTGTGCCAAACTTATTTTAAATTTGATGGTGCACTGGGTTTGGAAACCTCACGTGATGGTTTACAGCTGGGTTCCATCATGAACAATGTGCACTTTGAAAAGTCAAAAGACCAACCGTATCGCACCCTCTTTAGGTAGCAAAAGCATCTTGGTCTGACAATGGGGTTCATGCCTTTAAATGAGTATTGGGCTTGTCATTTACAATATTTTCCTACAAGGTGTTTGTGGCTTTTAGGATTATTGGAGAATCCGATATGTTTTGTCATTCAGCGAAGGTAGAAAAGGCTGATTGAAATACTCGGTGCCATTATCAGAGTGCAAGACTTGGATGGTGGAGTTAAATTGGGTTTGGACATAGTTAAAGAATTCAACAAAGATGGAGTAGACGTCAGACTTTTCCTTTAACAAGCAAACCCAACACATTCGGGTGTGATCATCAATGAAGGTAACAAAATATTTAGACTGTGTACGATTGGAAATTCGACATGGTCCCCATACATCACTATGGATGGTAGAAAAAGGTCGGGTAGGTTTATAACTAGAGGGTGGGAAAGTGACACGATGGTGTTTAGCAAATGCACAAACATCACAATGAAGAGTATTTATTTTATTGAGAGTAAATTGTGGAAATAATTTTTTTAAATAGGAAAAACCAGGATGACCCATCCTTTTGTGCCACAAAACTAAATCATTTTCAATAGAGGAAACAGAAACAGAAATAGAATTCTTTATTTTTGATGCAAAGCACTTGCAGTAGGAGCATCAAGATAGTAGAGACCACCACGTTCTTTAGTTGTGCCAATCGTCTTCTTTGATGAGAGATCTTGGAATGTACAGTGAGTAGAAAAAAAAGTGAGTAGAGCATTGTGCATGTCTAGTTAGTTTGCTAATAGATAGTAAGTTACATGCTAGGTTAAGAACATATAAAACCGATGCAAGCTGCAAGGTATTTGTAAGAGGAATTGTGCCCGTGCCTATGGCTGTGCTAGCTATAGGAGCAAGAGAGTCAGTGGCAGTATGAATTTTGCCATTACCTGCTGAAGGACGGTAAGAACTAAACATGTTTGATAGTGGGGTCTTATGATCAGATGCTCCAGTATCTATAATCCAAGAAGAGGGCAGTGAGGAAGAGAACAGGGCAATGGAATATATACCTTATTTGGCAATAGAGGCAATTGGGCCCTGTTGATTCAGGAAATTTTTAAGCATGTCCAGTAGCTGTTTCATTTGATCTTTACTAATAGAAGGTGACTCTGGTTCAGATGTAGATTCTGCATCAAGATAAGTTTGACAGGCTCATGGTTTTTGTCTTCACGGCTTCCAATTAGTGGGCTTCCCGTGAAGCTCCTACTCCCTCCGGTCCTAAATATAGGACAAAGTTTGTAGTGCAATTTACACTACAAACTTTGTCCTATATTTAGGATCAGAGGTAGTAGCATTTATCATGTGTATGCCCAATTTTTTTGCAATGGTCACACGTGGGGCAACCTTTGATAGATGAGTCAGGCGATAAATGTCTACTTACAAGACTAGACGCGTCCTAGCTCGGTGACTTAGCTTTGAGAAGCATGGTGCGACGTCGAAATTCTTCACGACGCATCTCAGAATAAACCTCATGCACTGGAGGAAGAGACAAGCAGCTCAGGATTCGAGCACGAGTGTCATCATACATTGGGTTGAGTGCAGCAAGAAAGAGCATGCATGACCTGATTGGTGTTCCGGTTGCGAGTATGACATACAGCATCGGCGGAGGAGGACCACTCATTGTCGACCATTAAATCTTCATCTTGCCACAGAGCCACAAGTTCGAACCAATACTCAGCAATGCACCTGGAGCCTTGAGAGGAATTCCACATTTGACGGTGAAGGTTGAACAGGCGGGAGAGATCTTTTCTGTCAAACGTAAGAATCCTAAATGGTATCTCAGATGTCTTTGGCAGTCGGGAGGTACGTGAAGCTTCGTTTGATCGATGGAATCATGTCGTTGACCGGCCATGAACCCACAAGAGAGTTGTCGGTCTCCCACTTTGCATAGCCGGAGATTGGGGATCAGAAGGAGGTTTCGCTGCACCAGTGACAGAGGCAATTTTGCCACGGCCTTCGATGGCGAGCTTCACAGCCTGTGCCCAGTCATGATAATTCTCCAAGTTGAGCTTTTCGGAGACAATAGAAGATGAATTGGAGCTAGGAGTCAACCCAAGGGGATTCCCAGCATGCACAACTGTCGATGGTGAGGACCCATCATGAGAAGACTCCATTGTGGAGGAACCCAGAGGGTGAAACTCGCATTGAGAAGTGTTGGATTCGTCGCCACACTTTGATACCATGTGGCTTTTAGGATTATTGGAGAATCCGATATGTTTTCTCATTCAGCGAAGGTGAATATATACAGATTACAGCATGTTGAATCTGTTTTCTCATTCAGCGAAGGTGAATATATACAGATTACAGCATGTTGAATCTGTTGTAGCAGACCCAGAATATCTCTAGGATCGGATGTTTGAAATCTAGGATCTGATATTCTCTCCTAATATCTAGTTTATCTACGTTTAATATATACAAATGTGAATTATTTAGTAATTACCAGTGTTTGGTTCGGTTTTGGTACAAAGGGGGATTAATAAAAATGCTTTTTGGTTCTGGTTTTCTACAATGTCCAGTGGTTGATAACTGGGGTTCTGCATCAAATGGGAAAAGGCAGAAAGATGATGCACATGGTGGGACCCTCGGTACCCGCCTTTTTCAAAATAAGAAAAGGATCAAGTCACAGAATTCTACCTTAGCAGACGTTTTCCAGAATAGCAGTCAAATAAAAAGCCCACTAAGGTTACATTTGGGTTGCACTATTTCTTTGGGTATTTTCAATAAAAGGCTGCTGCAAGATGGAGTTTCATTGCTGCTCTTCTCTCCCACAAGACGTTTGGTCCAGATTTGGTTTAAGGGAAAGTTAATTGAAATGCTCTATGGAAGGATCTGTTCACTGAGTAGGAAGAAAAGGAGGAGGACTAGTGTGCACAAGTACTGAAGGTCAATTTTGAAAGACAAGCTTCTGGGTACAAGATTTCAAGCAACAGTTTTTTTTCAAGAATCAGCAAAAGTTTTCAGACTTTTCAAGCCTGTTATTGTGGTTTTCAGATTTCTTAGTTGTCAATCATCCTTGAGGGCAAGGATGTTTTGGGGGGGGTATTGATATGTAAGTGTAATAATGGGTTAAAAATTAGTTACTGTTAGATTTAGTTAGGGATTTAAGTGCAAAGTGCCATAGTTAGATGGTAATTAGTTAAATAAGTGCTTAATTGATTTAGTTAGCCGTTGTGGAAAGGTGCTGTGACATTATAAATAGCCTAGGCATTCCCTAGTGTGCACAAGTACTGAAGGTCAATTTTGAAAGACAAGCTTCTGGGTACAAGATTTCAAGCAACAGTTTTTTTTCAAGAATCAGCAAAAGTTTTCAGACTTTTCAAGCCTGTTATTGTGGTTTTCAGATTTCTTAGTTGTCAATCATCCTTGAGGGCAAGGATGTTTTGGGGGGGGGGTATTGATATGTAAGTGTAATAATGGGTTAAAAATTAGTTACTGTTAGATTTAGTTAGGGATTTAAGTGCAAAGTGCCATAGTTAGATGGTAATTAGTTAAATAAGTGCTTAATTGATTTAGTTAGCCGTTGTGGAAAGGTGCTGTGACATTATAAATAGCCTAGGCATTCCCTAGTGTGCACAAGTACTGAAGGTCAATTTTGAAAGACAAGCTTCTGGGTACAAGATTTCAAGCAACAGTTTTTTTTCAAGAATCAGCAAAAGTTTTCAGACTTTTCAAGCCTGTTATTGTGGTTTTCAGATTTCTTAGTTGTCAATCATCCTTGAGGGCAAGGATGTTTTGGGGGGGTATTGATATGTAAGTGTAATAATGGGTTAAAAATTAACTACTGTTAGATTTAGTTAGGGATTTAAGTGCAAAGTGCCATAGTTAGATGGTAATTAGTTAAATAAGTGCTTAATTGATTTAGTTAGCCGTTGTGGAAAGGTGCTGTGACATTATAAATAGCCTAGGCATTCCCTATTGTATTAGTTTTTGATCTGAATTGTTCCTAAAGGAAATACACCAGAATTCTCTCTTCTCTCTCTGTTCTCTATTCTCTATTCTCCTGTTTCTCTCAATCTTTCTGTTCTTCTCTCCTTCTCTCCTTCTGTCTTTCTATATTTCTACCAATACCATAACAACTTTCAATGTGTGGTATGTAGAATTAGAACCTGAAACTTTTTTTTTCTAAATGACATATACCAGCTGCATTGTAAAGTTGTAGAACATTGAGTTTTTCTCTCTAGGTTTTCATTTCTTTTGGGAATTTCCATCTATGCTGTGCATTTGATATGTCTGACAGATGGCTTATATGTCTCTACCTCATGTTCCTCAGGTTGTTTTATTGGAAGTTATCCTTTTGGTTATTCATATAATTAAATTAATTTGAGTTGCAGATGACTTCTAGGATCTTTATCCTTGACACTTTCCTCTTACACCTACAGAACTTGACCATTTCTCTTGTCTCATTGATGGCTACATTCATCACTAGCATGCCTCTATCTAAACTATTTTCATTGCTTTCTTTGCTTCTTCGGGTTTTATTTTCTTTTCTTGGCAGTTACATCTAGTAAACTCTTCTGCTGGTTTCAGATAAGAACACTAGGAATGCTTAGATCTCGCTTTCAATCATTGCCTGGTGCTTTCAATGCCTGCCTGATCCCAGAGGAGAAGAGTGAGCCAAGGAAAAAAGGATTGAAGGCCACATTATCTCGCCGATTTGCTGATGTATCGCTTTTCTTTCTTGAACTTATAATCAATAACTAAAGCATTGTTGCTTAAAATTAGATTGATTTGCTTTATTTTTACAGATCCCATCAAACAAAGAAAAAGAAGCTGCAAGATTTGCTCAGTTGTGGAACCAAATAATCACGAGCTTTAGAGAGGAAGATCTTATTAGCAATAGGTAAAATGAAGGGTGAATTTATATTTTTGATCTTTCTCTTACACACACATAAAGCATATGTCACTGTAGATTTTCTTCTTTTGTGTGCTGAGGTTGTGGGTACTGTTCAGGGAAATGGACCTTTTGCTTGTTCCTTATTGGGCTGACCGGGAGTTGGATCTTATACAATGGCCTCCATTTTTGCTTGCCAGCAAGGTTTTTTCCTTAAACTTTTTAGGGCATTTGCCACCTACCAGCGCATTTAGTAACTTTATATTTTCTCTATAGATCCCTATTGCATTAGATATGGCTAAGGACAGCAATGGAAAGGATCGGGAGCTGAAAAAAAGAATTGAGGCTGACAACTATATGTCCTGTGCTGTCCGTGAGTGTTATGCTTCATTTAAGAGCATTATCAAGTTCTTGGTTCAAGGCGAACAAGAAACAGAGTAAGTCTCTAGAAATTCTTTGATTATGTTTATGCATGTAGTTTATACTTTTGTTTGGGGCATATTTATATAAATATTTTTTCATCATTAGTGGCTGTTGGTTTGTTGATAAACTCTGCCACATATGATAAATATTTTTTCCAGTTACAATGAACTTCTCTAATATATGTTTAATATCTTAAAATTCAACTGGCTTCTCTCATTTCAGGGTTATAGAAAAATTGTTCACTGAAGTTGACAGTCACATAGATGCGGGTGACCTTATAAGTGAATTCAGGATGAGTGCTCTTCCTAGCCTATATCAGCAGTTTGTTCAGCTAATTAAATATTTGGTAATGTTTGGGCATTTTTATGCAATTAAATTAAATTTATTTATTTTTTCTTGTCAACATCTTAACTAGCTATTTAAACTATTGCAGTTGGATAATAATGCAAATGAAAGGGATCAAGTTGTGATTCTATTCCAGGACATGCTGGAAGTGGTTACAAGAGATATTATGATGGAGGATCACATATTCAGGTAATGCATACATGGGATACTTATGCCTTAGGAAATGGCATTTTCCTCTCACCCTTTGTAAAAATGCTATCATTTTCCTTGGATAGTGTAGTAGATTCAATCCATGGTGGATCTGGTCATGAAGGGTTGCTTCCCCTTGAGCGACAAGACCAGCAGTTATTTGCATCTGAAGGAGCTATCAGGTTTCCAATTGAACCCAATGAAGCATGGACAGAGAAGGTTTTTCTCTAAAACGATTTTGTTGATGCCACAACACAATTTCTTTGCAAGTGAAGTTATTCCTCCTGAATTTTCATTTTCTTTTATTTGCAGATTAAACGACTGTACTTGCTGCTTACCACAAAAGAATCTGCCATGGATGTACCATCTAACTTAGAAGCAAGAAGACGTATATCTTTCTTCTCAAATTCCCTGTTTATGGACATGCCTCCAGCACCCAAAGTTCGGAATATGCTTTCATTCTCGTAAGCTTTTTGGTTCTTAGCGCTCCTGATTCTGCACTGTTTTTGTGTGTGTGGATGTGTTAAAATAAAAATTCCGCAGAATATGGTACAATATCTTCTAACAATATGCATATTCATTCCTATAAGTTTTTGTGTGGGGAAATTTTCTGATTCTAAACTTTTATGGTATATAGATGAGAAAATTGTTAAGTTGATAAATTTGGTCAACCACAATTCTCTGAAATTGAGGATAATCTTATTCTTCTAGTTTAGTTGCATCTGATAAAATAAGAAACTTAAAGGACTTGAAGGCTCCCGAAAATATGCCAAGGAAGAAAAATTCTTTGTTGTTAACAGGAAGCTTCAGCTTGTGCCATTTCTTCGGGAATGCTTTTTCCCTTGTCAATTTTTTTCTTGTTCTCTGATGGTTTTTTCTTTTTCCCTCCTATTAAACTTTGCCTGCAGGGTTTTATCACCATACTACACAGAGGAGGTTCTATTCTCTTTGCGTGAGTTGGAATCACCTAATGAAGATGGTGTTTCAATACTCTTCTACTTACAAAAGATTTTTCCAGGTTCTCCATTACCTGTAAACCTCTGTGAATATTAAGCTATGAAGTTGATGGGCTCCATGCATTTGATGTTTACCTTTTTTTGTTATTGGTGTACAGATGAGTGGAACAACTTCCTTCAGCGAGTTAACTGCTCCAGTGAGGAGGAGCTTAAAGGAAATGATGAGTCAGAAGAAGAACTTCGACTTTGGGCATCATATAGGGGCCAAACTCTGACTAGAACTGGTCTCTCTCTCTCTCTCTCGTTTTCACACTTACATAAGCACATGTAATAAAGAGTTATTTTCTTCAGTTATCAACATCCAACGTGTTCTTTCATGAAAAGCTTGCATTGGGTTCTTTTCTTACATGTGTACTAAAGATTTCTTTTCTTCAGTCTTCAACATTTAACTATGCACATCTTCATAGTGGTTTGTTGTTGTATTTTTTCAATGTAGTGAGAGGCATGATGTACTACAGAAAAGCTTTGGAGCTTCAGGCTTTTCTTGATATGGCCAAAGATGAAGGTGAGTGGTCCTTCTGTTGGAATTGATTCCATGAAAAATTACTTGTTGGCCTTGCATTGCATGTAATTTGGTTGCCAAATTTGTTAGCCAAGGAAATTTGCATTGGGAAACAGTGCTTTGCATGAACTGGTGAAGTTTTGGATTTTAGGACTGGGATTTTGTGATGCAGATTTAATGGAAGGGTATAAAGCCTTAGAAAGTTTGGATGATAACTCAAGGGGGGGAAGGTCCCTGTGGACACAGTGTCAGGCAGTAGCTGATATGAAATTTACTTACGTGGTATCCTGCCAACAATATGGTATTGACAAGCGATCTGGTGCTGCTCGTGCACAGGACATATTGAGGCTTATGACAACGTAGGTTTCAAGGCTTGATGTTCTTACCCTTATATGTGCATAATTTATTACTTGGGTTCACATATTTTAATTTGGCAGATATCCTTCTCTTCGAGTGGCCTATATTGATGAAGTAGAAGAACCTAGCAAAGAAAGACCAAAAAAGATCAACAAGGTTTATTACTCTTGCTTGGTAAAGGCTATGCCAAAATCTAGCAGTCCGTCCGAGCCTGTTCAATATTTGGACCAGGTAAATGATTTTTATTTTGACAAGTCAATCATATAAATGACTTTTCATCCAATATTTGGGGTTGAACTAATTTGAACTATGAGTTCATATGTTAAAACTCGTTATCTGAACCTTCCTTGAAACAAATCTACTTGAAACTTGTTATTGCTGGGAACTTGAATAAATGGTAATATAATTGTCTTACGGCATGTTTGAATTAGCATTGGAAAAGCATGTTCACACAAGTGGAGATAAAGCTCCTCTCACTATCTTATCACGTATACCATAAATCACATTGGAAAAGCAGCTTCTACCGCCAATCCAAATAGGCACATAGATGGTTAGCAGACTATAGGAAAGAAATAAAAATCTAATTAGGACCAATGACTTAATGACAAATTCCTTAGTTTGTAAGGAAGAAATCTGATGATGCTGTTAGGGGATTTTGGGCAACAAGGCAGCAATCACTTGGGAAATACTTTTGAGGGGACAGAGACTAGGGACACATGAGGAGGCTCTTCAAGGGAAAGTCTAGAAGTTGTTGGAAGAATTGGAACGGGTGAAGAATTTTATTGTTTACTGATGTGCTTTTCCTTTTCCATTGAAAACTGAATGGTTTTAGTATGAAAGGGTTGAATTGCTAGGTTGCAAGCCGCTAAATCGTCATGATAAAGTCCACACTAATTCTAAATCAAAACTAAAATTATCCTGCCATAACGTAAAGACAATATTTAATAAGAACTAATATTGAAAATCTGCTTAAGTTAATGTTTACTTCATAAATAAAGTTCTCTAACATTACCTTTCGAGTTAAGAAGTAATCATTCCCAATTTGGAGCCAATGTTGTTGGTATTACCAATCTTCTTGCCTTTCTTTTGGTCTTGGTTTCAAATTTGATGAATATAGAATATAATAGGGAAGAGGCAACCGCACCTCAATTCCTGATTTGTTTAAACAAGGGACAAAGGAAAACTTGAAATAAAAGGATATCCTATATATTCTTCTTAAATAGAACCTATGTTTATAGATGCCAGGTTATTATTGCCATGCCTTCTGCAACTGGGCCAGATAGTAGAAAGCCCTGGTTGGAATGAATCCCCACTTGCTAGCAGCATTCTTGTGAGTCACGGACAATCCCCCTGTATCTAGCAGGGTATTTGTCAACTATAGTTCCATCAAGGTTTACTCTTGTTGTTTGTTCATTGGAATGGTGGCTCCCATATGGAGGATCACCTGTCATTAATGTTCAATATTCTTAATTTGCGGTCTTTGGTAGCCACATCCTCTGTAATGCATCAAACAAACATTTATAGGATTCCTTGAGGTCCTTGACATGTCTTGTCTAATGTCCACACCTCGTGGTTCAGATTAGCTTGTAAGCATAGATTTTCTTTCATTGCCACCTCCTGATCACAGCATTTCCAGCTTCCTTTTTGTGAAATACTGACTTAATCAATCAAGCCCTTCTCTTCATTTTCAATCATAAATCCTATTAATCAACAAACTAATTTAAGGTTAATTGCCAGACTTGCTATTGTACAATGCAATATGCAATTTTCTACGTGAACTATTGTTTTATTTTCTTATTCCATTTATTAGTTTCGAACTATGTATGTGCTTATCAAATGATTGTCTTAATCAGGTCATATATAAAATAAAGCTTCCTGGGCCGGCTATTTTGGGTGAGGGTAAGCCTGAAAATCAAAATCATGCCATTATTTTTACACGTGGTGAAGGCTTACAGACGATAGATATGAACCAGGTAAGATGTCATATTACAAAGTGCACCTCATCGCAAGTCTCATGTCATGTCTGAGTTTTCCGTTTTTGTAGGATAACTATATGGAAGAAGCTTTAAAAATGAGAAATCTGCTGCAAGAGTTTCTTAAGAAGCATGATGGTGTGAGATACCCAAGTATTCTTGGACTTAGGGAGCATATATTTACTGGAAGGTCTGCTTAATTTTTATGTATTCATGTTGTTTTTCAAATATTGTCTTGTCGTGATTCTGAATTTTTTCCTGGTTACTGTTTTGTTTTGAGGTTTCAGTGTTTCTTCTCTTGCTTGGTTCATGTCAAATCAGGAGACCAGTTTTGTGACTATTGGTCAGAGGTTACTGGCTAATCCTTTGAAGTAAGTTCTTCTCTTAGGATAATAGAATTATTGAATACACTTGTGCTACTGATTAATCTTGGGTATGCTCGTGCTGCTGATTAATGTCTCTCACCATTAATCTTGAATATGTTGAGTGTGCGAGAGCTGAGACATTGTCTCACACTATAAAGAAGTCTATCTTAAAGTTTTCTAATTTGATTCAATTTCTCGGGAACCAAATACTATCTTAGTGCTGTAGAATTAGACTCTGTTCATTGTGTAAGGCAGGTTTTTAATTAGCCAAATTTATGAATATTTTGGCGAGCTACAGGTTTATTTACCATCAATGTTTGTGAATCAATAGAATTAAGACTGATAGGCAATTCACATATGTGCTAGATAAGATATGTACAAGTTTTACAAAATGTTTTCGCCTCATCCGTATAGATATAAAGTCACATGGAGTGACAGCCACGGTGCTTTCTTAGACAACAAGGGGTCAAAACCCTCTAATATGGAAGCCATGATGGTGATGGCTGAGCTATATGATCTTGTGACTGGGTTGACAAAGTCATGAGTGGAAGCAGAGGTTTTGTGGTGACTATAATAGATCTGAGGGTTCTGATACAAAAAATGATGGTTAGATGAAGTGTGGTTAAAAAAAGGAAAAAAAAGATTAGGAATCGGGCAGCAAAATATTATTTAGTCCTTATGGAGAGGGCCAAACTCCCTAGAAGTTTGGAGAATAACGCTGTGTCCTAAAATAAGAAGGAAATGGATAGGAAGGAGAAGAATTTCTATTCAATTTATTTTTCTACTTGTGCTCCTTCAGAAAGTGACAATCCCAATGAAGTATGTTTTTGTTACACGAATAGAGGTGTTGTACAAAGGGTAAATGTGATTACTGATAAAGACTGAAAGCCTCTGAAACTGAATATTGTAGACCCAGATATCCTCCCAAAATCTAATTTAACACCCATCAATATGCTCTAGGCTCAGTTGGTACATGCTACAAGGCAAATCCTAATAGTATGACGAGTACTTGGAAGTATTACATAAGGTGTTCACATTATAAGCCTTTGTGATGTATCAATATTATCACATGTACAATAAGCAGAACCCTTATCCCATTGGATGGGATAAATATATCACTTGTACGATGATAAAATACATTACTTCTTGTAGATAGGATTACGATCTTAATGAGATATTTTAGGAAGCAGCTGTAAATATTAGGAGATAAGTTAGGAGATTTAATTTTCAAATCTTGAATCCTTGTAATCCCATTATATCCGGATCCCTTAACTGATCGGATATTCTCCTCTTGTATATATTGAAAAGAAAGCAATAATAAGAAACCTATGGAGAATTATTCATTCCAACTATAATCTCTGCATTTCAACACTTATGTCAAAGAATATTATTGGATCTGTGAGATGTGATAGAGGAGCTTGTATTGATATCAAATGATCAAGAATACAAGGCTTTTATAACCAATTGTACGATAAATGCTACCATGTACCATCTACTAATAGTGAGAATGACATTGGTCATAATAGCAGCAATATTGATGGTGGTAAAAAGGAAGGGAAGTTGTGATTATTTATAAATTTGGGGAATATACTAATTAATGTGATTACTTTTGAAAAGTGAGGCTAGGGTGAGCTAAAAATGAGTTTTAAAAATAGAGGAAATGGAGGCCAACTTTATGGTTAAGTAAAACGGAAGTTGAAAAGAGCAATGAAAGAGGAAACTGAACGTAAAAATAAAAAAATTAGTTATTTTTTTCCTGTTTTAATTCTAACTTTGAATATTTTTATTTTTTGAAGAAACATTTAAATGTTAGACAGTGGGTTAATTTTTCTACATTCTTCATTTCTGTTCTGCACATCCTGTGTTATGACTTCTGTTTCTCTCTGTGTTTCTTGTTAGACAGAAGAGTAATATGCAGTGTTATTTAGTGTTAGAAAGTCCTTTAAGAAAGTCTTTAGACAGCTCAGATAGAAAAATGAACAAGTAAATTTTCTACTTGGTCAATTTATGGGTTGGAAATTTCATAGATTTATTTAATTACTCTCTGTTGTAATCATGGGTTATTTTGTGGTACTTGAGTGGCATGGCTCTTACACAGGTGAGTTTTTAAGGTTGGGTTTCCCCTGCTTTACTTAGGTCTTCATCAGGCTAGTATATAGGAGATATATAATCTAGGTCACTTTTTTAATCCCATGCAGAGTTCGCTTCCATTATGGTCATCCTGACATCTTTGATAGGCTCTTCCACCTTACAAGAGGTGGTGTCAGCAAAGCCTCCAAAGTTATCAATTTGAGTGAAGATATTTTTGCTGGTATAGTGATTACCAATGCCACTATTTTTTGTCCTATAGTTGATTATATCTTCATTTGTTTAATATGTTATTTGCAGGATTCAACTCTACCCTCCGTGAGGGAAATGTCACACATCATGAGTACATACAAGTTGGGAAGGGAAGAGATGTGGGTCTCAATCAGATTTCCATGTTTGAAGCCAAGATTGCTAATGGTAATGGAGAGCAAACACTAAGTCGAGATGTATACCGACTTGGGCACCGCTTTGACTTCTTCAGAATGTTGTCTTGTTATTTCACCACTGTTGGTTTCTACTTCAGTACTCTGGTATGTTTCCTTTCGCTAGCTGCTTTATTTAACCACCATCTTTTTCTTAGACCAAATTTCTGACTCCCTTTTTATCTCTCTAACATTGACAGATTACTGTTCTCACTGTATATATATTCCTCTATGGTCGCCTTTATCTTGTTCTAAGTGGACTTGAAGAAGGTTTAAGTACACAGAAAGCCATTCGAGACAATAAGCCTCTTCAAGTAGCTCTTGCCTCACAGTCTTTTGTTCAGATTGGTTTTCTAATGGCCTTGCCGATGCTAATGGAGATTGGTTTGGAAAGAGGTTTCCGAACTGCGCTAAGTGAGTTTATATTGATGCAGTTGCAACTCGCCCCAGTATTTTTCACATTTTCTCTTGGGACAAAAACTCATTATTATGGAAGGACATTACTTCATGGAGGTGCAAAATATCGGCCAACAGGACGAGGGTTTGTGGTTTTCCACGCCAAATTTGCTGACAACTATAGACTTTATTCCCGTAGCCACTTTGTCAAGGGGATTGAACTCATGATTTTGCTTCTTGTGTATGAAATTTTCGGTAGTTCTTATAGAAGTGCTGTTGCCTATATCCTCATCACCATTTCAATGTGGTTTATGGTGGGAACTTGGCTTTTTGCACCCTTCTTGTTTAATCCTTCTGGGTTTGAGTGGCAAAAAATTGTAGATGATTGGACTGATTGGAATAAATGGATTAGCAACATTGGAGGTATAGGGGTACCACCGGAAAAAAGTTGGGAATCTTGGTGGGAAGAGGAACAGGAGCATCTTAAATATTCTGGCAAGCGGGGCATCATTGTCGAAATCTTGTTATCATTACGATTTTTTATCTATCAGTATGGCCTTGTATATCACTTACATATTACGAGGAATACAAAAAGTTTCCTGGTAAGTCTCGTCTTTTTCAAAACAAGAAAATTTTTTGTCATTATGTAGACTGAATATTCTTTCCTTGGCTACAGGTTTATGGCCTGTCATGGTTGGTGATCTTTCTGATCTTATTCGTGATGAAGGTTAGTGACTTGTGGCTATGTATTTTGTTGGGAGCATGTTAACTGTGTGCGCATATAACCATGCTTTTTAGTATAAAATTTTATCTTTCTGAGATAGGCCTTTGCTCTTTATCTTTAATCTAGTGACAAAGTGATATTCTACTGCTGCTACTTATCGTTACAGACAGAATCCTTTCCAAGATTGTAAAACATACTAACGAAAACCTTGCTATGGCCTAACAAATTTGGATATTTCTTTGGTCTCAGACTGTGTCTGTTGGGAGGCGGAAGTTTAGTGCAAATTTTCAACTTGTCTTCCGGCTGATCAAGGGAATGATATTCCTAACATTTGTCTCAATTCTGGTTACTTTGATTGCACTTCCTCATATGACGTTACAAGACATCTTTGTGTGCATTCTTGCTTTCATGCCAACTGGTTGGGGAATGCTCCAGGTAAATGCCGTCCTCATTTTTGCTCATAGATAAAATTATAATTCATTCAAAGTGAATTGTCGATATCTTATATTCATTTGAAAGATGCTAGAATGTGCGGGTGGCAATGAGGGTTGATATCTTTTGATTGCCTGATCTATGTTTCGCCGTATGCTTAATCTATAAAGTCATACTATTTATGAGCATTCATCGTGTGGCTTATTTCCGAAACCTTATGCATTACATTAGATCCAATATTAAAAAAGCCAAGTGAAGAGAAGAAATGAGGAGTAATTCTAGAAAACTTCAAAACTGTGTTTGCTTTCAGTGGCACAAGCCTTCATCCTTAACTTCCAACTCAATTCCTATGCCTCTTCTGATGGTAGTCTCTTCATTCTGCTTGTGGCATTTGTATATTGACCTCATTTTGGTTTGCAGATTGCGCAGGCATTAAAGCCAGTTGTTCGCCGAGCGGGATTCTGGGGATCCGTAAAAACCCTTGCTCGCGGTTACGAAATAGTGATGGGTTTGCTTTTGTTTACTCCAGTGGCATTCCTGGCATGGTTTCCTTTTGTTTCAGAATTTCAGACTCGAATGTTGTTCAATCAAGCATTCAGCAGAGGCCTGCAAATTTCACGTATTCTTGGTGGCCAAAGGAAGGAGCGCTCTTCGCGCAACAAGGAGTAGTTTTCCTTTGTAATGAGCAAGTTTGTGACTGTGGATGACTGATTCTACCCTATGCTTTTTGGGTGTTATTGTGTTGTAATTGTTTTTGTTTTTTGTTTTGCCAATATATTGTGTTGTAATTGGTACACAGACGTTCTTGCAATTTCGCCGTCTTTGTTTATACACAACCGGTGAGTGAGACTGATTCGATTGAATGCGCCGAGCCCTGACCTCTCTTTTCAATTTTCATTTCAACTAAGTAAGGGCAGGGGTGGTCTTTTCACTATTTGGAAAAAAAAAATCAAGCGCAGGTTCCAGGGGACTTCAAATCAAATTGATCTAGCGGTGATAACTTCCGTTCCATGGTACCTGAGTGTAATTATCTCTAAATTCAAATAGAAATATCATGGACTTAAAGTTTTGAATTTATAATTTTAAAGTTTTGAATTTAAATAATACTCTCGCCGGTCCTTGGGACATTGGTACATATTTGGGGAGTTTAGGGTTATATAGAGATCATAAATATAAAATTTTTTATATTTATCAATATTTTTCTAATTTACATATATTGATACTTTCAAAACAATAATTAAGGAGAGGAAATGAAGAAATTAAGAAAGATGATTATCGATTTTTTGGAAATATATATTATATTAATTAAAATAGTTTTCTTAATATAATCAAGTTAGATAAATATGTTCTAATAAAAGAGATGAAAGAGTGTGAATTTGAAATTTTAAAATTTATATATATACTAAATATAAATTTTAAAGTTAAAATTTGAAATAAATACAAATAACAATCGGGTTACCATTTTATACTTGCTAAATTTATTTTTAACCATTACTTGTTTTCGTGAAAACTTTAATCCATCACAAATTACTAAAACCAATTGAAGGCATATTGTAATCCGATAACTGCACAAATTCTAGCTTATACCACATTATTATGTTGTCTTGTCATTCTGAACGTTACAGAATGACTATTTTAGTTCACAAAAAAAGGACTATTTTAATTTTAAAAAAACCCACTTCTACAAACAAAAGCCTAGATATTTTGAATGATTGGGCTTTATCATCGCATATATGGGTGTTTTGATTTTATGCTCTCAAGTTTCAACTAAAATTTATAAGTTTTGTAAATCCTTTTCTTTGCTATTGCCATTGGAATATGTCGGTAGGGGAATGTGGTTGTAACTTGATTGCCTAAGGCAAAGTAACCAAGTCCCTGTGGGCCCGTCTGGTATATTTTCTCTATACCAAACAGGCTCGATATTTCTCATATACAGCTTCCCATGCTGGCATATTTTAATAGAATGCGCAGGTCTATATGTTTGTTTGTGTTAGCTTTGCTAATATAATCTATTTATGAATTTTTTTTTGCCTTATAATCTATTTATGAATTACTTATGAATTGCCATTGAGTATTTGAGATCATCATTATATAAAATAAAACAAGGCATTCAAAACTTGTTCTTATAGATTAATATGGTCATAAAAATAATATCAATTTAAAGTGGAGAGTTGGAAATGATTAGTATCATATAAATTTTTTTTTAAGAAAAAAGATCAGTATAATAAAAATAAATTACAATATAAAAGTTGGGAAAATGACATTAAAATACTCTAGAAATATGAAAAGGGAAAATCAGGGTGCCAATTTTAATATTTCCAAATCACTCCAGGTGTATTGATTTGGAATTTGGAAATGTTGAAAAAAGATAGCACTGCCCTCAACCTTTTCATTAAAATTCCCACTAATCACAAAAAAAATTCAATAATTAGAAGTAGAGGGGCGAATAGTTCCTCTAATGACATGTAAGCACCTTTACTCAATGGTAATCCCTTTGATTTCGAGCAGTTATAAATTATAAAATTAAGGTAAAACATAAGGAACTTTAAAAATATGAAAAGGAAAAAAGATGCTTCCAATTTGAATATCCCCATGACATGAGAGGTTCACAAAATTGGATATTCAAAATTAATGCCAAAAGACACACAAATGCCCTCCCATATATAGTTTTTAAAAAGTAATAACCCCGCCGATCTAGTGCTTGCGGATGTAATTATTTGACAAAGTGGTGGGAGTGGGATTTGAACCGCCACCACCCGTTTTGCATTTTCAATATATATGATGCATAAAAAAAAATATAACTTAACTCTTTATCTTTGACTCAACTCATTGACAAGTTTTATTAATGAATTCACCACATTTCATTAGGTTTTAACCACTTTCGTTTTCCCAGTAAAAAGCTGACACTATCAAATCATTGACAAGTTTTGTTAAAGAATTCACTATGTTTCATTAGGCTTTAACCACTTTCGCTTTCACAATAAAAAATTGACACTATCAGGCCATTGACAAGTTTTATTAAATAATTCACTACATTTCATAATGTTTTAACCCACTTTCGCTTTCCTAGTAAAAATTTGACACTATCAGGTCATTGACAAGTTTTTGTTAAAGAATTTACCAAATTTCATTAGGTTTTAACCACGCGCCTAGTAAGAAATTGACATTATGAGGTCGTTGACACGTTTTGTTAAGAAATTCCCCACATTTCATTAGGTTCTAATAATTTTCG
Organism: Inga leiocalycina; assembly: GCA_963242795.1. NCBI lineage: Eukaryota > Viridiplantae > Streptophyta > Magnoliopsida > Fabales > Fabaceae > Inga > Inga leiocalycina. The sequence goes on from OY725331.1 coordinate 40,290,233, forward strand.
GTTACCAAGTAAAAAAATTCACACTATCAAGTCATTAATTTTTGAATATCGCATTTTGGAAGCATCTTTTTGTCTTTTCACATTTTTAACATTCCTTGTGTGAGATTTTCCATAAAATTACATAGAAGTAACAATAGTTGTCAACACACAAATAAAATATATATTTAAGCCAAATTTTCTTACAGTGCGTGCATAAGAAGTAAAAAGAGGTAACGGGGATAATTATAAAATATTTTGAATTCTAAACCTCAAACTTTGAAAGTAATATATCAAAAATAAATAGAGATAAGGAGAAAATTTTTTTCAAATGTAAACTTCAAACTTGAAAAATAAAATATAATAAATATGTAAATTAAACTATCAGACTTAGAATATTGAGTGTTCCGAATTCCTCACATTTTTGTTTTTGATTAAAAAAAAACAAAATGATATTAAATAACATAAGTTTACATATTACAAATAACCATTGACCTAAAATGAGTTCCTAAGAGATTGTAAAAAACTAATGTTGGAATGACCCTAATGTCAACTACCAGAAAAATAAGAAAGCAAAGTTAAGATTTCCTACCAAGTAATGTATGTTGAAAGTTGAATAAGGTGAAGGAATTTGTATGAAGGCTTTCCCAATACAATTAGTCATTATGAACCCCAATTTCCCACATGCATACACGCACAAGAGTAAATTTGATTAGATTAATGAAGTTAATACTCTTATTACATCTATTATTTAGAACACCCTACTCATCTCTTTTTAATTCTCTCTCATTCTTGATTATTGTTGAGCTTATCAATGAGGTAAATTAAGAAAAGATTAACAAATATGAAAACTACGTCTTATATTTAAGACCAAGATCAATTCCTCAAATATGTATTATATTAAGGACCGGAGGAGTAATTAAGTTGCCACACATAATTATATTATAATAAACAAAAAAATAAATAAATATTCGTTAATTACTATATGTAAATATAGTAATACGCATTCATATTACGAATCATGGACGGACCCTTACGTGAGAAAACAACTCTCTTGATTTATTTGTTTTTTTTTTTTGGAGGAACATATCAAATCAGCATTATATAGCTCTGAATTGTTTTAGGGCAGCTCTTCATTGGATCTCCAAATGTTGGCTTTTCAACTCTTCTAGAAAAAAAATCTGCAGGTCATTTGCTTCAACAAGAGGATGCTGCCAAAGGAAGGGTCAAAAGACATTACATCGAATGTCTTGTACAAAGACATATCCTGCCTTCTTAGTCATTTTAGTTTTAGCAATACTTTGGTTGTTAACTCTGTTCCTATGCAGATTCGCAAATCACTACAATCATGTCCTTGTCTGATTGTAGACTTTTGATGTATACTCATTTGATATTGTTGGGTTTCAGGCGTACCTAGAGTTAAGTTCGTTTTCTCGAGGTACCCATACGAACTGGATCACGACGGCAGATTCTGGATGTAACACACAACAAATACACCAGAGGAAGAGGAAGAGACTTGAGAAAATAAGTAGAGAGAGTTTGTCTGAGATGTTAGAATATGTACGTGAGTATGGTAAAAGCCGACCTCTCATGTTTTATATTAGTTCCCTTGAACCCACTTTCTTAACCCTCGTTTGGAAACTGTTCCTTCCAAGATAAGTCTGAAAAAAAAACCGTTCACACGAACACCTTTGAATTAAGTGGGGAATAATATTTCACATAAACACCCCATAAATCTATATATTATATTCTAGCCCTAAGGTCAATGGGTTTAGGCCTAATCAACCAAGGGTGGATTAAACCTATTTTCCAATATCTCTCATTCACACTTGATGGATTAGAAATCGCAAGCCTTGTCTCTTTCTCCTCCTTTGCTGTGACCATATAGGCATGACGTCTTCTAGGTGCCTGTACTAGAAATTTCTTTCACAGGACCAGCACAAAACAATCTTTCTTTGTGTAGCTTGAATTTAATATTATGCCTCATGTGTCCTAGATTTACTACTATACACTTTCACATGGCAGATCTAATCCCTCTCAAGTCAAGATAAAATTAGATTGCTTTTTTTTTTTAATGAGGAACTGAATATCATTAATCAAATACGAAACAGATATAAGTAGAAACAAAAAAAAAACAACAAAAGCCTAATCATCCTTCATCAACGACCGCCTCGCAAACAAAAGGTGGTTGGTGATCAAGGAGAACAAAAGTTTCACTAATAGTATGAGCCATCCTGACAAGATGATCAGCTAATAAATTATGTTCTCTAGAAATGTGCATATAAGAACCTGCCAATTCCTAAATATCCAGAGTCTTTCATCATCAATGACATCCTTATAGGGGTAAGAACCTTCACATCCCTGAGTAAGCAGATTTATGGCTTCAAGGCAATCAGTGAGGACCAAAACCCTACTAAAACTTTGATTCCAGCATATTTGAAGTCCTTGAATGATTGCAATAACCTCAGCTACCACCGGTGGTACTCGAGTAAGCTTGCTTATGTAGCCGTAAATCCAACTTCCATCCTCTTCCTTGATGACACCAGCACATCCACTCTGACCAGTTTCTAAGACTGAGCCATCAATTTCCAAGGTGATAAAACCCGGTTGACTATGGGTAACTCCTCGTCCTGCATTCGATGAGTTGGAATAAAACTGGCAATTGGAGGATAATTCCATATCCCAGAAGGTATGGAAAAAATTGGCTTGGGTGTTGTGGGAGACAATTTCAGAATCCTCCCCAAATAGCTTCCTGCAATGAGCCACCCAAATGTCCCAGCACAAATAGCCAAATAGAGTAGCCCAATTTAACTTCTTCGTGAAATTCCTGCCGCCTTCATGATTCAGATTCCATTTGATCCAATCCCTTCCCTGCAAGGTTGAAAAGGTATTCCACAGGACTGGATTGACTATCGAAATCCATCGCTCTCGAGCATTAGAACAATCCCTTAAAAGATACATTATATCTTCCTCTTGAGAGCACCCAAACGGACAGCTTCCTTGGTCAGTTAAACCTCTTCATGCTTTAAGTTGCGCAGTATGGACTCTTCTGTGAGCGACGAGCCACATAAATATGGTCTTTATCTTTTCAGGAACCCGTTACTGCCACAGCTTCCTCCAAAACCCATCATCTGAGTTATGAGGACCTGCAAAAAGAAAGTGATAGACTATTAGGTCTGGATCTTCCTTTTTTATCTTCACTATAGAGATAGGCATTGAAATCACCAATCACAATCCAAGGGAGATTCATATTGGCACTGAAATTGTTAAGCTCATCCCAAAGATTTTGATGAAGAATATGATTAGGTTCAACATAAATACTAGAGAGAATAAACTCAGAATTATCATTAGCCACAATCACATTAACATGAATAGCTTGAGTAGAGGATGAGATATAATGCAGCGAGATATCCTCAAAATTCCACAGGATCCAAATTCCTCCCTCATATCCAATAGCTTCTAAGAGGAGCCACGTATTGTAACCCAGTCTGCTGATAATTTTATCGGCCTTAGGGCCACTGACACGAGTTTCAGTAAGGATGAGAATCTTGATATCTTTGCCATGAATCATATCTCTAAGCCTTCTAGGAAACGATCTTGAGGTAGCACCTCTACAATTCCAAGACAAAATATTTATGGGAATCATAAAAACAGATAAGGAAAGGGACATTAACCTGAACCAATATGCTACTGGCCTGAATAATTTGATGCCATGTTGCCATCTCCACCATTCGCTTCTACAATATAATCGGTAAGTGACTCCTGGTTGGCTGGCGTGCATGTAATACTGAAGAGATGATCACTTGCTGGATGAATTTCCATGGCTATCTGTTGAGGAGTATGTAATAATTGAGGCCTAGTAGAATCCATCACAATGCTAGCTCCCACGTTACTTGCGTTGTCCAGGAGGTGTTTCAAGTTGATGGGGCCATTTTGCGTTAAAGACCCAAAAACAAGATTATGCCCTCTCCCATTGTGCTTACGTTTAAATTGAGAGTTATGGACTTTAACATTAATGCTTCTTTTACTCTTCTCCTTATTCATGCAGGTTCACATACATTGGTGTTATCTGTCCCATCTAATACTTCAATAGGATGGATATCATGACCATCTTGCATAGAATTCACCTCTGTGCCCAAACTCTGGCCCACTAGTTTCCCCAAGCCCAGCAGATCCGTCTTGCATAGCATGGTCATTATTACCCAGGCTCTCACCCAATACCTCCACTTCAAACCCATTAGACTGAAGATTCTGCACGTGCTCCACTTGGGCCTTGATACCCTCGGCCTAAACTCTTTGGCCCAACACATCCACGTGATCAATGTTTCCCTTCTGCAGAACCGGTCCCACGTGGACCTTATTACCCATCTGCGTCTTTTTCCCCATCAAAACCGGTCCCACCTGGACTTTGTTTCCTTTATTTCACATCGTCTTTTCCTCAATCCCTGTGACCTTCTTCTTATCTTTCTGAGCTGACATCTTCTCCTTCAACCCTGTGACCGTCATTTCCATGTCCTTTTCCTTCACTGCAGCACCTGATTTACTACTGCTAGGTTCTCCATTTTTGAAAATGGAGATGGGGCTTCCTATCCATTGGCCTTGCTCTGCTTTGCCACCAATATGTGATTTTCGATCAATTTCCTTTCTTTTCCAATGAAGCTCTACTACCTTGCTTCTAGGTGGCTTAGATTGCTCTTTGGAAAAGGCGTTTATAGCCGTTTGTTGGAGGACCTCAAACCGAGAGCCAGACCCTTTCTCACCAACTCTCAGACTTGATCGGATAGAAGGAGGAGTTCTTATGTAACCCCCTCACCGTAATTACATCCGTATTATGAAATTTAAGTGAAATAGATACTAATAAAATGAAATCAACAATTCATAATCCCTCATGACAAGATGGGGTATTTCCAGAAATCAGTTCAAAACATGGTTGCTCGTGGTCTCACATTCACGTGCAAATATAATTACTTGAGAAATCAAATCACATAATAAATATCAGAGTGCGGAAACTAAAATCCCGGCAACCCCGGGTTACTTACATACATATAATGGGTTTAGAGTTCCAAAAATGGGGATTACATATCCAAAATCATCATTTACATCTCATATACAAATGGTAATCCCAAATCCCAACTAGATAACCAACATCCAAAATACAAAATTTCCCTAAAGCCCTAACCACTCCTGGTTGGACGCTTCCCTTTGGAGCCACTTGCCCTGTCTGAAAAGTTAGTCATTTGGAAAGAGTGAGATTCTAAAGAATCCCAGTAGTAACAGATCACTCATACAATATATAAACGCAAAGCATGTATGTTAATCATGAGCAGCAGCAACACTATGAGTCATGGCTCGCGCCACAACCGACAGCACCCACGGCTGTATCACAATGCACTATGCCTGCTTTCGAGGTAATCACAATGACAGCTTTTGCTGCAATCTTAATGCCAGCTTCGCTATGAACACTATGCCCGCTCTCGCGGTAATCACCATGCAGCAGCACCACAATGCACAAAGCTCTACAAGACATAAAGCAGCAGCAGCACACAATGCATGATAGGCAAACATACAATACATTTACACAAAGTATAAGAGAGAAGTCACTACCTGTATCTTTCCTGACAATCTTTGGCACAGTGGGCTCACGTGTTCGATAGATGTCAAATCCTATAACAATTTAGGGACAATTGATTAATCTCTTTTCCAATTACATATTTCCATAATACTCTAAGTTGGTTATCATTTAGGACTCTTTAGGTGACTATTAGAGGCCTAAACATATGCCTAAAGGGTTAGAAGAAGCTACCCTGAAGACCACTTTTTGGAAGGCAAAACACAGATTTTAGACTGGATCACTCGAGTGAAGATAAACTTACTCGAGTGATGAATAACTTGTGCTTGAGTGAGAACGATTCTCACTCGCGAGTGCTTGACAGTGAACAACTACAACGACCAGAACGTGCTCACATCACTCGAGCATGAAACTTTGCACTCGGGTGATGACTCCAAATATACTCGAGTCCCCGAACAATGAGTGACAACCCAAGAGTACATGCAACTATCAGAGGGACAAGCTCACTCAAGCATACCCTTTAGTGCTCGGGTGAGACGGCCGTGCTTGCGAGTGTCAGAGCACACTCTTGAACAATGGCCAACAAGTGAGGACCCGAGAGCAACCCCAACTCTGGATTCACACCATCACTCGAGCAAGCCCTAGCTCACTCGAGCATGATCATCAATCACTCGAGAACAAAGAAGTGCACTCAAGCCTCATTCATAGAACCCAAGCAAAACTCGAAGTAGAAAAGGGATAATACACACAGCACTCGAGCATGATCTTCCTCTGCTCAAGTGTTGTGCATTAGAGACCAGAAACGCAGAAACAACAGAAAATACCAGATGGTCAAATTCATACCCAATGATTCCCAAACTCTATCAAAATCTCATACACACGTAGCACTGACTAGGGAACACATTGGCCACTTCAAAAACACTCCCAAAACCAATTTGACCACAATCAAACACTTAGGTCTCTATGATACACACAATATCCAAATTTCATTCAATTCATTCCCAAACTTCAAAACTATATTCACTACTCAAAGAACTTCATAATAAACCATTCCAACATTAATCACAATGAAACTCCTATATTAAACATTTGGCATAAACTAGGGCAAATTTCCAGATTTCATTAACCTTAACAAAAAATCACAAATAATATACCAACAATTACTAAATGCTTACCTCTTCAACTTGCCAAATTCAGAATCTTGATTCTCAAACTTTCAATTTCAACTAACACACAAATCACCACCTTTCAAGATTCTAAAATCACCACAATGAAGCTCTTAATGAGATGTACAACATTAGGGAAGAGGATTTGAGCTTAAGAGGTTAATCAAAACATCAAAATCTCACCTTTTCTTCTTCCCTTTCCCTTGATCGCCATAAACTATGGAGGGAAGAGAGAGATGAGATGAAGCGATGATGATGACGATGTGCACTTCCCTCTCCCACACACACACCTAGCTGAATAGGAGAGAGAAGAGAGAGAAAAAGTGATATTTTGTCTCTTATGCCTCATCCAATGGCCCACACTATGCCACATGTCAATATCTTAATCACTTCCATAATGAGCTCACACACCCGTAAAATGTAGGATTCTGACCCATGATCAATGAATCTCAACCCTTGATCTTAAAGACCACACATATTTATACCAAATTCACATTACATTAATCCTAATAGTGCTTAGTTACACTAATTACAATAATTATCAGAGTCATTAGCCCTTAATCCCCAAATCAGGATATTACATCTTAACTACTGTTTCCTCTCCAAATTTGTGACAAGATGGTGAGATCTGACCCTAGGCTTAGTTTGCATCCATACTCCGTACTCCTCTTCCATAGCTATGCCAGGTATGGACACCAGAGGCAGTTTCTCTTCCGTTTGGTTTCCGTTCACTTTCGCTGGAGATTGATCAGGTGAATTTTTTGGTGATGTCTGAGCATTTGTCAGTGTCAAACTTTGAGAATTAACTGAACAAGTTTCCATGGTATGTCTATAAAGACCCCATTTGAAACATATAACACTCAATCCCTCATACTCCACCATATAGACATGGTTGCGAAGAATGAATCGAGATTGTAGTTTTTTGTTCAAATGGACCTCCACGCTAACTCTGGCATATTTCCCTCTTTCAACAGCATTTAGATTATTCTCTTAATAAGCCAAGGTGTTCATATCTACCTTAAGAGTTTGGCCAATCAGATTCCCTATCTCAAACATACATTCCTCTGTATAAATATGCATTGGGAGAGTGGGAATTCTAATCCATACTGCTACTTTCCTTACTTTGTTGCAGTAAGGATTGAAGTTTGGGTTCCATCTTTGAACTGCAAGGTCATGACCTTGTATTAGCCAAGGACCTTCGAACAGGAGTCTGGAGCGTAGTGTTTTGTCTGCTATTCTAAAACTGAAATAGTTGTTAGGGAGGTCGATGATCTCAAAATTTTCAGATCTGAGGAGCCATTTAATTCGGTCCCTCGTCATATGAAGGTTTGGCCTCTTTCCTAACACTGTCAGGATTAAAGCTTCCTTCCTTGGTCTGTATAAATCTTTTAGTTTTCTGTTGGATATGTTAAGAGAGGGAATTGAACCCAAAGCCTTCCTCTGTTCCTCCGTTAAGCTAGGAGACAATGGCTCCTCCTCTTTAATCCATTCATCCATTTGTACTTCAAAATCCTTATCTAAGATTTTCTCTTCTTCCCCCAAAAGTTTTGATTTATATGAAATCTGGCTTTTAAGAGTCTGCTTCACATTCCTTTTTAGCTGGTCTACAAGAAAAACATCATTCTGTTTCGATGCTTCAACCATTTCAGTATCAATGTTCTTCTCTCCTTGCTTCTTTGAGCTAACTTCCTTGGTATTTGCTACATTCATCGGCATTCTCTTGATATTTCTTCCTAACAATTCATCTTGCTCCTTAGATTTCCCATCCCCTTCATCGGAGATGCCATCCGTGTTCATCGGGTTCAAGTTGTTTCTCACTCTAACTTTCTCGTTCATTATAACTCGTCTTTTTCATATTTGGCTTACCTAATATAGAATATTTTTGACATACTTAGATTGCTTTCTTATATGCATAGTATCCATACTTATGAAATTACTAAAATTAATATTATAAGGGACATTTCTCAAACACTACCATATATGTGTATATTCTAGGTAATCTTCTTTTCACCCATATATCATTTTGATATGTATGAATTGTTTTTCTAACATAATACCTTGGATCGTATCTATCATGGTTATAGGACATATATCAAGGTATCAGTCTCTAAAGCATACCTCTATGATAAATCAAAGTCAAAGGACATCATAGAAGTGTTTAACTTTCTTGGGACTCAGATAGTGTAACACCCTGCCTTTAATCACGTAATTATAATTCGATATTTGGTAATTAAATTAGATTAGAGACCGTCGAATAGTTTAAAACTCATTTAAAATTCCCTTTAATAGTAGGGACGTTATGAAATTTTCAAAACTTCATTCCTCTCTCGGTCTCAGGTTCAATTATCGAATATAATGACTTGTGCAGTTTAACTACATTTACGTATGACAGAGTGTATAACCAAAATCCCGGCAAACCCCGGGTTCAACTATAGATATATAGTTTCAAATTCTGCTAAAGGGATTACAGGTCAAAGTACTTAAACTATTTACAACCCAACAATATACAGTAATCCCTATCCAAACAGTCTAACCAACATTTCCAAAATAAATGTCCCTACGAAACTCTACCCGCTCCGGGTCACGCGCTTCTCCTTGGAGCCACTCGCCCTGTCTGAAATGTTAGTTCAAAGGAAAGAATGAGATTCAAAAGAATCCCAGTAGTAACTAAACATTTATACCACATACAACCACACAGCATGTAAGCAAATCATCATACAGCAGCAGCAACCAATATCAAACTCCACCCTCATCCCCTTTCTCCGCCGGGAAGGCACACTGCCCTAACCCGAACCGTTGTTAGCTACTCAGGGACTATTGGCGTGGCATATCACACTCCACCCTCATCCCCTTTCTCCGCCGGGAAGGCACACTGCCCTAACCCGAACTGTTGTTAGCTACTCAGGGACTATTGGCGTGGCCGTGCATACATATAGCCTTATAGCTCATACAGCTAACCGGCTTTCACAAATGGCCCGTCGGCCTCACAATCAGCCTATCGGCCTCATGTCACATAATCACACCTCATCCTCATCCCCTTTCTCCGCCGGGAAGGCACATTGCCCTTACCCGAACCGTTGTTAGCTACTCAGGGACTGTTGGACTGACGGTGCTAACACATATCCACATAAGTCGCAATATCCGAATTTATCACAAATCACTGATCATACACACATACAATGCATCATAAATGGTACGAAAGAAAAGTCACTACCTCGCTCTTTCCTGAAGTTAACTGGCTCAGTGGGCTCCCGAGGACGGCAGATGTCAAATCCTATAATCAAATTAGGGACAATAGGTCAATCTCTTTTCCAAGTTCTTAATTCTATAATACTTTATGTTGGTTATTATTTGGACTCTTTAGATGGCCATTATATGTCTAAACATAAGCCTAAAGGGTTGGTATAACTATCCCCAAAGATCCCTCACAAGAAAACTAAACACTGATTTTTTGGCCCTTTCACTCGAGCACAGAAGGCCGTGCTCGAGCACAACCCTCGATCTCACTCGAGCACACATGCGAGTGAGACAGGAAGTGCTTACCCGAGAGCAACTCCCACGACAAACCTACACTCTCACTCGAGCACAAGAGGCTGTGCTCGAGCAGAGACCTCGCCAGCACTCAAGCACCAAGGAAGTGAGGCCCTGCGAGTGACAACCCGAGAGCAATCCCAACTCTCTAACCACAAGCGCACTCGAGCACAGAGGGCTCACTCGAGCACGACCCCAGTGCTCGAGTGATTCCTCAACACTCGCGAGTGCTCACGCTCACCCCCACCATCACTCTCGAGCAATGCCCTGAGATACTCTCCTAAAACACAAAAGTGCACTCTCACTCTAGCACAAGCACCTGTGCTCGAGCACTGGCCCTCAGCGCACTCGAGCACAATCCCAGTGCTCGCGAGTGCCGGGCGCACTCTTGGCATTCACCCGCGAGTGAACACCAAAACCGCTCACCCCCAGTGCACTTATACACCCTCACTCGAGCACAAACATGCTCACTCGAGCACGTTCATCCTGTGCTCGAGTGAGTTCTTCCCTCACTCGAGAAATCACCTCAGAAACCAGATCGCAGCAACTGGTAAACTTCTCCAAAATCCACCAAATGAACTCCCATGGTTCCAAAACTTGTGTCAAAGCTCATTCTCACTTATTTCAACACAAGGAACCTATTGGCAACCAAAAACAACCCAATTTCAACTCATTCAACACATTCTCTCTCTAAATCATCAAACCACTCAAAACCTCATTCTAACACTTTCCCTTATTCAACTTCAAATCAATTCCTAATCACTCTCAAATGTCAAAACTGACCAAATGAACAGTGACACTCTCACCAAAGTCTACCCTTCATTTAACATCATAATTAGGTCAAATTTCCAGAATTTCCTTTGGTAATGCAAACATCCTAATACATATACCACAATTCATCAAAAACCTACCTCTTTCACTTGTTGAATTCAGAACTTGGATTCCTCAACTTTCAATTTCCCTCAAGTTGCCACACACCACAAATCCAAAGTCTGAAAACATGGAAATAAAGCTCTTGACCATTGGAACAATATCAATGAAGGTGAAGTGAGTAATTAAGATCATTTACCTTCACAAATTTCAAACCCTTCCTTTCTCTTTCTTTAACTTGTCCGGCGGAAATGGAGGTGAGAGGAGAGATGAAGAGATATTGATGAAGATGAACTTCACTCACTCCCAAGCTCATCATCGGTTTTGAGAGAGAAGAGAGAAGTAACAATGGTTGAAACTTTGACTTCATCCAAGGGTCCTCATTTGGCCACTTGTCAACATCCCATTCTCCCTATCATGATTTCATATAAATCCATTCACACTTGATTCCACCCCATTATCTTTCAATCTCAACCATTGATCTTGATTACTAAGAGGTTTTATCACCCGTAGCTAACCAGACGGTTGGTAAATTTACCGTTTTACCCCTGATTAGTACAATACTCATTAAATCATCACTAATGCTCTTTATATCATACAAACAACATATACTTCAAATATGCTTAATTAACATTAATTACATCATTTGAAGTTATTATCCCTTAATTAAAATCCAGGATGTTACAATTCTCCCCCCGAAAATTTAATTTCGTCCTCAAAATTGTTACACTACTTGTGCCATAAACTCCGGATATCGCCTTCGCATATCTTCCTCCGCTTCCCAAGTTGCTTCTCTCAGAGTCATTCCCTTCCAGATCACCTTCACATATGGAATGCTCCTGTGTCTGAGCCGTCGTTCTTCTCGGTCAATGATTTGCTCTGGCTCCACCGCATAGGTAAAATTGTCTTGAAGCTCAATTTCCTTATATTCAACTATGTGAGATGGATCTGGTTGGTATTTCTTCAGTTGAGAAACGTGGCATAGTTGAGTGGGCTCCCGATTATTAGTGAGCATTCAAAGACAAGCATTAATCGCATGATCAACATATTATTCATAATAGATTATTTAAAAGTATATATAGTGAGAACATGTACCTCTGGTGCTTTAAGTCTTGCTGCAAATGATACAAAGTGAAGGAACCATATAAAATAAGGGAAGGAAGGGGACATGGAAGGAAAACATGTAGCAACTTGATCCCAACAAAACCATAACCGAACTACTTTCACCCGTCGCATATCATAATATATTATATGGAGTAAAAGAGAGTTATTGGTCAAGCTTACATTGCCATTCAGGCTTCATATATGCCAAATAGCCATCCAAATTCACATGGGAATCATGGTGTCAGTAAGTATCATATAACAAAAACATTTTGATGCTTAGCACTGGTTTTAGAGATGAAGAGAGCATGTTGATGGTGCCCTCAAATACAACCAATGAGAGAAAAATATCAAGGTGAGTACTTACATATAAATCAAAAGGTGAGCCTATTATTCACAAATGGACAAAAGAGAATAAGTGTAATAAGAATCAAATACAACTATCGTAGATCAATCAAAGTTATATTTGATTCTACCCTCTAGGCATTGGTGCTTAAACTTGTATATGTGATAATCATCACAAGAGTATAGGCTTTCCTTGGGTACAAGGAATACAAAATGAACATTGGACTCCTTTCTATGGATGTCTCCCCTCCCCCAATTTTCTTGTCTCTTTTCTTCCAATTTTTTTTTGGTATTTTCTATCAATAAAATTTCCTACCTCGGCCTAATCACCATCAATGAGAGAGATTTTTTTATATTTTTATATTTTTTTTACATTTTTCCCACAAGCAATTTCTCAATTTAAAATCTATTGAAATGAGAGATTTTTTTTATTTTTTTCCACAAGCAATTTCCTAATTCAAACCTATCAGCATAAAAGAGAGATATTTTTATTTTTATCTTTTTGAATTTCTTTTTCTCCTCTCCATAATGAATCCACACTAAATTTCCTAATCTAAACATCAATCAACATCATTAAGATGAATTATTTTGGAATTTGTAGCCAATTATTACAAACCTCAATTGCAAGACAATCACTATTAAGGATGATCATTTTTCAATTAAAATCCAATCATCATCAATGTCAATTGCTTATTAATTTAGATGTGCTAGGATTAAAGAGGATCGTTTTTCTTTTTCATTATTTATTATCTATGGGGCCTGGACAAAATGGAGTATTCACAAGCGATTTCTTTGGATCTTAACTCCAAGTATGTACTCTGCTGCAGTCATGTTTTTCATCTCAAAATTTGATGACAACCATTCTCTAATAGCTAAAACTGAATTAAAACTATTTCCAGCTAATAGTATGTCATCCACATATAAGGATAATATCACAAAATTACCCTCAAACCATTTAATGTAGACACAGTGGTCCTCTTCAATCATTTAAAAGTCATAAGAGGTTATTACTCAGTGAAACCTTAAATACCACTGTCTAGACGATTGTTTCAATTCATAAATGGATCTTTTGAGCTTCTAAACTTTACTTTCCATTTCTTTCTTAATGAAACCTTATGGTTGTTTCATATAGATTTCTTCATTCAAATCACCGTCTAGAAATGCAGTTTTTACATCCACTTGATGCTGTTCTAACTTTTTACTATTTCTGAAATACGTTTTATAGAATCTATTAACTCAGAAAGTTCATAATACTTTCTCATATCACCACAATGTTGATTACAATAATATAGGGTAGAAAATAGAGCAAACCATGGTGAGACATAATGAGCCCTAATGAAGAGATTACACTCAATCACAAATGAAATCATAATCTTTCCTAAACTAGCTAGACTAGAATCAGGGGATTTGATATGCTATAATCAAGGGATCAAAGTATTGGTTGATTTCTAACACTACCCCTCAAGCTGAAGAGTATATATCAATCATTCCTAGCTTGCACCGAAATCCTTCAAATTTACAATAGGTTCATAATGCCTGCTTCAACCTTCTATTTAATAAAGTATTTGTCAATCTCAACATGTTTCATTTGATCATGATAAACTGGGTTCTTTATCATTTCGATGCTGGCCTTGTTGTTTATACCGTAGTTGCATGGGTCCCTCATATAGAATTCCCAAATCTATTAATAGCCTGATAACCCATAGTCCCTCACACACTCCTTCATTAACTGCTCTTAGCTCTGCTTCTGCACTACTTCTTGACACCACAGTTTGTTTCTTGCTACTCCATGTAACTAGATTTCCCCATACATATGTGCAGTATCCTCAGGTTAACCTATTGGATTCCCTATCTCTTGTATGGTCTGCATCAGTGTAGATTTCAATATTTTTCACAGTGCCTTTCTTAAAGAAGATTCATCTTCCAGGATTAAGTTTCAAATAACTCAGGATTCTGTACACAGCTGCCATATGCTCTTCCTGTGGTTGGTGCACGAACTGACTTACCATTCTGATTGCATAGCTAATGTCTGGGCATGTGTGGGTTAAGTATATAAGTTTCCTAACAAGTCTTCTATATCATTCTGAGTTAACTAGGACACCATTTTGTTTGATCTTCAGGTGACAGCCTTCTTCTATAGGTGTTCCTTCAGGTTGTGCCCCTAACATACCTGTCTCATGTAGTAGGTCTAGGGTATATTTTTGCTGGGACATGTTGATGCCATTCTTGGTTCTTGCCACTTCCATACCCAAGAAGTATCTCATTTGGCTGAGATCTTTTACTTGGAACTCACGTGACAGGTCCTTCTTAAGTTAGGCAATTAAATCTTCATCATTCCCTATAATGACGACATAATCTACGTAGACAATCAAGATAGTGATTTTTTCATTATCTCGTTTGTTAAACAGTGTGTCATCTGCTTGTCCCTGTGTATACCTGAGTTTCTTTATTGCTTTAGAGAATCATCCAAACCATGCCTTAGGAGGTTGTTTTAGCCCATACAAAGACTTGTTGAGTTTGTGTACAGAGTTACTTGGAGCTAGGACTCCATCAGGAACCTCCACGTAGACCTCTTCCTCCAAGTCACCATTCAGGAAAGCATTCTTGACATCTAGATGGTATAGTGACCAGCCTATGTTGGCTACAATCGACAATAATACTTGAATTGTGTTGAATTTGGCTACTGGAACAAATGTCTCCTGGCAATCGATTCTATAAGTTTGAATATACCTTTTTGCAACCAATCTGGCTTTGTATCTATTGATACTTCCATTAGGATTAAACTTTAGGGTGAAGATCCACTTGCATCCTATTAGTTCTTTCCTGTGGGTTAAGTTATGATTTCCTACGTTTTACTTTCCTCAAGTGCCTTTAACTCTTCTTCTGCAGCTTGCTTCCAATTGGGATCAGTCATAGCTTGTTGGAAGGTTGTTGGAATTGTGAGCTGTGCACTATTTAGAACCAAATTTTACATGTTTGCCAATAGGTTACCATATGAGACAAATAATTGAATTGGATGTTGAGTACAGGATCTTACCCCTTTTCTAAGTGCAATAAGCCATCCCATTTCTCCAGGACCTAATCCCGGGTCAGAGTCATGGTCATTCCTTTGAATGGAAGGGACATTTCTACCTTTGTCGTCTTCTTGTCTAGACTCTCTATCTAACCTTCCTTCTCTATTCACTACCGAATTAATTTCAACTTGTGTTTCCAGTTCATTTCGCGTAGGTTCAAGTTGGTTGATTGGATGATCATGTGGGGATGAGGATAATGTATTAGGGACTGGGAAGGTTTTGGGATTAGGAGAAGTAAGTTGATCAGGTGGGGATGCTGATAATGTATCAGGAACTGGTAAGGTGTTAGGAGTATTGGGTGTGAGTTCATGCGAAATTAGCCATTCCATATGTGAGTACTCCCCTTGAATGGGTAATTTGGGATAGTAGGCATCTTCCTCAAAGAATATGATATCCTTAGAGACAAACAGTTTCTTTGAGGTAGGACAATAACACCTATATCCTTTCTGAGTAGAGGAGTAGCTGAGGAATATACACTTTTGGGCACAGGCATCAAATTTTCTTCTATTGTGTTTGTGAACAAGACAACGCATCTGAACACTAGTTGGGGTAATGAATTGATGAGGTGACAATTAGGAAAGGTGTTGAGGAGTGATTGGATGGGTGTGGCATAGTTGAGGACTTTTGAGGGCATTCGGTTGATGAGATAGGCAGCAGTTAGGACTGCATCACCCCAGAATACCGTTGGCATATTTCGTTCTATTAGTAACGTTTTGGTTGCCTCCAATAAGTGTCAGTTCTTTCTTTCAGCAACTCCATTCTATTAGGAGTGTAAGGGCAGGAGGTTTGATGATGAATTCCTTACTGACTAAGAAAGTCTTTAACAATGCCACTTAGATATTCTCTAGCATTTTCACTCTGAGGACTTTGAAGGACGTTTGAAATTGGTTTTGCACAAAGGTATAGAAACATTGGAAGACTTGGGCTACCTCAGATTTTTCCTTCAGAAAGTACACCCATGTGATTCTGGTATGATCATCAATGAAGGTGACAAACCATTTTTCATTGGTTAGGGTTTTTGTTCGTGTCAGACCCCAAATGTCACTTTGTATGAGCTGGAAAGGAGTAAAGGGTTTTTGTTCCTTCAGTAAGTACACCCACGTGATTCTGGTATGATCATCAACGAAGGTGACAAACCATTTTTCATTGGTTAGGGTTTTTGTTCGTGTCGGACCCCAAATGTCACTTTGTATGAGCTGGAAAGGAGCAAAGGGTTTGTATGGTTGTTTTCAATAAGAGGATTGGGTTTGTTTAGTATATTGACAAGCCTCACATTAAAAAGGAATAGAATTTTTATTGAATAGACTTGGAAACAGATGTTTCATATAATCAAAACTAGGAAGGCCTGAGCGACAGTGCCATAAAAGTACATCTTTTTCTTGAGAACTTGAGCTAACTAGTGCCTTACATGCATTCCAAGTGTCTTTATTCGTCAACTCTGATGTCTCAAGGTAGTAAAGTGTGTCCCACTCTCTAGAAGTCCTAATTGTCTTTCCCGAGTTTAAATCCTGAAAAAAACAACAATCATCATCAAAGATCACTCAGCATACACGACACTTAGTTAATTTACTCACAGATATTAGATTACAAGTAAGAGCTGGCACAAATACAACATTGTGGATCCTCAGGGAATTAGATAGCATGACTGTGCTAATTCCTTCAACCTTAGTGAACATGCCATTTGCAACTGTGACACATTGGTTTCCAGGACATAATTTTAGCAATGTGAATAAAGTTTGATTACAAGTCATGTGATTAGTAGCTCCTGAATCAACAATCCATGTATCGCTACTAGTCTGTACAGCATTAAGAGCGATAATAGAGTTACCTGATTGTACCAAGTTGACACTAGGTGTAACCCCCTACCTTAAAGCCCTGAATATAGTTTGAAAATGTGTCATGAAGTTAAACTGGAGATCAACAGACAATTCAAAACTTATTAAAGGTCCCAACTTCAAGACAGGCTTCGACCCTATGATAAAGTGGGTTTTCAAACACTTTTCCAAAGCCTGTTTAATACGGTCTCATATTCACTTTTCAAATCTATTTGGCTTGTGCAGCACGATTCCATTCATAAATATTAGAGTGTATAAAAAATTCCCGATGACTCTCAAGTTTCCTTCACTTACTAAGAGGATTTACAGGACATATTTGCACAGTTTCAGTTCCCATTATGGGGATTACATACAACTTCACATGTTTACGCATATACAATATATATAATCATCCTAACAGTATGACAACAACACAAAAGCTCAAAACTCCTTGCTGGGAGCACTAGCCGCCCTTCGTTATGTGTTTCTCCTTAGATTCGCTTGCCCTGGCTATAGGTTAGTCATTGGAAAGAGTGAGATTCACATGAATCTTAGTAGTAACAATTCACTTATAAGATATATAATAACAAAGCATGTAAGTAAATCATAAAGCAGCATCACATTCATGACTTACGTCACATAATGACAGCTCTCACAGCTGTATACATAATACGACAACATTCACTGTAATCACAATAACAACATCTTTCACTGTATTCACAATCACGATAGCTTTCCCTGTATTCATGGTAGCATTCATCACAATTCAATGATAAGCACATACATACAAACCATTATACATGATATAAGAGAAAGAGTCACTACCTTGGTCTTTTCGGTCTTGTTCTTGCATAGATTTCTTGCGCTTAGGGCAGATATCGACTCCTATCACTATTACAAAATCTGTCTTTTAGACTGGCTCATTTAGACCGATTATATAGGGATACAGTATAAAATATATGATAGGTGGCATTTTTGTAATTATACAGAACTTCAGAGACCAGTTCCCTGGATATAAGGTCTTAAAGATATTATTTAGACCTTATTTATGCGTAACCAGTCCTAAAAGGATAAAAATAATTAAAAAAATACTCTTTTTAAACCAGTTATTTATATAACCGCCTAAATAAAAGACCCATAATTAAATTTTTTTTAAAACTTTTAAGACTAGTTTTATCTTTTAACCAATCTAAAAGTTGAAACTTTTAAAACAAGTTATTTTTAAAATCGGTCTAAAATGTATATTTAAGACCGGTTCTTCCAAACAACTGATCTTGAAAGCACGTGCCCTAATTAAAATTTCACTCTTCGCTTCCCCCACCGAATCGTAGCTTGCTCTCTGAACTCGCTTTTCCCTAAAATTTCTTTGACGGCGTTCTTGTTCACAACTCTACCATCCTATTTCTCTCTAAATCTGGAGCAATCTTTATCTTTAAACCTAATATCTAACAATCTAACTGACGGTATTCTTGTTCAAAATCTCAGGGGCGGCATTGGGCTGGGTTTGTATTAGTTGAGGAAGAATCACTACCCATACCTTGCCAATAGTCGACCTTCATTTCACCATCAATCAATAACATTCCAGCTCTGACATCTCCTCCCTTAAAAGCCTCGTTGCTCGTTCTTCTTCCAAACAGGAGTACAAAGAGCAACTACTCATGAAATAACTTTATAGGTTTGTTTTTATTGTTGTTAATAATTTGAACTTGATCCTTTTGATATTGTTTCAGTTGGGTTTAACCATGTTTGGCATCAGATTCTGATATGCTTGAAGTAGGAAATGGAGGCATTATGTTTAATGATTATGGCTTTGTTTGAATATGCTCAATGTTGCTCTCTATCTTACTCGCGCCATTGAACTCAGTGATGATAACTTCATATACTAGCTTAATGCTCACATTATGATATTTTATTTATCCTTTCTTCTCTTGGATTGCCATTAATGATCACATTATGATATTTGCTATGTATGTTTGATTGAATATAAAGTCATGAAAATTCTGAATAACTTTGCAATGCAAGTTTTAAAACTTGTATCTATATACCCTTATTATAAAATGTCGTTGGGTCTTATCATGCCATAATTTATTGGTATACTGCTACAAGTGTAGTTATTGTCTCCTGGTATGCATGCTTCTTTTCGTTAAAATCTCTAATACTTTATGGCTGTTTTTTTGTCTATTGTTTTGCTATTGGATAGGGTGTTACAAGGTGTTGAAATATATGGATTGTAGTTGGAGAAAAGCTAAATGGACAAGTGTTGAATATGATGTTGGGGTAAGGGGTTTTTTAGACTTTGCTAGAAGAAATGTCAATGATGATAGTGGGATGTTTTATTGCCCTTGTGTAGTTTGTTTGAATGAGAAGCGACTAAGTGCTACAAATATATATATATACACATTTAATTTGTGAGGGATTTTGTAAGAGTTATATAGTATGGGTATGGCATGGTGAAGAATTAGCAATGCTAAGTATATCTCAAGAGGGGTGGCCTTTGATGATAATTTCACGAATATGGATAATCGGATAGAGGATATTATTCATGATGTAGGAGAAGAGGCTTTTGAGCAATCACATGCATATGATAATATGTGCAGTGATGCTGAGAAGCTACTGTACCCGGGGTGTAAAAAATACCAATTGTGGAGAGCAATATTGAAATTGGTAAGCTTGAAAGCATAGCATGGATGGAGCGATAAGAGTTTTTCAAAAAAGCTTGAGGCTTTTAAGGACATGCTTCCAGATGATGTAAGTTGTCTGGAAGATAATGTGTTGATTTTCAATGATTTATTGTTGTTGCTTATGTGGAATATGGGGTGTAGGAAGAATGATGTAAGTTACACCAATTGAAATTGTGTTTTAGAATGCTTGATGAAATGAGAATGCATAAGAGAAGAATTTATTTAGGGTGTAGGAAGAATGATTTATTATTGTTGCTTCTATAGAATGTGAGGTGTAGGAAGAATGAAGTAAGTATTACACCAGTTGAAATTGTGTTTTTACTTGATGAAAATTCTTCTGTATAAGGTGTTAGTTATAATGTGTAGAGAAAAATTTATTTGGATGTCATTGGAAATGGCCTGCTGAGTAAAATGTTTTAATAGGGGAAATGACTTGCTGGCTAACAGAAATATTTTTTTTAAAAAAAATGCAACTTTTAAGACCATTTATTTGAACAACCAATTTAAAAAATACTTTTAAGACTGGTTCTTTGAACAACCAGTCTAAAAAGTATACTTTTAAGATCGGTTCTTTTAACAATCATTCTAAAAAGTCATACTTTTTAGATCAGTTGTTAAAAGAACCGGTCTTAAAAGTATGACTATTTTTTCAAGATAGGTCTTAATGTCGTTATATTTAGACTAGTTGTATAAACAACCGATCTAAAAAATTATTTTTTAGACTGGTCTCTTAACCGGTCTAAAAAGTAACAGACTGTTAAGATTGACTGTATCAAGACCTCATCTAGAACCGGTCTAAAATGTCATTTTTAACCAGTCTAAAGTGTTTTTTCAACTCGTGTATAAATTAGAATTTAAGGACAACGAATTATTACCTATTCCAATTCTTTAATAACTCATAATACTTGGGTTGGTTATCATTATAGTCATTTAATCAAGTCAATAAAGGAGTAAAATGGGGTCAGTTAACCTCAAAGATCAATTTTCTAACCTTAGAGTTCATAGTTATTACTATGTGCCATTACCTTTGACTTTCACGCACTTGAACCAAATCTGTCAGAATTTTTCATCAACTTTGAAAAATTATATCTTTATGTACAAATATCGAATTGTAGTGATTCCAAAGGCTATGTGGCCCTTATTTAGTCTATTTTAAAGGAAAAATATCACCCACAGCCAGTTGGATGCACAACATTCCCATATTTGACATTATTGCATATTGCCAGAATTCAACCTAGTTTTCATGACCTAACTTCAAAAATTCATAACTCCCAATGTACTAATCGAAATGATGCAAATTATCTATCAAATTAAAGCTTCCTATGTCTGTCTTATTTTGGAAAGTTTCATCTTCATTGAACATCATTTAGTTATCTAAAAACACTACACAATCAGGGTACCTTCCCAGAATCCTGTTCAGTAGAAAATCCAGTTTTTCATTTTGAGCTTCAATGACCCAAAATTCACAACCCGGGGCTATACGCACACAATTTTTCGTGTAGAACATAATGCTAACATCAAAATGAACAAATTGTTACTCATTCCTTAGGTCTTGTTTTGGGCAGAAATTCAACAAAAATTTCAACAATTACCATGCTTCCAATTTAAGCACCAACATGTGTCATATGGTTTCTAATCATCATAAAACACCAATAGATCAAATTGAAGCCAATACTTACCTCTTGCTTCTCCGTATCTCCTTTTTTTGGTTTTTAAGCTTTTGTTCTTGGATGATGGCTTAAAACACCTCCTCTTGAAATTCTAAAACTATAGAAATGAAGCTCTCATCAAGAGAAACAATGTTTATGAAGATCTTTTATGCCATATAAGAGGTTATGAAGGTGAAAATCCATGTAGAAGAGCTTACTTAAAACTTGCTCTTCACTTTCTCTTTTTTGCTGAACTTGACCGACTTTGAGAAGGGGTGTGAGAGTGAGTTATGATTAGTTATTCTCTTCCCTTATCCTTTTAATATCTGATCGAAAAGGTGGCTAAAATAAAAAAAGAAAAGTTATGGCTAATATTAATCCTTTGGTCATACATTTTTTGGTAACTTATCCAGGTGTAATTGCTACAAGTTGAGTGAGCTTTTCTCTTTCCTTCTTTCTTCTTTCTTGAAGTGCTTGACCGACTTGTGCTTAGGTAAAAAGGTGAGGAGATCCTTTGATTAACTTCTCTCTCTCTCTTTCCCTTATGATTTGGACGTCCAACTTATGCATAAGGTGAAGGAAGTATATTAATTAAATCCAAGCCACTTTTGTTGACTTTAACTGTAAGAATATATCAAATAAGTTCTCTTCCTTTCCTTTCTCAAAGCTTGGACGAAAGTGAGGCCCTTGGATGAGGATTAATGGTCTTAAAATTATCTCTATTCACCTCCTTGAAATATGATTTTTAATTGCAATTGTTGACCAAGTCATCATCCTTTTATAACTTGGTCAAATTGTTTCATCTTGCTTTCATTTTGAGCCAAGTATTATGTCCTCTTGCCTTTTCTCATGTCTTGCACGAAAATATGGCTCTTTGAAGAGGAAAAATGATCTCTTATAATGTCCTTGAATAATATAGTTTAATGTTAAATTAGCATATGTTAATTTGACTTGTTGACTTCCCCTTTTTGTGTTTGGCCAAAAATGCTTCCATGTGTTTCATATTATGGCCAAATAAATATTCTCCTTATATTTCTCTTCCATAAGCCATTTTCCCCTTCTTCTCATGTGAAAATTAGTCCTTTAGTCATTTTTGACTTTAGGCGAAAAGACTAAGTAGTTATCTCAAGTTAATAGGAACTAAAGTCATAACAAAATTTCTAGGGCAATTTTTTCATTAATATCACTGTCTATTATGTACATTTAGCCCTTGAGTACATTTTGGGGTATTACACTAGGCATAGAGGTGGACTGGTTCTGTTTGGCTAGTATCTTACGGAGCATCTGTAGTTCCTCCTGGCTTAGTGAATTAGCATCTTCAGCTTTTTGCTCAGCTGTAGTAAGGTTGACACTAGGAGTTTGGTGTTGTTTGTTGGTTGATGGCTTACCATGTAGTTTCCAGCATGCCTCTTTGATATAGCCCTTTTTCTTACAATAATTGCACCATTTGTTACTTATTTGTTCCTCTTGTGATCCTTTTATTGCAAGAGCCGAACTCTCGATTGGACTTGGGCTGTTCGATTTAAGAGTTTCCTACTTTCTTTGAATTGTACATGGTTGACAACATCAAAGAGGTGTGGCAAGGGTTTTATTCCCATGATTCAGCCTTTTATCTCCTCAAAAGAATCATTAAGTCTAAGGAAAAAATCATATACTCTTCCTTCTTCCACTATCTTTTTGTACAACTGAGCATCCTTGACATTCTTCCATGGATGGACTTGAAATAGATCTTGTTGTTGCTTGAGTTTAGGCAAGGCATTATAATAGTCCGTCACTATCAAGCTTCTTTGCCTTAAAGTCTTGAAGTTGTCGTTTCAAGTGGATTATGTTGGTGGTGTTTTTGAGAGAAGAGTAAGTTTGTCGTGCTGCATCCCAGATTTCTTTTGCAATATTGGCCAAGAGATTACCTTCACTAATGTCAACAGTCATAGAATTGCACAACCAAGTCATGACTTGATTGTTTTCAGCAAATCAAGTGTCAAAATTAGGGTCATTTGGGGCAGGTTGTGTAACCCCCTTCCGTAATTAATATTCAAAATATGCAATTAAAGTGAAATAGAGACCAATAACAATCAAATAACATTTATAAACCTATCTACCAGATGGGGTTTTCACAAATACCTTTTGAAATCATTTATAACCTGGTCTCACATTCACATTCCGAATACAATTACTACATGAAGATAAATTACATTTAATATATCAGAGTATGCAATGTAATAATTCTGGCAATTCCGGATTCCATTTATTAACTCAAGCTTTATAGGGCATATTCGCCCATTACAAGCCCTCATATGGGGATTACACAAATCCATCTCAAATACATAACAAATCCTTATCCAAATCATATACAGTCATCCCAACTCATATTGATAACCAACTACCAACTCTCATCTCGAAGGAGTCCTAGCCGCTCCCTCTACGAGCCACTTGCCATGTCTAAATTGTTAGTAGGGGAGAGTGAGATTCAAGAGAATCTCAGTAGGAAACAGATACCAATATGCATGCAAGATATGTGTTTAATGCATGACATGCTTGCATTACATAACTCATGCTCACACAATAACATATCTGCAAACTCAATGCTTCAAACAATATACTTATGGCCATAGCATAACAGAAACAGAGCTTCAATAGTTCATATATGTTTCACATAATCAAGCAAAGCAATAACATGCATCAATACACCAACACAAATATCAAATACATGCAGGAGAGGTAAGTTCCCTACCTTAACACTTTTATGCCTCGAAACATGTGCCTCAATCTACGTGCAAACAGCTCGGGGCTTCATATTCGATCATACAATGTCAAATGTACTATTTAGACACTTCCATAGTGTTTCTGGGGTTATATGAGGCTATATTGAAAATTTACTAAAATGTCCCTGAGGACCCGACTCGGCCCCACCGTACCTGGTCCAGCTGTACTTTTCCCGAAATTTTGACATGGGCTATTCTAACATATTTACGCTCAAGGAGTCCATTTCTGAACTTGAAATTATCAAATTCAATGTCAATTACAAAATTACCCTTGGCAGCTCCACTTTAAGGGTTTCAGAGGCGTTTTCATAATTATGCTTTTTCAGCCTTTTTTGAAAAAGTGCCCAACTGTAACCCCACCTAATTTTCACTCCTGAACTCAATAGAATCATCAAATCATTGAAAATCCAACTCTAAGACCCATTTCTAGAGCTGGCCAAAATTCTCATGTATTCCGGGGAAAATTGGGGTTTTTCGGTTTCAGCTCTGTAAATGCGTTCCTTTCTACTCCTAACCACTTTATTGACTATTCCATTCGGTTACAACTACCATTTAGTACCAATTTGGGCAGCATAACAGCCCCACACACCCATTTTCCATTTTTGAAACCAATGACAATCTGACAAAATTTCACCGATTAAATTGTCCACAGCAGCCAGAATAGTCAATACACAAGAGTTTGGAAGCTACCTCAAGCTCCCACTAGCTTTTTTCAAGAGTGGCTGAAACCCTAGCCCTTCTTAACCATGAAAATTGAGCTTCCAACACCTTAAAGAACATAAAAGAGAAGCTTAGGAGTAAGGTTATACGCATTAGGAGCTAGATCGTCGGAGAAATTGGCTTACCTTATGATATTTTTGCTCTTTCTCTCTCTAAGAGCTCTCAACTTTCTCTCACTAGTTTCAGCTGGTTCAGCACGTTAGAAATGAGAGCTGAAGATGATGAGAAAATATTTAATTCCATGCTGATGTCATCTTTTATTTCAATGATGTCATAATTCCCATTTTCGGATTTTCTGACAGATTTTCTGCCCAAACTTTGAGAAATCATAACTAATTCTAGAAAAATTGAAATGAGGTGATCCCAAAGCCCATTGAAATTTATTTAAGTTTTATTTATAGGAAAAATATGGGCCATTACCCAAAATTACCAAAAACATTCCCGAATTACATAAAACTCATCACTGCCCCAAAACAGAGTTTAGTTTCCATCCCAAATTTTGGACAGTCATATCTCCTAGGTCACAAAACGAAATGACACAAATTATATGTCCATTTTGAAACTTGGGATGTTAAATGTAAGACTGGAAATTTTCAGAATTTTTAGACACCATTTGGTCATTCAAAACGTTCACACAAACTGACTGCCCAGAATAGAGTTTTACTGAATAGAATTTCAGATTTTGCATCTTTGCTTCCAATGGTCCCATTTTCATGCCAAACATCATTCCCACATAAATTTTCACAAGAAATCCATTGGAAATACCAAATCAATCAAATTCACATTACATTGACATGTTTTCACAACAATCACAACATGTCAACACAATTCACATTTCAAAACCTAACTTTGCAACTTTTCCATTCCAAAGTTCCAAACCAATTTGAATGACATCAAAACACACTATGACACCATTTCCAACACAATACCCCATTCAATTCTTCCCTTTATTCTAAGTCAATTTAGATGTTAATTCACAATTGAACTCAAATACAGGGTTTCAGCGCTGCTCACAACACACACGAATCACATTCGAGTGCCAAATCACATCATATTCTCCAAAAGGGTTATTTATCACTAACCACATCAACTTTTGGAGTCATTAACCCTTAATCACAATTTGGGATCTTACTAAACTGGGGCTTTGCAATCCACTAATCTCAAGCTTATTCTCTAAGCTCAAGTCTCAAAAGTCGGGGTATTACAGGTTGAGGTATTGCCCTATTGATGTATTTCTTCTTTTGCTTGCCACGAATATACCTTAGCACGATTTGGGACCACTGGAGATACTTTCTTCCATTGAACTTATAGTTCATGGCCATAGTCTAACTATCAGAAAATTCTGGTGCCATTACTGTGCTGCTGGTAGTGGAGGAATTTGAGGGAGAAGATGAGTGTTGAGTTTCAGTATTTGTACTAGATATGAGTGCAATTAGAGTAGACCCGATTTTGGTTGAATTTCTAGAGAAAGAGCTAAAAAGAGGAGGAAAATCAGAGGGATTCATGTTTCTAGAAAAAAACTCGCCAAAAACCACAGTGGGTGGTAGCTCGTGGTGGTCATCCGCCGAGATAGTGGCAGCACGTGGGAGTCACACACTGAACAGATGGCAGCTACTCCTCTGGGATGCGCCGATGGTGCTGTCCAATGCCTTCTAGGCGGGTGGTGTGCTCTAATGTTCCAGTGTTGCTGAGATTCGAGTACACCATCCCTCCCCTATTATCTCTCTCTCAATCTCTCATGTTTCTCTCACTCCCCACTGTCTCTCAGGATTTCTGACGGTCTCTTTAGCAGCGAAACATTTCTAGGAACGTCTGATACCATATTAACTCATAAAGTTCATAATACTTTCTCATATCACCACAATGTCAATTATAGTATTTATAGGGAAGAAAACAGAGCAAATCATGGTGAGACATAATGAGCCCTAATGAAGAGATTACATACAATCTCAAATGAAATCATAATCTTTCCTAAAATAGATAGACTAGAAGCAGGGGATTTGATATGACTATAATCGTGAGATCACAATATTGGTTGATTTTTAACAGAATTGAAACACACAATAGTTGAAAAGGTATCCTCATAATCTATACTTTCTTGTCGTGTGTACTCCTTCATAACCTATCAAGCCTTGTATTGTCAATTGATCTATCCACTTTTCTCTTTACTTTGAGAACCCATTTGTTCCCAATGGGTTTTTCCCTTTTTGGTAGATATACTAGTTCCCAAAATTGATTCTTTTTCATTGAATAAATTTCATCTTCCTTTGTTTTCTTCCATTCATCCTTAGTAGGGCCTAACAAGACTTCTTGTAGATAATATAGCTTATCATCTCCATCTGGAGTAACAAGAAGTGCCTATTCCTATCTACTTAGAAGCGTCTTCTTGGCTCATTTCCCTTGTTACTTCTTACGGGAGGTTCTTATCTCTTTTGCTTCTCTTGTCTAGGCCTTTGTAAAATCGGCAAAGGCCCACTTAGCTCTTTATACCATATATATATATATGTTATTTCTCATGGATCTAGGTCAAACCCAAAAACTGACTTGGAACCAACCCGTAACTCTTATGCAACTCTTTTTTTCATCGAAGCCAAAATGACACCATTTTTTTTGTCTTCATCTTCAACCTTCAGCCAGGTTGATTTGACCAGGCAGGCAAGATGAGGACCTGACTTCTCTCCTCTATATCTTCATTGTCCGACATTCATTTGTTGCACTCTTGGTGTTTTTTTCTTTGTTTTCTCAAGCTCAATGCAATTGGATTATTTTCAAATCCTAAAATGTTCATTTTCAGATGACCTAATCTAATATGTATGTGTTTTGGTTTCACTTTTCTCATGTAAGGTATTCATCTATCATGTCCTTTCATTCTAGAGTTTTTCTATGTGTGTTATAAGTCTTTTGAACTCATATATACATAGAGGAACAAGGATAAAATATGAACAAAAGAAATGCATGTATCCATCCAAAAACATAATAACAGAAAAACTCAATATGGCAAAACCAGAAAGTGAACCATGGTGTAAATAAATATATATACATAAGATTTACTTAGACATGTGCAAAAGCAAATGATGTTCAATGTGTTACAATAAAAAGTAATATAGAAGCATGTGGAAATTACATATGTCATATATTTAAGCACTATCATGGTAAACAAAATCAAGGCAGATTGTTCATGTTAACATGTGCAGTACAAGCAACTAAATAGCTTCAGGACATATTTAAAAGCTATGATACCACTATTGGGTTTTGGGCGTACCTAGAGTGAAGTTCATTTTCTTGAGGTACCTACATGAACTAATCACGACAGTGGATTTCGGCTATAACGCACAACAATTACACTGGAGGAAAAGGAAGGGACTTGAGAGAATAACTAGAGAGTTTGTCTGAGAAGTTAGAATATCTACATGTGTTTGGAAAAAGTTGACCTCTCATGTTTTATATCAGTTCGCATGAATCCATTGTATTAACCCATGTCTGGAAATTGTTCCCTCCAAGACAAGTTTGAAAAAAAAATCGCTTCTACCAACACCTTTGAATTAAATGGGGAATATTTCACATAAACACCCCATAAATTTAGATATTATATTCTGGCATCAAGGCCAATGGGTTTGGGCCTAATCCACCAAGAGTGGATCAAGCCCATTTTCCAATAGATATATTAATGCATTTTCCTTTTATACAAAAAAGATATATTTGTTTTTTCAACAATTCTGACGCCAACTTAATTTTTTTATTAAAATAATAAGGAGGCAAATTTGATCAACTTAGTTGCTTCTGGAACTAGAATGCTTCCCCTTGCTACTACAACTTCACAGCTCCCTTTTGTTGTAAAAAAAACTTCACATCTTCTTGAATGTACATATACATATACATATATATATACATAAAGGGAAAAAATAAGGAGAGAGAAGAGACTTGCATACTGGGTGGATCCATGTTCGGATATGAGTCAAAGCTTCAGTGCTCTATAACTCGAATATACTAATGTTCACACAATTATTAGACTACTAGAGTCTAAATAAAATTCGCATAACAGATCACTAGAATAAGAAAAAGGGTAGGAAAGAAGCAAGATTGCCAGATAGCTCAATGATAAGGGTTAGATTCAACTGAGTAAGGCACATCCTATTTATTGAGGTTTAGGGAAACCACTTATTAGGAAGTTATATTCACTTCTACTTGCCCTCTAAGTAATAATCAGGAAATTAATTCTTCATTAATTTCCTAATATACAATCACTGTTTCTCAATTAACAAATTCGTAATTAATGTTGATTTGTTTATTATTTGATATGACTACTTTTTTCTTAATGAAATAATCCAGCCCATCAAGGGTGGACATGGACCCAAAGTCCAACAATATATGATGAAATCATTTGAATTTTTTGTTTAATTAGGAGTCGCTTGTTAATTTTCTTGTAGAATTTTTAAGAACGAGTTTAGTTGGGGGAGTAAGGGGGAAAATTTTAAGATGAATATAAGGATATGTATGGAATAATTTTTTAATAAAAGTTCAATCTTCGCACAATTTCATCTTTGATTTTGTAATACTATGTGTTAGTGTGCACAATTTTGAATCGAATTGAAACTTTACTTGAAAGACACTAATATTAATTAGAATTTCAGTATAGGTGTTTTCTGTCCAAAAACAAAAGTGTAGATGTCGGATAGAGATGTGAAATTTATTTATTTATTTTTTGGTAAAAGAGAGGGCAAAGCCCATGTTACATTATGAAACTAACTCTAAAGTGGAAACAATTCCCATACACTTATTATCCACTATGGTCTGTGGGTGAGGCGGACATATACACAACAAAGAGGAAATTGATAAGCCATCTTTTGATAGAGCATTAGCAAGGCAATTATGTTCTCTTGAGATATGTTGCGACTCTAACTCCCATGAATACATCATGAGAGTCTGTATCTTCAAGACATTGGCTACATAGTTTGCCACCATTTGTATTCTTCATCATATCAAATAAGTTCTCATCATAAGACATAAGAATAACTCTCTTGAAACCTAAGTCCCATGCAAGATTGAGCCCCTTAAAATAGCCCATTCCTAAGCCTAAAAAGCACTACAGTGAATGAGTAAAACTAGTAACCCATTTTCTGATATGATCTCTAATTACTCTACCACATCCTGCTTTCTGACCCGAAGAAATTATAGCACCATCTATTAGGATCGTAGGCATAGTAGAAGAATTTTAAAATTTTTGCCGATCCTAATCGAGGATCTATCAACAACGTTTAAACCAAGTTAGAAAGATTCGTACCTTTTTCAATTCAGGGTTTTCGATCTCTAGGAGCCAACGTGTTAGGTCCGCTCCCTCTACCAGTATCCACACGAATGCTCTCCAACCGAGACTGCGTGCTAGCACCTCTAATGTCTCCTGAGGTATCCTCAGGCGATTTCATCTTGTGTGCGACCGTATAGGCCCATACGAAGTTGGCAGTGGGCCAATAACTGTACTAACCCATACGTCGCAAGCGGCCTCTAGTAAGACATTACGACTACCTAATTCATAGGATCATTAACACGATGCAACCTGTCACAAACTCACTTATCGCGGGGCCAGGTAATATTTCTCTACTAATGTGAGGGATAAATTCCATCTTGATCATTCATATTCCTTTGCATGAAAACCACCAAGCCCAATCGTAGCCTTTATCATCACCCAATAAAAAGTGACTTTTGACTAGTTCAAAGCTTACCAACTCTCATATAGGAATCCACGATGACCTTAGGTCAAAAGGCATTGTGACGTGGTTATACATGAGAAAAACTTATGACTTGATCCATGTAGCTTTCTCATATTGGGTCAGTCCAGCACCATGTACTCTTACAAGTGCCGAAGACTTTGATTTGTATCTTCATATCTTATCAGAGCCATACTGGTCTTGTTTCATCTCTGCTCCCGCATAGATGACCAACTAGGGACATAATAGGACAATCTTTATGATTTATCCAAGGATACAATTATCACAGTTAACATGCAAATAATGTGATAACAAAATGGAGAAATTTTATTAAATTAATAATGTTCAAAGTACAATGATTGGCTTTTAGG
The DNA here is from genome assembly GCA_963242795.1 of Inga leiocalycina. Classification (NCBI taxonomy): domain Eukaryota; kingdom Viridiplantae; phylum Streptophyta; class Magnoliopsida; order Fabales; family Fabaceae; genus Inga; species Inga leiocalycina. The sequence goes on from OY725331.1 coordinate 40,321,567, forward strand.
GCACAATTTCCAACATCCTCCCACTTGCCCTAGGTACAATCATTAATTTGCCTAATTCCCATTATCCTAACATGACACTCTTACTTTGCCTGTGCAAGTGGCTTAGTAAGAGGATCAACAACATTTTCTTTTCCTGCTACTTTGCATATCTTTATATCATCTCTTTCATTGATTTCTTTAATAAGATGAAATCGCCTGAGGATATGCTTGGTCATTTGATGTGACCTAGGCTCCTTGGCCTGTGCAATAGCACTGCTATTCTCACAGAACAAATCTATCGGATTTGAGATGGTAGGCACCACCCCTAGTTCAGTAATGAACTTTCTGATCCAAATGGCTTCTTTAGTTGCATCCGATGCTGCTATATACTCAGCTTCTATTGCAGAATCTGCTACAGTGCTCTGCTTGGAGCTCTTCCAGCTTACTACTCCACTATTCAGGAGGAATATGTATCCAGATTGCCATTTAAGGTCATCTTGGTCAGTTTGGAAACTTGCATCTGTGTAACCGGTTGCATAGAGCTCATCATCCAATCCACAATAGACAAAAAATAAGTCCTTAGTCCTTCTTAAGAACTTTAAGATATTCTTGACAGCAATCCAATGACCCTCACTAGGATCTTGTTGATATCTACTGGTCATACTTAAGGCAAATGAGATATCCGGTTTAGTACATAACATGACATACATAATGGATCTAATAGCCGAGGCATATGGAACTTTACTCTTGTGATCTCGCTGATCAGGTGTACTAGGACACAGATCCTTGCTAAGATGGATGCCATGAGACATGGGCATGTAACCCCTTTTTGAATCCTGCATACTAAACCTATGCAGTATCTTGTTTATGTATTTGCTCTGACTTAGGCCAATTAGTCTTTTAGTTCTATCCCTATAGATCCTAATCCCTAGGATGTAGGTGGCTTCACCTAAGTCTTTCATTGAAAAGGACTTTCCTAACCAAGACTTAACACTCTGCAAGGTAGGAATGTCATTCCCAATAAGTAGGATGTCATCTATATAAAGCACTAGAAATACAACTGTGCTCCTACTAACCTTCTTGTAAACACAAGGTTCATCGATATTTTCAATGCATCCAAACTTTTTGACTACTTCATCAAAATGATGATTCCAGCTTTGAGATGCTTGCTTTAATCCATAAATGGATATTTGAAGCTTACAAACTTTATCAGAGTCCTCTGGATGCACAAAACCTTTTGGTTATGTCATGTATACATCCTCAAGGAGCTTTCCATTAAGAAAGGTTGTTTTGACGTCTATCTGCCATATTTCATAGTCATAATATACTGCAATGGTAAGAAAGATTCTGATTGATTTAGCCATTGTAATTAGGGAAAAGGTTTCATCATAGTCTACACTATGAGTTTAAGTGAATCCTTTTGCAACTAGTCGTGCCTTGAAGACATTTACATTGCCATCCATGTTAGTTTTCTCCTTGAAAACCCATTTGTACCTGATGGTTTTACACTTTCAGGTGGATCGACTAAGTTCCATACCTGATTGTTGTACATGGATTGCATTTCAAACTGCATGGCACGTAGCCATTTCTTGGAGTTGGGTCCCACTATGGCGTCTCGATAGGTGGTTGGCTTATTTTGCTTAATGAGCAACACATCACTGCCTTCAGTAATCAGAAATCCATATCTTTGAGGCTGATGTCGTGTCCTATCAGATCTTCATGGACCTTGTGTTACTTGAGGAGACTCAGCAACTTGTTGTGAGTCTTCTCTAATTTCCATCTATGGTTTTATACTATCTTGTGACTCTTAAACTTCTTTGAGATGTACCTTGCTCCCACTGGTTCTTCTAGAAACAAACTCTCTTTCTAGAAACTTACCATTTCAAATAACAAACACTTTGTTATCGGTGGGATTGTAGATACAGTATCCTTTTGTTTCTTTAGGATACCCCATGAAAAGGAACTTTGAGGGATCTGGGCGCTAGTTTTTCAGAGGCTTGTTGCTTAACATATACCTTACATCCCCATATCTTGAGAAAAGATAAACTTGGTTTCTTTCATGTCTATATCTCATATGGTGTCTTTTTAATTGCCTTAGATGGAACACGATTTAGTGTGAACACAACTGTCTTTAGGGCATGTCCCCAAAAGGACGGTGGAAGATCTGTTTGACTCATCATAGATCGAACCATATCTAATAGTGTTTGATTCCTCTGTTCAGAAACGTCATTCTATTATGATGTTCCTGGAAGAGTCAATTGTGAGATTATCCCACAACTCCTAAGATGGTCAATGAACTCTTTGCTAAAATATTCACCACCTTGATTAGATTGAAGTGATTTAATTATTTTGCCAAGTTGGTTTTGTACTTCATTTTGAAATATTTTGAACATTTCAAAAAATTCATATTTATGTTTTATTAGATAGATATAGTCATATCACATAAAGTCATCTATAAATGTAATGAAGTAGACATAACCTCCTTTGGCAGCTGTATTTAATGGTCCACATACATTTGTATGTATAAGGCCCAATAATTCAGTGGCCCTCTCACTATGCCCAGTAAAAGGTGTCTTTATCATCTTTCCTAATAAGCAAGATTTGCATGTATCATATGATTCAAAATCAAATGAGTTAAGAAATCCATCTTGATGGAGTTTGGAAATGCGTTTCTCATTTGTATGGCCTAGACGACAATGCCATAGGTAGGTCAGATTCAAATTGTTTGATTTTATCCTTTTAGTAGTTACGTTATAGATATTCCCATTATTAGGATGTTCCAAATTTAATATATAATGACCAACATGCAAATCACCATGAGTATAGAAAAAGTCATTATGATAAATAAAATATTTACCATTCATAGTATAGAAGTATAACCTTCCTTATCCAAATAAGAAAGAGAAACAATGTTACTACTCAAAGCAAGAACATAATAGCAATTGTTTAAAACTAACAAAAGCTCACTAGGCAGAACTAATTTATAAGTGCCTACGGCTAAAGAAGCAACTCTTGCTCTGTTTCCAACTCGTAGGTCCACCTCACCCTTCTTTAGCTTTCTATTGTCCTTTAGACCCTGTACATTTATACAAATGTTAGAACCATATGTAGTATCTAATACCCATGTAGAGGAAGTAGAAAAATGAATGTCTATAACACAAATACCTGAAGGATAGCCCCGCTATCTATAACCCCCTCACTGTAATTACATCCGGTTTATGAAATTAAAGTAAAATAGAGACCAATAAGACCAAATCAACATTTATAATCCCTCACCTTCAAGATGGGGTGTTCAAAAATAGTTCAAAATATATTCAGCCTGGCCTCACATTCACGCTTCGAATATAATTACTTGAGAAATCAAATCACATTGATAAATATCAGAGTGCACAACTAAAATCCCTGCATATCCCGGGTTACATGTATATATAAAATGGGTGTAAAGTTTCCTAACATAGGGGATTACATATCCAAAATAATATTTACAACCCAAAATATATATAGTAATCCCAAATCCAAAACATATAACCAACAACCAAATAAAATGTCTCTAAGAGATCCTAACCGCTTTGGGTTGTCCACTTCCCTTTTGAGCGACTTGCCCTGTCTGAAATGTTAGTCATTGGAAAGAATGAGATTCAAGAGAATCCCAGTAGAAACAAATCACTCATACAATGTATAAACACATAGCATATATGATTATGTTCAGCAACATCTCAATGATTCATGGCTCATGCCACGAACGACAGCACTCACGTCTGTAATCACAATGCAACAACTTTCGCTGTCATCACTATGCCAACTTTCACGGTAAACACTATGCAGCACATCACAAGGCACAAAGCATCATAAAGCTCCACAAGGTGTCACAAGGCATCACAAAGTAGCAGCAACAACACAATGCATGACAACATACATACAATACATTTACACAAAGTATAAGAGAAGATTCACTACCTTATTTTTTCCTGATGTTCTTTGGCATAGTGGGCTCATGAGTCTGGCAAATGTTAAATCCTATAACCAAATTAGAGACAACCGATCAATCTCTTTTCCAAATGCTTATTTCTATAATACTCTAAGTTGGTTATCATTTAAACTCTTTAGGATGAGATTAGAGTCCTAAACACATGCTAAAAGGGTTGGAAGAAACTACCCTGAAGACCCCTTTTCGGAAGTACAACACTGATTTTTGGCTGACTCACTTGAGTAAAGTTGATCTCACTCGAGTGATGAGAGACTTGTACTCGAGTGATAATGGCTCTCACTCGTGAGTGTTTGACAGTGAGCAACAACAATGGCTAGAAAGTGCTCATAGCACTCAAGTATGAAGGATCACACTCGAGTGATGACTCCAAATTCACTCGAGTCCATGAAAGTGCAACATAGGAAGTGCTTGCCCGAGAGCACAGACAACTCTAGAAGAAAAAGCTCACTCGAGCACAACCCTTGGCACTCGGGTGAGAAGACTACACTTGCGAGTGTCAGAACACACTCTTGAAAATTGGCTTGTGAGTGCATACCCGAGACACAACCCTTGACATGAACTCACACCTTCACTCGAGTAAACCCATACTCACTCGAGTGATCACCAATATCACTTGCAGGTTAAGAAGTGCACTCTCGCTTTTTATCAGAAAACCAGGTGAAATGCAAAAGGAAAAGGGAAATTATACTGCAGCACTCAAGTGAGACTTCCTCACTCGAGTGATGCTCATCAGATTACCAGATCGTATCAACTAATAAAAATTCCCAGATTTGCCAAAACTGATCTCAATGGTTCCTAAATTCAACCCAAATCTTATTCCCACTTAAAATTTCATAAGGAACCAATTGGCAACCTTAAAACACCCAAAAACCAATTTTAACAACAATCTTACTCTTGGGTCTCTATAATACATACTACCCAATTTCCTTAAACTCACTTCCAAAATTCAAAATCATATCCAACACTCAAATAACTTCACAATAAACCAATTCCAACATCATTCACCATGTAATTCATGCATTCAAAATTTGGCATAAAACCAGGGCAAATTCCAAAATTCATCAAGCTCAACCAAAAATCACAATAATTATACCAAAAAGTACCAAATGCTGACCTCTTCAATTTGCTTAAGCCAAATCTTTGATTCTCAAACTTCTAATTTGCTCCAACACCCAAACTACCACCTTTCAAAATTCTGAAATCATCAAGATGAAGCTCTCAATGAGATACACAACATTAGAGAAGAGGTCTAGAGCATTAGAGGTCAACAAGTACATCAAAATCTCACCTTTCTTTTCTTCTCTCTTCTTCAAGTTCGCCGGAAATGGTAGATGAGGAGAGACACAATGATGAGATGATGGAGATGATAAGGCAAGCACATATTTTTCCATTCCCAAAGCTCAAAACCTACTAGGAGAGAGAGAGAAGATAAAAGTGAATGTTTGACTTATGTGCATGATCCTTTGGCCCACATAATGCCACTTGGCATAATCTTGCTCACTTCCCCCATGAGCTCACATAAACTCAAAGCACAGGATTCCGACCCATAGACAATAAATCTCAACCATTGATCTTTAGTCACCACTGAGTTTTCTCTTTAGTAAGTGACCAATTGGTCGGTAAATTTCTAATTTTACTATTTTGCCCTTAATTTTCACTAGCTTAATAAATTATCACCAAGTACATTTATATCAAATTCACATCACATTTCTCCAAAAGTGTTTAATTACACTAATTACAATCAATTTTGAAGTAATTAGCCCTTAATTTCAAATTGGGTCATTACACTATCATTCTTATTCTTTTTTAGATCTTCGAGGTAGAGTTTGCAATTCATCTTCCAATGATCGGGTTTATTGAAGAAGTAGCAAACTCCTTCCTTTGGAGGCTTTGCCTTCTTAGGTGCAAGCTTGGTTTCGAGCTTGTTTGACTCTTTAGTCTTACCACCTGAGCCATTACCCTTCCATTTGCTCTTCCCTTCTTTTTCACACCATTTCCTTTCTAAACCATTAAAACAGTACTGGGCTTTTTCTTAATGCTTTGCTCAGCAGTTTTGAGCATCCCAGCAGATCAAAAATTGGTTTCTCTATGTTGTTCATGTTATAGTTCATGACAAACTGGTCATAACTCTCCAGGAGTGAGTTCAAGATCCAATCCGTAGCTAACTCCTGTCTTATGGGAAATCCAAGCCTCTCAAGGTGATCAATATAGCCTTTCATCTTTAATACGAGTACTAACTGATGTACCTTCAGCCATCTTGCAGGAATGTAAGGCCTTTATGGTCTCATACCTTTCTTGCCTTGCATGTTGCTGGAACATTTCCTTGAGATGGACAATCATCTCATGAGGCTCCATAAGTTCCATATCTCTTTGGAGCTCTGGAACCATAATGGCAAGCATCAGGCAACCTACATTTATAGAGTCATCCTTATGCTTCGTGTAAGCATCTCATTGAGCTCTTGGAGCATTGGCTGCAGGCTCCTCAAGAATGGGTTGATCTAGGACATAATTCTTTCTTTCCTGCTTGAGAACAATTCTCAAGTTCCTGAACCAGTCAAGAAAGTTTGTCCCATTGAGTTTGTCCTTCTTAAGGACCGATTGCAACGAAAGTGTAGCAGCATTACTAGTCGACATGATTCGACAATTAAAATGTGCAAAGTTAGTTATTGATCTCCCACTAAATTAACAACCCTTAATATAATAATTAGTGGGCTAAGATCCATATTTGGCTTAAACTTAAGTCCGCTTTGGCAAGACGCTTAAATTCAAGTTATTTAGGTTGAGATTCAAAACCCTTTTGTTAATCTCAATTAAGTCAAAACAATAATAAATATTATGAGCAATACCATTACTCATGCTTGTCTCATCAAGATAACTCAAGTGCATCCAATTTAGTGGTTTCCACAATTGACCGATCTAGGTTTTGACAAGTATTCATTAATTGACGGCATTATGACTTAAGATTTGATTTCAAGGGCTCAATTAATTAGTTTTGTTTATATGAATGCAATCGTGGTCATATCTCATACAGATAAATACATATAAACGCAAAAGTATTCATGCAATGATCTAATCAAAAGTATAGTTTAAACGTGATACAACATGGCTTACTTAACCTAAAATCCTCCCTAGCTAATGAGAGGACTTCTCTAAATAAGAAAAGAAATACATTGAGAGAAACCTCGTTTAAACATTTGAGGGGAGTGAGATGAGAAGAGAATGTACATTGAGAGTATTTGGAGGAAGCATAGCACGCAGGCCGTGTTTAAATATTATAACTCTTTGTAAAAATCTAAAAACATTTTGTTCACTATACCCAAACAAGTTTAAAATAAACCACAACAAGTAATAGTTCATACAATATGAAAAGCAATAAATCTCATGATTAGGTTATATTGCGCTACGAATAGGTAGTCACAGTGATCCCGCTAGTCAATTAGCGAGTGGGGTCAAGGGCCTGTGCCCATGCGTGGGTGCAGAAGGCAGCGACCCCGGAGCATTTTGAAAAAGGCACATTCCTTTTAAAAAAAATATTTGAAAATTTAAAATATTTAAAAATTTATGGCCGAATTTTTAAAAATATTTGTTTTAGTCCATTTCAAAAGATTTCAGCCCAGTTTCAAAAATGGCCCAGAACGCTTATGATCCAAATTGTCTTCCCCATAGTTTCGGATCCATATAAACCGAATAGAGATCCGAACTTAGACCTGGTTCTTCTCCAAGATTTTGGATCCCTAAATCCGATTAGATACCTTAACATATCCGTACGCCGTGATCTCCAACCAATTCAAAACCAAGAATGATGAGAATTCCAATTTCGGATCTAATCCAAAACAAAAATCGCGACACAGTAACAAATCGCATAGGTTTGGCTTTCTTAAAATCAAAACATATCAATGTCTCATACAATACATAACAGATCGCATACAATTCGACTTTCTTAAAACGAAAAACTAAATTAGATATATATTCGATCATCTTCTTGTAAGCATACATATATATCCCATATATATCACATGTATAAGAACATAAATTCAATTTAAACGCACAATTGACCTGGCTTTGATACCACTGTTAGGATTGGTAGGCAGGGAAGAATTTTAAAATTTTTGCCAATCCTAATTGAGGATTTATCAACGGCGTTTAAATTGAGTTAGAAAGATTCGTACCTTTTTCAATTCAAGGTTTTCGATCTCTAGGAGCCAAAGCGTTAGGTCCACTCCTTCTATCGGTGCCCACACGTATGCTCTCCAACACAGACTAGGTGCTAGCGCCTCCAATGTCCCATAGGGTTTCATTTACGACTCTAAATTCTCATCCGTGTATAAATATATCTGCTCTATCACGTTTATAACCTATGAGGGCTATATTCGAATTTCAAAATTAATCTTTATTAATTTCAAAATCAATTAACAATTAATTATCTTGATGAGCTAATTAAATAAATTCAATTTAAATTAAATCTATCTAACAGTTTTAATTTAATCTATTTATTTAATCTAAATAAAGAGCCATTAGATTTAATTTATCTTCATAAATTAAATCTGAAATACTATATATCTATCATGTTAGTTATTAAATCTAATTCATCTTAATAAAATTAAATTTAAAACTAATACAATATAATAATATCATATAATATATATACATGTATATAAATATGTATTTTGAAAATACATATATATAATATTGTTAACGAATTTTATATTATATTATATATATATATATAAATATAAAATTCATCCACCTTAGATTAAACATTATTTCGTGTTGGGCCATTCTTATGTGTGACCATGTAGGCTCATATGAAGTTGGTAGTGAGCTAATAACTCTACTAACGCATAAGTCGTAAGCGGCCTCTAGCAAGACATTATGACTACCTAATTCATATAAGGATCATTAACACGATGCAACCTGTCATACAACCATGTCACGTACCTTTTGTCACACGATATATCAATCAAGGATGAGGCATGGATAATGTTATCCTCTTATTCCTGACCATTACTTTCTCGATTCTTGAGTAGTTTGATAATAGAAATGGAAACTCCGTTCCATTGTAGTATGTCTATACATTTCTCAGACTCACTCATCGAGGGGCCTAGTAATATCTCTTTACTAATGTGAGGGACAAATTCCATCTTGATCATTCATATGCCTTTGCATGAAAAACCATCAAGCCTGATCATAGCCTTTATCATCACTCAGCCAAAAGTCACTTTTGACTAGTTCAAAGCTTAGCAACTCTCATGTAGGAATCCATGATGACCTCAGGTCAAAGGGCATTGTGACATGGTTATACATGAGAAAAGCTTATGACTTGATCCATGTAGCTTTCTCATAGTGGGTCAGTCCAGCACCTTGTACTTTGATTCGTACCTCTATATCTTATCAAAGTCATACTGGTCTTGTTTCATCTTTACTCTAGTATAGATGATTGACTAGGGACAATTTAGAACAATCTTTATAATTTATCCAAGGATACAATTATCACAGTTAACATGCAAATAATATGATAACAGAATGGAAAAATTTCATTAAATTAATAATGTTCAAAGTACAATGATTGACCCTTAGAGCACAATTTCCAACACCATCTACATTCAATTTGATCCATCCCAAGTTGGGTGGACTCCATATTTGGTGCTGAGGTGTGGTTAAATCTATAGGAGCAATAGTATCATGCACTTGTACAAAGCTAATTCAAACCTGCCTAATAACTGAGGCTAGTTCCATAGTTTAATAAAATCTGAATCAAATACAGCCATGCTCCTCTAAGACCTTAGCTTCTAAATGCTCACCGCCCAAATGAGATTCGAAGAATAATTTGTACTCGTGAACACTCTATTTTGTTTTGAACCTACTCAAAAAATAATAAAAAATGAAAAAAAAAACACTTAAAAGGAAAAAAATCCTCCTTGATACTTGTACATCTAAATTAATAAGCACATGATATTGATGGTGATTAGATTTGAAATTTGAAAACTAATCATCATTATTGGTTGTTGTCGTGCAATTGAGGCTTGTAATAAATTGCAAAAAATTTCAAAATGATTCATCTCATTGAAGCTAATTGATATTCATATTAGGAAATTTAGTGTGGAGTCATTATGAAGAAAAAAATAAAAATTAAAAAATACAAAAAAAATCTCTCATTTATGTTGTTAGGTTTAAATTAGGGAATTGCTTGTGGAAAAAAATATTAAAAAAATTTTAGAAAACTAAAATTAAAGGTCTATATAAAAAAATTAGGAAATTGTTTCATACATGCAAACCCTAAATTGTGTGCTCTTCGATTCATTCATGGCCAAGGGTGTGCTTTTTCCTTTTATTAATTAAATAACATAGGTGCCCAAAAATATTGATGTGGCAAGGGTAAACGGACATTTGCTCTATATCATTAAAGGTCTATGATTGCTCCAATTTAATTACTTTAGGGTCAAAATAGCACTCTAAAATACTTTAGGGTGCTAATTGCACAATAAAAAATAGTTTGGGATATTGGATACACCTTTACCCTTTCTTTTACACAAATATATGGGCAGAGATATGAGTTAAACAAATTTAGAGGGGATTCTGAATTTTAAAATTTGAAATTTGAAAGAAATGTAGGGAAAAATAAGTAACTTTTTTCTTACATGCACGAAGCCCAAATCTCAAATTATTACTGTAGCATAAGCCAGTACTATACAATTGAACAGTAAAATGAGTGAGTAGCCATTATAGAAGGAAAACGGCTCGGCTTAAGTTGCAAACCATGGTTAAGTTCCTATTCATACTAAATCTCAACCTTGAAAACATTGGCGAGAAGAGCATAGGAGGAACTAGGAAGAGAGAAGCCAAGGCCCAAGGGTAGGTTTTGTCCCGCTATTACTATTCTTTTTCCTTGTCTGAAACTTCCTCCTCTTCATCGCATATATATCTCCACCTTTCTCTTCCCTTTTTTGCTTTGTCATTTTAGCCATTTTGAAAATTGCTCTTATTGTTGAGGAGGCTCGCGGAAAGCTTCTGTTCCGTAAGGGACGAACAATTAGCAGCATATGCATTTTCTTTTCTTTTAGGGCCTGTTTGGTTGGAGAGGAGGGGATGGAAGGGGAAGGAAAAATGAGCTCCTTCCCTCATTTAGTTTAAAGTTTTGGAGGGAGGTGACCCTAAAGTTTCCATCCATTCCCCTCCAACACCCCCCAATTTAGAGGGGAGCCAAAATGTTGAACCATTTTACCTTTATAATTTATGTGATATTCCAATAATGCTCATTATGAAAAATATTATAATAAATAAAATATTTTATTATAAAATAAAAATATAAAATGCAAAAATTATTATAATTTAAAAAATATTATTAAAAACATAATTTAATATAAAAATATATATATTAATGAATAAAAAATTATTATAATTATAACATATGGTCATACAAATTTAAATTAAAAAAATATTATTAACAAAATAATTTGAATAAAAATATAATTTTATAATTAAAAAATATTATTATGAATAAAATTTTAAAAAATTATATTTTAAAAATAAAAAATATTATTATAAAATTGATTTAAAATAAAAATAAATGTTCATCAATAAAAAATATTATAATTATAAAATATTTTAATATAATTTTATAAAAATATTATTATAATAAAAAATTACTATTTTTATTGAATTTAAAAAATATATTAATTTTATATAAAAAAATATATTATTATGAAATTAATTTAAAATGAAAATATGCTATTATAAATAAAAAATACTGTTATAGTTAAAAATTATATTATTATACAATTAATTTAAAACAAAATATATATTATTATATTAATTATAAATAAAAATGTTATTATATTAATTAGATAAGATGTAAATTAATTTATAAAACATATAAATAAAAAATATTACTAAATATGTTAGGGTAGAATGGTAGATTGCTATCATTCCTCCCCTCCCCTCCCCTTCCATCTTAAATCAAATAAAGAATCATTAAAAACTTCTCACCTCCTTCCCCATCAACCAAACCAAACAAGGTAACCATCTATCCTTTCCCTCCATCCTCTCCCTTGAAACCAAACTGGCCCTTATTGTTTCGTTACCCTTGGGATTGAAGTACCACTAAAGTTTTATCCCTCCTTTGCTGTGATTAGCATGTATTTAAAGGGGGTTTAAGTTAAGCTGGTTGATTTATAGCAATAGGACTTGTGCTCTGCGGACTTGGGATGTTAAATCAGATTGGACATAAAATTTTGGGGATTAGCATTTGACTATTTTGAGCTGGCAATTAAAAATTTGAAGAAAGTGGCTAGTTCTATTTGGTTCTGACTTGGTAGAGGATTATTTGCTGACATATGTTAAATCTTGTAACTTAATTGAGTGTTTATGATCAATTTTCAATTAACATTGAATACTGTTAGGAGCTAGGTTGAAGGAATCACGTTTTGCTTTTAAAGATTTATTTGGAGGATGTAGGATGGTTAAAATTGAATCATGCTGAGAGATGACACACTTGCACTTTGAATTTTGAGCTGTTGACATTTTGGTGAGGAGGTCAGGCCTTGATCCAAGTGTTCATTCTGGTTTGTTATTTCTAATCTGTTTTTATTTCCATAGATTTTAAACTTACAAGTTGTAGTTTCCCCCCTATTTCGTTAAGTTTATTCAGTTTTCTTCAAGGAATTAGCTTTTGGGGCTTTTTGGACTTCACTTGTTGAATTTATTTGCTACATTGTTATTTAGTGCTTGTTGGCATTGCTTTTTTTTTTTTCTGTACATGTTTAATTATGCCTTCGAACGAAAAGCATAAAGCCTCCTTGGAGTGATGATATAATGAGTAATTAATGATTGTCTCACTAGTATAAAATCTGTGTTTTAGACTGACTCATTTAGACCGATTATACAGGGATAAGGTCTAAAATATATGACTGGTGGCATTTTTGTAATTATAGAGAACTTTGGAGACTGGTTCCCTGGATATAAGGTCTTAAAGATATTAGGGAAAATTGTGAAAAAATCCCTCATTGGCAACTTATTTGCTAAATAGGACCTTCGCGTGCAAATTATTTTCCACGTGTGCAGAATATCTTCCCTGGTGTGTAGATGATCTTCCCTGTGTGCAAAATTCTTCCCTATACGTGTATAGAAATCTTCCCTACGTGTGCAGAAATCTTCCCTCAGTGTACAGATATCTTCCCTCCATGTGCAAGATATCTTCCCAGGTCCCATTTAGCAAATAAGTTGTCAATGAGGTCTTTTTTAGCAGTTCTCCCAAGATATTATTTAGACCTCATTTATGAGTAGCCAGTCTTAAAATGATAAAAATAATCAAAAATAAATATACTTTTTAGACTGGTTATTTCTATAACTGGTCTAAATAAAAAACCCACAATTAAAAATATTTTTTTAACTTTTTAGAATGGTTATATCTTATAACCGGTCTAAAAGTTGAAACATTTTATACCGGTTATTTTTAAAACCGGTCTAAAATGTATATTAACAATTGGTCTTAAAAGTGCGCGCCCTAATTAAATTTCACTCTTTTCTTCCTCCCACTGAATCTTAGGGTGTGTTCTTATTAGCTTTTGGAGAATAGATTCTGGAGAAAATAGCTTTTGGAGAATAGATTTTAGGAAAATAGATTATGGGAAAAAGTGATTTTGATAAAATGAGAGTGTTTGGATGATTTTATCAGAATAGCTTTTTTCATGGTCAAATGACTAAAAAGGACATTAACTTTTATGATAATTACATATAAAGGATAAGATTATATTTTAAGTATTATTTGACATTAAATTGCATAATAATTACAATAAATGAAATAAATTTGTCCAAAAAATTTTTAATTATAACATTTGTCAATTATGTAATATAAAAAAATAGATGCAAAAATTATAAAATTATAACATTAGTCAATTATGTAGTAAATTACAAAATCAGATCAAACGTACATATTGAAGGCGTACACTATATTAATTTTCATCTCCTTTCACAACCTGGGTTATCTCTTGCCAAACCCACTGTATTATTCTTCATTAAATTCTTTGGAATGGTTTTGATTTTTGCAAGTGTGTCCGTGTCTTTAATTTCTTTTTTTTTTTTACCACTCTTGCCTAGTCTCTAAAGATATATATATTATTATAGCTTTTTTCATGGTCAAATTATTAAAAGGACATTTACTTTTATGATAATTACATATAAAGGATAAAATTATATTTTATGTATTATTTAAGGGTTAAAGTCTAAATTTAACAGTTAAGTTTTTTCTGAGGGCTGTCTAATATAAATAAGTTCTGGAAGATGCAAAAATAATAAGAAACAATTAAAAATGATGTAAATTTAATAAAACCGTTAAATTTGACCTAGCGGCGTTAAATTATAAAAGAAGAAAACCCCTGACGGCATTAAAAATGATACAGCTTAACCCATTATTTAATATTAAATTTCATAATTAATACAAAAAATGAAATAAATTTGTCTATATATAATTTTAATTAATTTAACTAATTTTTCTAATATAATCAAATTAGATAAATATATCTTATATTAAAAATAGGAGGGAGCACAAGAATTTTAAAATTAAAAAAAAAACAGAAGACAGTAAACAGAGAAAACATCGAAATTTCAAAAAAAAAAAAAGGATGAGAGAGGGAAAATGGCGTGGGGCCCACATGGAAAAAGAGGAGAAAAGTGTGTAGGAATAGCTTATGAGATAATAGCTTTTTTTGGATGAAAAACGGGATTTTCTGAAAAACGGGATTATGTGATTAAAGAGGGTGTTCGGCTGGTGGCTGTCTAAAACCATGGTTTCACTGTATAATCGCGTTTTTTTTATTATGCCGAACACACGCTTAGCTTGCTCTCATAACTCACTTTTCCCTAAAATTTCTGTGATGGTGTTCTTATTCACAACTCCGCCATTCTCTTTCTCTCTAAATCTGGAGCAATATTTCTCTCTGAACCAATATCTCACAATCTAACCTATGATGTTCTTGCTCACAATCTCAGGGGCGGCATTGGTATGGGTTTATATTAGCCAAGGAAGAGTCACAACCCATACCTTGTAGCTAGTCGACCTTTATTTCGCTGTCAATTTCCAACTCCGACTCCTCCTCCCTTAAAAGCATTGCCGATCGTTCTTCTTCCAAACGGGAGCACAAAGAGCAACTACTTGTGAAGCAACTTTCTAGGTTTGTTTTAATTTTTGTTAATAA
Source organism: Inga leiocalycina (assembly GCA_963242795.1). NCBI lineage: Eukaryota > Viridiplantae > Streptophyta > Magnoliopsida > Fabales > Fabaceae > Inga > Inga leiocalycina. The sequence continues at coordinate 40,336,726 of OY725331.1, forward strand.
TTTGAACTTGATCCTTTTCATATTGTTTTGGGTAGGTTTAACCATGTCTAGCATTAGATTTTGATATGCTTGAAGTAGGAAATGGAGGTGTTATGTTTTATGATTATGGCTTTGTTTGAATATGCCCAATGTTGCTCTCTATCTTACTCTCACCATTGAACTCATTGATGATAACTTCATATACTAGCTTAATGATCATATAATGACATTTTATTTATACTTCCTTGTCTTAAATTTCCATTAATGATCACATTATGATATTTGCTATGTGGGTTTGAATTGAATATAAAGTTATAAAAATTATGAATAGCTTTACAATGCAAGTTTTAAAAATTGTATCTATATACCTTTATAATGAAATGTTGCTTAGTTCTTATCATGCCATAATTTATTGGTATATTGCTACAAGTGTAGTTATTGTCTCCTGGTATGCATGCTTCTTAATTTCGTTGAAATCTCTAAAAATTTGTGGTTCCTATTTTTTTGTCTATGGTTTTGGTGTTGGATATGGTTTTGATGTTGGATAGGGTACTATAAGGTGTTGAAATATATAGATCGTAGTTGGATAAAAGCTAAATGGACGAGTGTTGAATACAATGTTAGGGTGAGGGGTTTTTTTAGACTTCGTTAGAATAAATGCCAATAATGATAGTAGGATGTTTTATTGCCCTTGTATAGTATGTTTGGATGAGAAGTGACTAAGTGCAGCAAATATATACACATTTAATTTTTGAAGGATTTTGTAAGAGTTATACAGTATGGGTATGGCTTGGTGAAGAATTAGCAATGCCAAGTGTATCTCAATAGGGGGAGTAACCTTTGATGATTCAATAGGGGGAGTAACCTTTGATGATAATGACACGGATATAGATGATTGGATAGAGGATATTATTCGTGATGTAGGAGAAGAGGCTTTTGATCAATCACATCCATATGGTAATATGTGCAGTGATGCTAAGAAGTCGTCGTACCCGGGGTGTAAAAAATACCAATTGTTGAGAGTAGTATTAAAATTGGTAAGCTTAGAAGCACGACATAGATGTAGTGACAAGAGTTTTTCAGAAACGCTTGCGGCTTTTAAGGACATGTTTCCAGATGATAATGTGTTGCCTTATCGATACTATGATGCTAAGAAAATACTGTGTCTACTAGGGATAAAGTATAAAAAGATCCATGCATGCCCTAATGATTGCATATTGTATAAAAAAGAGCATGAAGAGAAATAACGGTGTCTGATATGTGAAACCCCAAGGTACAAATCAAATAACGCCCCTGTAAAAGTGTTGTGGTATCTTCCTATCATACCAAGGTTCAAATGCTTGTTTGCTAATTAAAACGATGCTAAAAATTTGAGATAGCATGCGGATGAGAGGATATCTAATGGAACGCTTCGACATCCGGCTGATTCTTCTCAAAGGAAGAAAATTGATAAATTATTTCCTAGCTTCGGTGAAGAATCTAGTAACCTTAGGCTTAGGCTTAGCATGGATGGCATGAATCCTTTTGGTAACCTAAATAGTATACATAGTTCATGGCCTGTTCTGTTGGTAATTTACAACTTATCCCTCTGTTATGCATGAAATGAAAGTATATCATGTTGTCTATATTGATTTCAGGACCAAAACAACCTAGAAATGACATAGATGTTTACCTAGAACCCTTGATCGAAGACTTGAAAGAGTTGTGGGATGATGGTGTTGATGTTTTTTACGCGAATGAGAAAGAGGTTTTTAAAATGCGAGCCATAATATTTATACTATAAATGACTTCCCTGCATATGGAAACTTGTCAGAATATAGTGTTAAAAGACATAAAGCATGTCCGATTTGTGAAGAAGGCACATGCTACCATCAACTTCAATATGGAAGAAAAACGGTTTATCTTGGCCATAGGAGATTTCTTAGATGGGGACGCTCATATCGTAAATTAAAGAAAGCTTTTTGTTAACACCCATTTCTATTTTGATATGCGCAGGGCAATAATGAAGAAGTTCCATAGGTAGACAGAAAAGTATAGTTATACTGATAATAAGCATTTGTGTACAGACAGTCATTAACTGAGAAGAAATCGATAATAATTACAACTATGTACAAAATATCCCAAAACTATTCCAATTACATGCTATATACAACCACTGCCTTCACCTTGGGAAACGTACCCATCAGTTTCCCTTCTCTGCGTCCTTGGCTTTCAAGTCGCTGGCACCCGTTGAGACATTTGGTTTAAAAAAGGGATGATATTCCAAGAAAACTTAGTAGAAATATACGATCAACATATAAAATGTGAAAATTAAATATGCAATGCATCGTACCAAGTAAAATAAAAATTCATATCATCCGTGTGTGTACAAAAAATTCAGGGCCAACTAACCCATTGAAACCCCCTACGTGTACCATAGTTAGGTCCTAGACCACAACTAGGCAATGTGCCTTCAGCACGCGTTCAAATCACAAAAGATAGTAACATGCATCATACAAATAGTTACATAGTATATGAGAGATAGTAGTCCCTACCTTAACCACTTTCCTGTCTTAAAAGGTCTGCCTCGTAAAACGTGTCGGCTATAAGCATCCAACTCTATTGTAAAACATCAAATATACAAGAAATATGTTATAACCTATGCATGTATCATTTTAGACACTTCCATAGTATTTATTGTGGTTATATTATCTTATAGTGAAAATTTACCAAAACACCTCCGGGACCTCGGCCCGGCCCCGTCGTACTCGGCCCGGCTGCAATTTTTCTGAAAATTTTACTATGGTTAATATGACATATTTCCATCTAAGTAATCTATTACCGGACTCAAAATTACCAAATTCAATGTCAAATTATAAAAATACCTTTGACAACCACTATTTTAGGATTTCAGGAGTGTTTTAGTAAGTATGTATTTCTCGGGCTTTTCTGAAAAAGTGTCCAACTGTAACCCCGCCTAATTTTCCCTCCTAAATCCAATGGAATCATCAAATCATTGAAAATCCAACTCTAAGGCCCATTATAGCTCTAGCCGAAATGTACAGGTTCTCCGAGAAAAATCGGGGTTTTGCGATTTTGGCTTTGTAAATGCGTTCCTTTCTACACCTAACCATTTTATTGAATATTCCATTTGTTACAACTATCATTTAGTACCAATTTGGGTAGCATAACAGCCCCACACCTATATTTTCCATTTTTAAAATCAATGACAATCCGGTGAAATATCACCGATTAAATTGTCCACAACAGCCATAATAGTCAATAAAATAAGAGTTTGGAAGTTACTTCAAGCTTCCACTAGCTTTTCCTCACTGTGGCTAAAACCCAAGCCCTTTAACAACATATTTTTAAGCTTGTAAACCTTAAAGAACAAAGAGGAGTAGCTTAGGGTCGGAGTTATACGCGTTGGGAGCTAAATCGATAGAGAAATTGACTTACCCTGCAAGTTCTCTTCTCCTTCTCTCACTAAACTCTCTCAAGTTTTCTCTCTCTATGTTCAACTGTGTGCGTCCGATATGGCTGAAGGAAGAAGAAGGATGATGTTTTTAACACATATTATATGATATTTAATTATTAATTTAATTTCCAACAATTTCAGATTTAAGCAATTTCTGGCAGATTTTCTGCCCAAACTTTGAAAAATCATAACTAAATTTGTAGACATTTTATTGGAGTGATTATAAAGCCTATAGAACCTTTATTGAGTCTATTTTTAAGAAAAAATATATCCTTTTCCCAATTAGAAGCACATCATTCCCAGGTTTTTATTTTTTGGAAGCTGTTTTAGAAAAATTCACAGTTTTTCTGGACTAACTTCAAAAATTCATAACTTTTTGTATATAGCTTTAATTGAGTCATATAACATATCAAATTAAAGCTTAGGATGTCTACTTTTATTATGAAAAATTTCATAAACTTTTGTCATCATTTGGGCCTCCAAAACCACATGACAAACTCACTGCCTCGCAGGCAATTCCACTAGAAGCATTGTTCTCCTTTCAATTTCCAATATTTATTTGACCAATTTTCCATATATTTTTGGGCCAAATATTTTCTCTATAATTTCTCCATGTTCAAACCTTAATATTGTGCTTTTTAAATTACCCAAATTAATTCCATAATTACTTCTGCCCAATTTCTCGTGAAAATGAATATTTATAAAATTCATAAATTCTAAATTCATGAATATTTACCATTTTATTAAATTTCTCAAATAATTACAATATATTTGGTGAATATAAAATTTGAGGTATTACACTTTTTTTGGTGGACAAGAGTTTGAAGATGCTCCGGAGGCATCGGTTGGGGAGCAAGTTTATGAAAAAGTGAAAAATATCGATGTTATCTTTGGTAAGACTATAAAGAGTAGTAATGAAAAAAATAAATGGAAAAAGAGGTCTGTCTTCTTCAATGTTTTATATTGGCCCAATCTTAATGTGAGACACTATTGATTTCATACATGTGGAGAAAAATGTATGTGATAGTATTGTTGGCACACTGCTCAACATACAAGGTAGTTTTAAGGATGATGTGAAAGCAAGATTAGATTTGCAAGAAATGGGAATACAAGAAGACTTGCATCCAAGGCCATATGGTAAGAGAACTTTTTGTCCTTCAGCTTCTCATACTTTGTCTAAGGATAAGAAAAGAAGTTTTTGTGAGTGTTTACATGCCATCAAATTTCCCTTAGGATATTCTTCAAATTTTAAGAAGCTTGTGTCGATGAAAGACTTGAAGTTAGTAGGGCTAAAGTCTCATGATTGTCATGTCTTAATGCAACAACTACTCCCAATAGCTATTTGAGGCATTGTCAAATATGATCTTCAACATATTTCGACTAGATTTTGTTTCTTCTTCAATGCTATTTGTAGTAAAGTCATTGAGACATAAAGATTGGATGAACTAGAAAATGAAGGATATCTAATCTTGTGCCAGCTTGAGAAGCCTTTTCTTTCTTCTTTTTTTGACATCATGGTACATCTAATTATTCATCTAGTGAGGGAGATAAAGTTGTGTGGCCTTATCTATTTATGATGGATGTACCCAATTCAAAGAACTATGGAAATCTCAAAAGCGTATGTGAAAAATGCAAATCGGCCTGAAACATCTATAGTTCAAAAATACGTTTATAAAGAAGCCATGGAGTTTTGTCAAGATTACTTGTCAAATGTAAGACATATTGGGCTTCCTAAATGTCATGTTGAAGAAGGGGGTAGACGCAAGGCTACAGTAAAAAGTGTGGATCCTGATGAATTGCAACAAGTCCACTTGTACATCTTGAATAATGTTGATGAAGTTTAACATTACATTAATACCCATTAAGAAATTGTACAGAAAGAAAATAATTGAATGACTGAACAAAGGTTAATTAAGGAGCATAACAAAACTTCTACATATTGGTTCAAACAAAAGGTTGATGAAGAAGAATGTGTTTTTGATACAATTAAATGGTTAGCACGTAGTCCAAAGATTGATGTCATAATTGGACTTTATTTGTGATCAATGGTTATACATTTTACATGAAGTCCCTAGATGATAGGAGCACCGTCCATAATAGTGGTGTCATGTTAGTGGCTGAATCTATTCACTTCTCTAGTTCGAAAGATAAGAACCCTAGATTGACTGACATACCTTATTATGGGGTTATCAAAGAGATTTGGGTGGTTGATTATGTTAAAATTAAATTTCCCATTTTCAAATGCAAGTGGGTTGATGTCAACAATGGTGTGATGATCGATCAGTTAGGATTTACATTAGTTGATCTGAATAGTATAAGTTTTAGAGATGAACCTTTTATTATGGCATATATGGTGAAACAAGTGTTCTATTTACTGATCAGGCAATTAAAATGTGGTCTATAGCTCTCTAAGGAAAAAGGGTCGTTGATATTAATGAGGAAAGTCATTCAATGAATGGTCTTCTTGAGACTCCTTTTTCTAGGGGTCTTCCAGAATTGAACGAAGAAGATAAAGCAGATAATGAACACGGTACAAGAAACGATTATTATGAAGGGATATGGGAGGATATCCCTTTATAAAACTACTTTGAAGGTTATCTAGCTAAAGTAATTATCATAAATTATATTTGAATTATGCATATAGTTATTTTATATATAAAACTATTTCTTTTTGTTGTCACAGGAAAATGAAGGATTTGAGGTGTCATAGTGTAGATGCTCCGGAGCCAGCTAGTGATCATCAGCGATGAATTATTGTCTGTTATGTTGTTTCTCGGTAGATTCCTCTATCATCAGTTTTTGATTTTATTATTAGCTAAAGTTTTGATTTTTTTTGGTCAAACTATAATATCAAAACAGGGGAATAAAAATATGTAGCAGCATACCTTAATTTTCTAATTGTGTGTGATAATGTGTTAATTTTCAATGATTTATTGTTATTGCTTCTGTGAAATGTGGGGTGTACGTAGGAAGAATGATGTAAGTTACACCATTTGAAATTGTGTTTTAAAATGCTTGATGAAATGGGAATGTGTAAGAGAAGAATTTATTTGGGGTGTAGGAGAATGATTTATTGTTGTTGCTTTTGTGGAATGTGAGGCATAGAAAGAATGATGTAAGTATTACACCAATTGAAATTGTGTTTTAAAATACTTGATGAAAATGCTTCTGTATAAGGTGTTAGTTATAATATGTAAGAGAAGAATTTATTTGGATATCGCTGAAATGGCTTACTGGGTAACAGGAATATTTAAAAAAAATGGCAACTTCTTAGAACAATCGATCAAAAAGTATGACATTAAGACTTGTTCTTCCAAGAACAGGTCTTAAATGTCATTATTTTTAGACCCGTCGTATAAACAACCGGTCTAAAAACTTATTTTTTAGACCGGTTGTTTAACCAGTTAAAAAGTAACAGATTTTTTAAACCAGCTGTATCAAGACCTCATCCAGAACCGGTTTAAAATGTCGTTTTTACCCGGTCTAAAAAGTGTTTTTTCCACCAGTGTCTGTTGTTTCTTTTGTCTTGGGACTTTTTGATTATGGTTTGAAACTTGTTTTTGTTCTTGATGACTTTGTACTTTATTAATTTAATAGACTTGGATTCTTTAGATGAGTGCTAATCTTGTTCTTTGTCATGGAAATGCTGGATTTGAATCTTTGAGCTGATATGCCCTTATGATGTTCAAGTTTGGATTGACTTGCTGAAATTGATACTTGGATCTATTGGGATTAAAGTTTGCTCATAGAATCTTGAATGATTATTTGTCCTCTATTTTTGTAATTCTTGGAAAAAAGTCAGATTGCTTTGTGACTCACTTAGCTAAATACACTTGTCCAATGATAGAAAGATTGCTTAGCTAATACATTTTTTAGGAGGCATATTTAATGTTTGTGAATATTTGAGTTACTTCTTAATTTCTTACTTACCGTGGATTTTTTAGTAACATTATTGAGCATGTGATTTGAGGTGAATGAAACTTGAGACAAACTAATGTGTATAGTCTTTGTTTAGGCATTTAATTGGATCAACTATGCCTTTCAAACTAACCTTGTTGAATATATTTTTCTCTAGACCCCCGTTTTATCCTTTCACCGGATTAAAGGATTTCAATACATTATCAAAATAAGCTCTTTCTTCAAATCTCTTGCTCACATGCCCAATTCAATTGACTCAGTTTCGGCTTTCCACGGTGACAATGACGAAATTGCAATCTGGGAGAAGAAAGAGCATCACATCTTCAATACCTATGTGCAAAGGAATTTTAGATCCAAAAGTGTCTGCCAGTCGAATCATATGTTCAAAACAAGAATCCATTATAACAGGAAGGACAATTATCAAGCATAAGAAGAGGAGCTATGCTCAGTTTCATTTAGATTTTGGTCAATCTGATTTCCTGTTACACAATTGTTCTATTTGCGGTGTCAAATTTGCTCCTGGTGAAGCAGAGGACGAAAAAGCACACAAAAAATTCCATAATACTTATACTTAAGGGCTTCCATTTCAAGTAAGTAGACTGAACTTTTCTTCTTGAACAAGGTGTAATTACATGGCTGGCTGGACTTCCCTTGGATAGTTATTTTATTTATTCAGGGGTGGACTACCGAAAGGGTTGTTCATGTATGTGCTTAACTGCAATAGGGGCAGAATCATTTTGGCCTTACAGACTGACCCTCCAGCTCAGAAAAATAATGTCTAGTCCTTGAATTCTCAAGACTTTTTCTTCATATTTTCTAGTTACAATTCTACATTTAACCATGGTTACCCTATATTAACATTTTATGGAGAATTCATCATTACTGATAGATTAAAGAGTTTGTGAAAATGATGGAAATTGACCTTCGAACTGAATGGATAATTCATTGACATTGCAAGGTGGATATGCTATACGTTTACTTTTGCTATTTGTTTAGCATGACTACCTCGGCTTAATTAAATGAAAGTTGTCCACTAAAGTGCTTCCCTATACATTTTGTCAGTTCTATTCCTTGGATTAATTCACTGGCCTAATATTTATAGGTTTATCTGTTCATTTCTCTACAGAGGATTGTTGGATGCCTTGTTTCTGAACCAATAAAAGAGGTGTTCGAAGTTATCTCTTGCTCAAGTGCTGTAAGTTCGTATGGTAGAAGAAAGAAGGAAATGAATCCATCTTCAACCAATCTCCAATTTGGGTTAAAATTTTTTGAAGAGAAGTTGGAAAAAGTGCCTGCCTGGTAAATTGTTGGACTTTGGGTCCAAGTCCGCCCTTGATGGGCTGGACCATTTGATTAGGAAATAAGTAGCATAATCAAATAAGAATAAAATCAGCATAAAATGCAAATTTGGGAATATTTCAATAATAATTATGGATTTGTTAATTAAGGAACAAATCACCATAATTAGGGAATTAATTGAGAATCAATTAATTGTTGTCTTGGAGGGCAAGAAGGTGTGCACACATTTCCTAATTAGTGGCCTTCATAAACCACTATAAATAGGGTGTGCCTCCTCAATTGCAATTCACCCCGCCATTGAGTTTTCTGGCAATTCCCTTCTCTCCTATCATCTTTCTGGTTCTAGTGATCTGCTGTGCAAATCACAATTAGGCTCTAGTAGTCTAATAATTGTGTGGGCACAAGTATAGAGTATTGGAGCTTTGACCCGGATCCGAACATGGATTCGTCTAGGTACACCTAATCTCCTTTTAGTTATATTTTTCTTACATTGGCATCAGAGCGTGTTGATCTTTGTGGCTGTGATTATTCTATGTGAATAATAATATGATATAATTTGTTTATATCTCCATTATATATTTTTTCCACTGTGCTACTGTACATATGTAAATATATATTGTACATATTTCTTCTCCTCTCATTCACACATATAATTTATATGCTATCGTCATATCAATATTCTTTGGCCTGCTCTCCTCTCATATTTGATTAAATAAGGGATTGAGTTTTATTACATATTGACATGAAGCATATATCGTCCCTATATATATACATGCGTGAAGCATTAATGTGGCTAGGTCAATTTCGAAAGTCATATTGAATGCTTTTTTTTTTTGAAAACATGTGTGTATGCATTATATAGGTTTCTTTCTTTGTTTTACATACTTCTAAATACTGGGTTCATGATTGTTGGCTGAATATGTTCGCTCCTCTGGTCATTTTCATTCATGCTTCCTCTTTTTCCTCATATCATCAATTAGAATAAAGGTGAGTTTTTGAAACCTATGTGGATTCAAAAAATGAAAAGCCTTAACTCCTCAAAGGTTAGAAGAGCCTTTGAAATGCAGAGGACACACATCCAGGATGAATTATGCAACGCCATCAACGTCAAGAAAAATGGGGTGTTCGAAATTGAGTTTTTTGCCCCAAATGAAGACATGGATGTGTAGATCTCGAAGAGATGATTCCAACGATGCTTAGAACGAGTTAAACGGAGCCTAGATGATGGAGAAACAAAGGAAAGAAGTTGGCGGGTCGTTAGTCACCGCCGCCACTTCACTCGCGATTTGATCAATAAAAAAGAGGTTTTAAGATCAAATAAATGCCATGGATTTATAGTTCGCTGAACTACGATCCCAACGACACCAAGAACGCGAAAAACGGAGCTAAAACGAGGGAGATATGGCCTACCGAAGTTGGCGGGTCATGATGACCCGCCGAAGCTCCAACTGGGTCGGGTTGACCCGGCTGGAGGTTGAAGATGATGACGTGGCAGTCAACGCCACATCATCGGTCAACCAATGCCACTTGGCGCCAATGAGAGGTCGCCACGTCAGCGTCAAGCGACACGTTAGCATCAATCAATGAGGCCACATCATCCGTTGACCAGCCACGTCGACCGAGACACGTCAGCACCACGTCAGCAGTGACATGTCAAGGTTGACCGGTCAACGGTCAACACTGGCAAAAAAAAAAAATTTGACAGAGGCGCATGGGGCCCACTGGGGCCTCCATTTGACACATGGCAAGCACCGTCAGAGAAAGGACGGCGCGTAGAGTCTTAGGAGCCAGCGCTTGTCGCCGGCGGACGGCTGCAAGGTGGCGCGTGTATGTCACGTGCCACCGCAGAGAGTGGCCAACGCTGGAATTTTCTAATTTTTCAGGATTTTTCTATCCAGACACCTTTTAGGGGCGCATGAGAGTGCATGGGACCTCCGATTGAGATGCGGTTTATTCCTAAAAATCCCTAAATTCGAGAGCTTCAATTCGATATATAATTTGCATATATTTGAAGCAAGTTTGGATATGATTTGAGTCAAAAAGGTGCTTATGTACACTTAGAGGGTCCCAAAAACGTTGGAATTGAATCAATATTGGTTCTATTATTTTTTGGGATAGGTTGGCTTATTTTTTTAAGAGTATTTTCAGTTGAAACATAAGGTTAAATGCTGAAAGATTCTTTAAAAGTAAGGAATTATTCAAATGAGTTTTTGAATATAAAATCCTATCCAACCTTGACTTAAACTCTTAGAGATAAAACCTGAAAATTGCAGCAACTTGAAATTGTTCAATAATTATTGAATAATAACAAGTCTTCCTATGTTTTTAACCACATTGATTCAATTGGGATTGAATCAGTGACTTCTAAAAGTTAACCTTTTATCACATATGTTGTGACAAAGGATAAGACAGATGGAGATGTGAGAATCATCTCATCAAGTGGGAGGTATGCTGCAAATACATCCAAATGAGTGGATGTAAACATGGCAAAAAGGAGCTGGACATTGTAGCTAGATACTACATGAGTTAATATGGTCAGAAGGGCCTATGAGAGGGAGAACCTAGTTAAGAGACAACAATAAGAGGCAAATATTTTTTTATTGAATGTTCTTTTCATTGAATTTATTATTAAATTCTTTGTTTTTAGAATTGAATTCAGTATATTCTCTTCTTGTTTTCTTGAACATTCATGCTAGTTAGATGATATTGTGTTATTATCTTGTTGATATAACTACCTTTGATTGAGTGGGAGTTTCTGGAATGTGTCTAGAAATCCAGAGGGGAATGTGTTCAATAAAGATTTTGGTTAAAAGGGTGATAAGCTAACTAGCATGATTGGGATGGGTGTAACACCCCACCGCCGTCTCACCCCACCGGGCCACAACGGTTGGTGCCCTCTCCCACCACGCGGTGCGGAGCAGGATGGGTCAAGTCCGTTAGACCCACTACTCACAAGAGTCCCTCGCTCCCCAAGCGAGATTTTTCGCCTCCGTGGGAATCGAAGCCACTACCTGGGGGTAAGTAGCGCCTCAATGCATTCCCACTACCACTTGAAATACGCAATTAAAGTGAAATAGAGACCAATAAGAAACAAATACAAATTACAAACCCATCTACCAGACGGGGTTTTCACAATTACCTTTCGAAATCATTTATAAACTTGGTCTCATAATCACTTTTCGAATACAATTACTACGCGGAACATCACATTCATAATAAATCAGAGTACACAAAAATAATCCCGGCAATCCCAGTTTCCATATATTAACTCGAGCTTTATAGGGCACATTCGCCCATACAAGCCCTCATATGGGGATTACACAAATCTTTCTCATACATATACAAATATCCAACAACTCATTTCAAATACATAACCAAATATACTCATCCTAAACATGCATTGATAACCACCTATCACAAGATTACAACCCGAACGAGTCCCGTCGCCTTTGATTGCTTACTCCATCCTCTCGATCCACCTACCCTGTCTAAATTGTTGGTAGGGGAGGGTGAGATTCGAGAGAATCTCAGTAGGAAACAGATACCATAATGCATGCATGATAGATGCTATGTGTATGACATGTTAGCTTTATCTAGATGCATGCCCCATAATGACATTTTTGCATACTCAATGTTTCATGTAACAAAACTATGGCCACAGCAAAACAGAAACAGAGCTTCATTTATTCAAATATGCTCTACACAATCAAGTAAAGCAATCACATACATCACTACACAAGCAAAGATATCAAATACATGCAAGTAAGGTAAGTCCCCTACCTCCAGTCTTTTCTCCTCGATTTGCGTGCCAGCAACTCGGGGCTTCACATTCGATCCTACAATGTCAAATGTACCATTTAGACACTTCCATAGTGTTTCTGGGGGTTATATGAGGCTATATTGAAAATTTACTAAAATACCCCCGGGGACCCGGCCCGGCCCCGCCGTACCCGGTCCGGCTGTACTTTTCTTGAAACTTTGACATGGGCTATTCTTACATATTTTCGCCCAAGGAATCCATTTCCCGACTCGGAATTATCAAATTCAATGTCAAATTACGAAATTGCCCTTGGCAGCCCTACTTTTAGGGTTTTAGGGGCGTTTCCGTAATTATGCTTTCTCGGCCTTTTCCGAAAAAGTGCCCAACTGTAACCCCACCTATTTTCGCCCACTGAATCCAATGGAATCATCAAATCATTGAAAATCCAACTCTAAGACCCATTTACAATGCTGGCCGAAATATATGGGTTTTAAGGGGAAAATTTGGGTTTTTCGGTTTCGGCTCCGTAAACGCGTTCCTTTCTACTCCTAACCACTTTATTGACTATTCTATTAGGTTACAACTACCATTTAGTACCAATTTGGGCAGCATAACAGCCCCACATACCCATTTCCAAAAATTAAAACCAATGGCAATCCGGCGAAATTTCACCGATTAAATTGCCCACAGCAGCTAGAATAGTCAATACACAAGAGTTTGGAAGTTACCTCAAGCTCCCTCTGGCTTTTCCCTTATCTTGGCTGAAACCCTAGCTGTTTTAACACCAAAGAAAGAGCTTCCAAACCTTAAAGAACATAAAGGAGTAGCTTAGGATCGGAGTTATACGCGTTAGGAGCTAGATCATCAGAGAAATCGGCTTACCTTGCGAGTTCTCTTCTCCTTTTCTCCCAAAACCCTCTCAACCCTTTTTCTTTATTTCTGTTGCAGAATGGCGTCGGTTTGGAGGAAGGAAGATGAAGAGAAGGTGCTTTAATATTAGGATGATGTCATGTTTTATTATGCTGATGTCATAATTCCCAAAATTGGCATTTTCGGATTTTCTGGCAGATTTTCTGCCCAATCTTTGCAAAATCATAACTAATTCTAGAAAAATCAAAATGAGGTGATCCCAAAGCCAAATGAAATTTATTTAAGTCCTCTTCATTGGAAAAATATGATCCATTACTAGAAATCACCACAAAATTCCAGAATTACACAAATTTCATCACTGCCCCAAAACAGAGTCGATTTTCGACCTCAAACTTTGGACAGTCATATCTCCCAGTTCCCAAAACGAAATGGCACAAATTATATGTCCATTTTGAAGCTTGGGATGTGAACTCCAAGACTGGAAAGTTTCATAATTTTCTGACATCATTTGCCTAGTCAAAACATCCACACGAGAAGACTGCCCAGACAGAATTCACACTGGACAGCATTTCCAATTTTTTGCAACCAATGTGTCCAATCCAATTTAAATCAATTCCAATGATTAAATACCACAACATGACACCATTTCCATCACAATATCCCATTCAATTCCTCCCTCTATTCTAAGTCAATTTGGATGTTAATCCACAATTGAACTCAAATACAGGGTTTTGGCGTTGCTCATAACACAAGCGACTACAATCCACTTTATATTCTCTAAAAGGGTTCATTAATCACTAACCACGTCCACTTTTGTAGTCATTAAACCCTAATCACAATTTAGGATCTTGCTAAACCGGGGCTTAGCAATCCACTAATCTCAGGCTTATTCTCTAGCCTCGAGTCTCAAAATTCGGGGTGTTACAATGGGAGTCAACATAGTTGTCTCCTGAACATGAAACTAGTGAACTTATTATCTAATTATCCTTTGTCTTATTTGAACAAATAAGATTTGTATACCATAGTCGTCTAAGTGACCAATTATGACCAAGTCTATTTGACTGAACTTATGAAGACAAGCTCAATAGAGATATCTGTGGAGCTGAAAACTCTCAAATCTCTTTCATTCAAGAAGAATGAGATGTCAGGGACATCCTACTAACTAGTATTCAGCATTTAAAGGTTGAAGCAACCGAAGGATACAAAAGGTTTATGCTATCAAGTATAGAAAGAGCAATATTGCTTAAACTTATGTTGGTATGAGCAATGTAACCTTATCCAAGCCGTGTGGATAGTGTTGGAAGATGGTGAAATAGGTGATCTTCTTCCATAAAGTTAAAACTAAGTTAAGTTTTAACATAGTGTACTAAGTCCTAACATGTTGTTTAGGCAACACTTGAGACAGATGTCAAACTAAGAAGTTGAGACAAACTAAATGCCAAATTCTTTCTAACAAACAACAAATGTATGTTGTGATAAGACATCTCACAGCGAGTGGGAGAAGCTATGTCTCCCAGTGAGTGGGAGTGAGCCATCTCTTCCAGTGAGTGGGCGTATACGAAAGTACAGATTGCCTCTGATATGCATATTGTAACCTTCAGCATTGTGATTCGTCACATTGAACTTGAGTGCAAAAGACTGAAGGATTCAAGATCCATCAGTCAGACGAACTTAGCTAAAGAGTGGGAGGATTCATCCTCTAAGCCCAAGGGCAAGAAACCTATGAGGTAAACTTGATCTAGAAGAGGTCAAATGGTTTCTACAAGGATGAAAAGCTACAATCATAACCTTAAGGGTAAAAGTAGTGATCCACATGAGTTGTGGATATTTCAGTGAAGCATATGGCTTTATGTCAAATGCAAAGCAATAAAGAGATAGAATCAAGGGATTGGAACTCGCACGTTAACTCTGCATAGATAAACCACCCTAATTCACTCCATACAATTGCAACTAACAGAATCACATCTTTGCTATCTCTTTAGTTAAGGATCGATGGGACTATGATTCTCAAATCCTTCATTGGATTTTGATGTTTCTTTTAGGGATAAAAGATTCCATTTCTTGCCAAAAGTACACCTTGACCAAAGGGAATGATCAAACTAGCAAAAGAGTATTTGCTAAACAACGTGTGCTAAAGGGTTAATACCCTTATGAATAAGTTCAGAACTCATTCTACCTGGCAAGAAAGACAAAGAAACATTTTTGAGAAAATCCACTGCAATTGGCAAATTATGACGTTAGTAAACCAATAAACGTGAGGGCAAAACACAAAGAGCTTGGTGTTTTGTTAACGTTGTAGACGTTTACTCGAAATATAGTAATGTTTACTTGATTTTTGGCAAGTGTGAAGCTGTTAGATAATGCTGAACTAGTCAGGAATCAGTTAAACTAAAAGGATAAGACCTTTTGAACTAACAAGGGTTAAAGACACCCATGTGATTAGTTCAAGCTGCTTTGTGTACAAGAAAGGCATTGTTAGGCAACTATTAATACCTATAACCCTTCAACATAATAGAGTTGTTGAAATGGAGAGATAGACCTCTCCTTGATTTGGTTATGAACATAATGGCATCAATGAGGCTATCAGCCATATGTTGGTAGGTGGACTCATTGCTATTATATTCACACTTAACCAAATGCCCTATATGTCAGTCATGACCTTACCCTATGAATTGTGGATGGGCCTTAGACCATGGCCAAGCTTGTTAAGACCATAAGGGTCATCAACTTTATATTCATAATTCTTCCTATGAGTAAGGAAGATTATGGCCAAGGTATATAAGGTATCTTTTTGTGAGATGACATGAGAATTTGACATGACACGTCTTCATTAGTGAAAATGATGGCGGTTCAGTGACAGAGAAAACCGTGGGACAAAACGTTCATAAAACCCAGATTTCCTAGCAGGAAATGAGCATTAATCACAATAAATCTCTTTAAGAGGTTCACAAGTGACAAGGAATAAGCAAGTGTTCCTAAGTTCACTGATCCGAGTGAGAGGATTGAGACCATTTTCACAATGAAAGAGGTAAGTTATGAGAAAATTACCTCACTCATACATAGGAAAAGAATCTTATGAAATCCACCTCGGAGCAAATTGTCATCTAGTGAATGACTATAAGGGATAGATTCCCTAATGGATTGAATGCTCTCTTCATCATTTAGAAGGTGATGATAAGTACCTATAAGTGTCTGAAAGACACTAGAAGGACCTGCTAAGATGAATTGCAAAGTGTCATGCAGGAGGATTTGGATTCCTTTTAAGCCAAATACGTGTTTTGGTAATTTGTCACCTAGCTAAGAGGCGATTGGGAACAAGTAGATTCTCAAATCTGTTGAGGGCATATAAAACCTAAAACATTTAGTGGCTAAGGGGTACCACAATAGAAGGTTGTCCGTTATGCGTTTTTAACTCTGAACTTTGGCTGTGACAACAAACATCAAAATGATGTAAAGACCACCTTCCAATTTGGGATTTTGGAAATTGGATGATGAACTCTACATGAAGCAGCTTAAGGGCTTCGTAGAAACCATCACCCAAATAGTAGTATTTGAGGTTTTTCACAAGGTGAAAGCCTCACCAACTTTGAAATAATCGAAGAATACTACATAAGTCCCAAACGGTCTAATGATGATGCTTTGTGAAGTCATCCTTTGTCAAATGACATATGAAACAAGTGTCAAGGGAGTCAAAGGAATAAAGGATCAGAGAATCCTTAAATTCTAAGTTGAGAAAGTCATGGGTTGAACAAATATCTTGAATGACAAGATAAACGGAGATTGCACAAGAAAGATACAGTCTTTTCCACCTAAGACATGTACAAGTGTACTCCTTAGACATCTTAGGATGTCAAACTACAAACCTATAGACACCCCCTGAAGTCAAGGGCATAAACCTAAAGAGGTTACATGTCCTATGAGGAATCCAACATAAGAAAGGTAGACAGAGTCCCATGTGAGACTACAGTTGATAATATGAATGTACATATTGGTGTACATAAGACCAAATGTTTTTGGGTCAGACTTGGAAGTTGTTTTTGGTCCTGCTGTGAAATGGGTTATGAGAATAACCATGGATTAAGTTGTCAAGACAACAACTTTCCTTTTTGAAAGGATACTCCAATACAAGACCTAGGCAAATGGTGATGGAGTAAAGAAATATACAAAGTATTTTTTCCTGTTATCTATGAAAATAGAACGCAGGACTTGTTCTGCCATCATTCAAAGTGCCATATGGCTAAAGTAATTCCTATGAGAGATTAGGAATGAATGGTGGATAGAAGGATCCAAACGATAACATCTTATGATGAGGATCCTAAGTATCACAGCAAGGCGAAACATACTTTTTGATACATTTCTATGAGAGATATGCTTTCAAAGAGGGAAAGCGATAGTTCAATGACCTTCTACTGACAGAATGTTGGTAGATCCCCTTATTGAGCCCATAGCTTGATTTTCATTGAGTTAGTGAAAATCTAGGGGCGCAAATAAAATGTAAGGTCGTGAACTTCTTTTATATAAAGATAAAAGAACTAGTATGTATGTTATGAGTGAATACATATAAGGTATACAATTTTGTATGTCGTACAGGTCAGAAAAGGTTGGTTCACTCACACGAAAAACCATCTTCCTATGTTTTGCGGGGGCATGGGAGGGTAAGATGAGTAAATGATCACCATGAGATGGTTAAGAAGAATCTTTACGTTTAAGTCGCCTCAGTTAGACTGAGATGATATCTACATGTGTGTGTATACATAGAAAATGGATCAAAGCATAAATATAGACCTCTAGCTAGGCAAAGAACTCTTTTTCACAAAATGAGATTGTAAAAGAGATATTGTGAAAAATAAAGTTCTAGTTCGAATGTTGAGTATATTTTGGAACTAATGTCTGTACGGTGAAAGATAAAGAAATCGACATAAACATCACCGTAGCATGCAATTCATACTGTATGTGCTTAAGAGTTAAACTGCAACACGGGATGTAGGTGAAAGATCCCTAGTTCACTACAGTGTGAGTCCCAGGAAGGAAAAACCCTTCCGTGATGCCCTTAAGACTCAGGCGGCATCATGAAAGCTTGGTTTGGTGACAGCTACTTTAGCTGAAGCTCCATGATCACACTCGATTCGATCAGATGAGTGAAAACTAGGAAAGCGACCAAGTCAAATGGACTGATGTTTAGTCAAAAAGGAAGATTTACTCCTAGATACATAAGATGTGCTAGTATCTGTGGTCGACCCCTTACTGGCTCTATGTGTAACTTGTAATACCCCGAATTTTGAGACTTGAGGCTAGAGAATAAGCCTGAGATTAGTGGACTGCTAAGCCCCGGTTTAGCAAGATCCCAAATTGTGATTAAGAGATAATGACTCCAAAAGCGGAAGTGATTAGTGATAAATAAACCCTTTTGGAGATTATGGTGTGAGTTGGCACCCGATGTGATTCGTGTGTGCTGTGAGCAGCGCCAAAACCCTGTATTTAAGCTCAATTATGGATTAATATCTAAATTGACTTAAAATAGAGGGAAGGCGCATATTGTGGCTAAATGAAAAGATGTGAAGTGTTGGTGGTGATTCTATGAGAATTACCGTAATCAAGGGCAAAACGGTAAAGTTACCGACCGATTGGTCAGTTACCGAAGAGGAAACTCATTGGTAACTTCAAGATCAATGGTTAGGATTGATTTGTGTGATAGATCAAAGGGGTGGAATCCCATGTGCTTGTGTGCATGTGAGCTCATAGGAGATGTGGTGAGATGTTGACAAGTGGCAAGATGTGAGCCCTTGGATCTTGGTCAACATTTCAAACTCTTCCCTCTCTCTTTCATAGTCGGCTAACACATGAGAAAAAGGGGAAAAAACTGATCTCACTTCATCATCTTCATCTTCATATCTCTCTCCCTCTTGTTCTCCATTTTCGCCCAAAGTGAAGGAGGAAAGAGAAAGAATCAAGGTGAGATTTAGCTTGTTTCTTGTCCTCTAATGCTCTAATCACCTTCTATAAAGTTGTTCATAGTGATGAGAGCTTCATCTCTATGGTTTTAGATTCTTGATTGAAGGTGTTTGATGGCTTGAGGAAATTTGGAAAGATGAAGAATCAAAGAAGTGGTTTGGGAAAGAGGAAGAGGTGAGTATTTGAAGCCTTTTGATCTAAGTTTTGTGATTTATGGTTGAGTATTGTGAATTTCGAATTTTGCCCTGAATTTGTGTGATTTTTGAAATGCATGAATTGCCTTGTGTTTGAGTGGCAATTGGTGTCTTGATGTGTTATAGAGCCATTGGAATTGGTTTGAGAATTTGGAATGAAAAGAATGACAATGTATGATTATGTTGTGGTTTGAATTGTGATTTGTGTGACATGTTGTGGTAACATGTCAATATGATTTGAATTTGGTTGATTTGGTGTTTCCAATGGATTCCTTGTGCAAATTTGTATGGGAATGGTGTTTGATATGAAAATTGGACCATTGGAAGGCAATTGTACAAATTTGGAATTCTGTCCAGTGGAAAGTCTGTTTGGGCAGTTCTGTTTGTGTTGCCGTTTGGAATGGGCAAATGATGTTAGAAAATTCTGAAACTTTCCAGTCTTGAAGTTCACATCTTAAGCTTCAAAATGGACATATAATATGTGTCATTTCGTTTTGTGAACTGGGAGTTTGAACTGTCCAAAGTTTGGGGACGAAACTGGACCCTGTTTTGGTACAATGTTGGATTTTGTGTAAATCTGGATTTTTGTGGTGATTTCTGGTAATGAGCCATATTTTTCCTATGAAGAGGACTTAAAAATATTTAATTTGGCTTTGGGATCATCTCATTTCGATTTTTGTGGAATTAGTTATGAATTTTTGAAGTTGCCTTGGCTGCAGCAGAAAATCCTGGCTGCAGCGCAAAAGTTTCTGTGAGCGTTTTGGCCGCAGCCAGAAATTCTTGGCTGCAGCCAGAAACCTTCTGTGCGTGTTTTGGCTGCAGCCAGAGGGTCTTGGCTGCAGCCAACCCCCATTTTTCAGGATTTTGTGATTTTGAAAGGTGATTTCCAACCTAGTACGTCCCAATCCTTTAAGCTTTCGTTGAGCTTATTTTAGCCACCTAAAGGGTGTGAATGGTAACCAACTTTAAGTGATATAAAGGTAAGGGTTTGGAATTGAGATTGACCCTATATCCTTGATTTGGTTTATAGGGTTCAGTATTCATTTGGATCGCGAGTAAGCGGAGGAGCTGGAGCATACGTGGAAAGAAAAGTGTAGGGAACTTACCTCTCTTGCATGCTTTGATGTTGTGTTTGTGTATTGATGCATGTATTGCTTTGCTTGATTATGTGAAACATGTATGAATGATTGTAGCTCTGTTTCTAGTTATGCTATGGCCATGAGTATGTTGTTGAAACATTGAGCACGCAGATATGTCATTGTGTGAACATGAGTTTTGTATTGCAAGCATGTCATGCATTAAACACATATCATACATGCATATAGGTATCTGTTTCCTACTGAGATTCTCTCGAATCTCACCCTCCCCTACCAACATTTTAGACAGGGTAGGTGGATCGAGGATGGAGGCAAGCAACCAGGGGCGACGAGGCTTCCTTCGGAATATTTGAGTTGGTAGTTGGTTATCATAGTTGGGATGTATATTTGGATATTGTACTTGTATATGGATTTGGTTATGTATTTGAAACGAGTATTGGATATTTGTATATGTATGAGAAAGACTTTGTGTAATCCCCATATAAGGGCTTGTAGGGGCGAATATGCCCTGTAAGGCTTTGAGTTAATAAATGGAACCCGGGAGTTGCCGGGATTATATTGTGTACTCTGATTTGTTATAAATGTGATATTCCGCGTGATGTAATCGTATTCGAAATTGAATATGAGACCAGGTAAATTATATTTCGAAAGTTATCTGTGAAAACCCTGTCGTGAAGATGGGATTTTAAATAAGTTTTGTTTCCTATTGGTCTCTATTTCATTTTAATTGAGTATTTCGGATATAATTACGGCAGGGGGTTACATAACTAGTAAGTGCGGATACTATGTGTGTGGAAGGCAATCTGAGTTAATCAACATATTAACTCGAGAGGGATTAGATATGCTATGAGTAATATGTATGGGAGAATCTGGGGCATATGAGGCAATGAACATATAGCTTACGGTTATATATAAAGGGTGTCCTTGGATGCTGATCCGATATAAGGGATTTCTAGTATCACAAGCACCAAATCTTAAAGACGTTTTTGCCCACGCAGTCACGGAAGACGCCAAGTATGAAACAAGAAAGAGTAATGCACGCACGATGGGAGGCCCTTCAAGTGTGAGTAGGAGATGTTGGACTTTGGGTCCAAGTCCACCCTTGGTGGGTCAGACTATTTGATTAGGAAATAAGTAGCCTAATCAAATAAGAATAAAATCAGCATAAAATGCAGATTTAGGAATATTTCAGTAATAATTATGGATTTGTTAATTAAGGAACAAATCACCATAATTAGGGAATTAATTGAGAATTAATTAATTATTGTCTTGGAGGGTAAGAAGGTGTGCACACGTTTCCTAATTAGTGGCCTCCATAAACCACTATAAATAGGGTGTGCCTCCTCAATTGCAATTCACCCCGCCATTGAGTTTTCTGGCAATTCCCTTCTCTCATACCATCTTTCTGGTTCTGGTGATCTGCTGTGCAAATCACAATTAGTCTCTAGTAGTCTAATAATTGTGTGGGTACAAGTATGGAGTATTGGAGCTTTGACCCGGATCCGAACATGGATTCGTCCAGGTACGCCTAATCTCCTTTTAGTTATATTTTTCTTATATAAATAAATGAATCTGCAGGATTGGACACCACACATGGTGGGGCAATATTCTGTGAAGACAAACAAAGTAGTCACTTCAATTTGCGACATTAGAGCCATAAGGGTGACTTGCTCCAACAGAAGAAAACGCATTGCCAACCAGTTGCTAGATGCCGTGAGGTAAATTAAACAATTTGATGGTTGTATATTTAGCCTTTGTTTAAGAAATCTAATCTAATTTGTGGTTGAACTCTAGAATCTAGATGATTCTTCACATAGGAAGCTAAAATTATTTGTCAATATGCCAAATTGGTACTCCCTCCGGTCCTAAATATAAGACAAAGTTAACTTTCTTTGGAGAAATTAAGGAAGCTAAATAAGTTACTTAATCATATCGTATGTTGTGTATCCTTAGATTATATATCAGTTTATTAGTCAAACTAATTAGTTTAGTGAAAAAATATAAATATAAATACTCTAAGCTAATATAATTAGCTTCCTTAATTTCTTTAAAAAAGTCAACTTTGTCTTATATTTAGGACCGGAGGGAGTATTTAGAGAGTAAGCTTTGTAGTAATGGTAAAAGTTACTGTCATATGATCAATAGGTCACGGATTCAAATCTTGGAGACAGTCTCTTCACTTGTGAGATAAGGCTGCGTACATCTGACCCTCCCTAAGCCCCACCTGGTGGGTAGCCTTATGTACTAGGCCACCCAATGTCAAATTGGTGGAAGCATCATAATCTCAAGGCTAATATGTTTCTGGATTTTCCTCCCAACTCAGTGTTACTTCAAAAACTCAATTTGTGTGTTACAAAACAAAAATATTGCAAGTTCATTGTCTAGTGACAGATTGAATGTTGCATCATATTCAACTTAAAGCTATTCTTGACTGACAAATTCTTGCACTACAAGAAGCGATCGTTGAAAATTATGTAACAAGAGCTTTTTCACTTGTTGCATTGAGTAAAGTTGAACAATTGTCATTCCTCAAATAACGGTAAACTATCTTGTATTTTTAAATGTTAAATTGGTGGCAGGAAAAGTTTCTTCATGGGTTTGGTGATAGCATTCTTAGTTAGTGTTCACTCAGCTAACAAGGGCTACAATGACCTTTTTTTTCTTTTTGATACATAAAAGTTTGAATGGGTTTAGCACCGGTCATCCCACCAAAGCCAGGGCACGGTCCCAGGGCTCAGAGACCACTTACAAGAGACTTGCGAAATCCCCTATCAAAGGAGCTCTCATAATGACAACGGGAATCAAACTCGCATTCTTTTGGAATTCAAACCCGTTCCTTATTATCTGTGCCACTCTCATTGGCAGGGTTGGAATGGCCTTTGCATCAAGCTACAATGGCACTAGATCATTCTTGGTGTATAGGGCCCACAAAACGGGGTCATACATTTAGAACGAATATGCCAAGGCCATATTTTGATTACTTCATGGAATTATGAATGTTGTAATTATTACATGGGAAAATGACAGAAAAATACTATCAAAATACGTAAAAGAAAAGTAAAGGTGATGAGTTTTAATAATTCTAAATTGACTGATTTAGAATTTCGAAATATTGACAAATATGTGAAATTACATAAGTGTCTTTACTTTTTATTGTTTAAAAAAAATCCTTAAAACCCCATGTCAGCCGTTGCTGCTGGACCATCTTAGAGGTCCAGTGTCCTTGTCAGCGATCGGCAACTGGAGATCCGGCGCCAGGATTGTGTTTTGTTTCTTTTGAATTTCTCAAGCAGAAGTTGTCAATATAAATGCTTGAGTTGTTAATAACGATACTAAATTTATAAATGACTGCCTAATATATGTATAGTTTTTTAATTTATTAGGCAAAAGTTGTCAAGATGGATATCTTAGTTGTTAATGTGTATATTTGGAATAGCGGTGGCAGAAGTTGTTTTTTTTCAATATGACTTTTACAAACTTAAGATTGAGTAAAAGTCAGATTGAGTAATGTGATTTATTATAATAGAAAAATTATAAGAGAAATTATAAAAAAAATTATATTGTGATAATTATAAGAAAAAAATTAAAATTAAAATTAAAATTATAAGAAAGTGAAAAAGGTTTGTTTGAAAAATTTGGTAAAGCTAAAATACATAATCAAATATAGTTAATGAATAAAAATGCATATAAAATAGACATCATGCAAATATAAAGTTTTTTATCAAATAATATTATATAACTAATCGGTCATGAACTGAAAAAGTTCTTCATGAACACAGACCAATAGAGACCATTAAGCAATAAACACAACTTTCCACATCCAACAGAAACCAAATCAACCACTAGAGCATAATTTGAAAATTTATCAAGTAATTCTCGCAATTAAATTTCTCATGGACCTAAACAAGAGTACTGTCATAAAAATTTACTGCTTGATCCTTATTATAAGTTTATTTTAACTAACTCTCTAATATCTTTCTCATCTTTCTGACTTTCTCTATTTCCAATGAGAATTAAGTAAGGATAAAAATGGAAAACAATGACTATTAACTTTTAAGTGAATTTATATTTAGGACCCAAACTTTCATCTATAAGGATTTACAAGAAGGACTAGAATAGTATTTTAATTAAAAAAAATGGGACCCAACATTTTTCTTTCATAAGCTGCTTTCCTCTCTCCATGGCAGAAAAGCCAAATGCAAGAAACTTTGGTTTATGGCTTAAGCTGCTTTTTTCCAAAAGTCCAATAAAACAAAAAAGCTATCTCAAACGCTTGAAAAAAAGTCATAAGCACCCAATCTGACTTTTGCTCCCTCAATCGTGCTTTTCGGGGGTTTAAAAACCATCCCAACCACACCCAATAGCGATACTAAAGTTACAAATGGGTTATGTTTACAATATTAGTATCTCTATTAACAATAAAGGTATCTATATTGACAACTTTTGCTTGAGAAATCAAGGAAAAAAATATTAAACTATTGGAGCTCGGGTTAAAGTTATCATGAAAAATTCAACAAATACCACATTTACAACTTTAGTATCATTATTAACAACTTAAGTATCAATATTGATAACTTTTGCTTGAGAACTATAAAAAAAAAAGACAATTGGAGCTCTAGAGAAAGTTATTAGGAAATATTCAACAAATGCCTTGTTTATAACTTTAGTATCACTATTAACAACTCAAGTATTAATATTGACTACTTTTGCTTGATAAATGCAGTGTGTGTGTGTGTATTAGACCACCAGCGCTTCGGTGAAAGTTATTAGGAAATATTTAACAAATATCTCGTTTACAACTTTAGTATCATTCTTAGCAACTCAAGTATCAATATTGAAAACTTTTGCTTGAGAAATGCGAAAAAAAAAATCAGACCACTAGAGCTTCAGTGAAAGTTATTAGGAAATATTCAACAAATATCTCGTTTACAACTTTAATATCATTATTAACAACTAAAAGCTCCATATTATCAACTTTTTCCTCATAAATTAAAAAAATATATATGAGGCCATCATTTACAATTTTAATATCACTATAGACAACTCATGTATCTATATTGACAACTTTTACTTGAGAAATTTAAGAAAAATATATTAGGCCACTGAAGCTCCGGTCACCGATCGCTGGCACAAGAGCTTTGGTGGCAGCCAAGGGTTTTTAGGGATTGTTTTTTAAAAGTAAGGAATTTCTCACATTTGCCAATATTTCAAAATTCCAAATTAGTTAATTTAGAATTATTGAAATTCTCTCTGTATTTGTCTTTTACATATGTTGATAGTATTTTTTTTTTGTCATTTTCCCTTATTACATTATGTTACCTATGGTGCTGATTTGCTTACAAAACCTTGTTTCATTTTGAGGGATATTTTTTTTCAATTAAAATTTTGTCTATGTAACATTATCTAAGAGTGGATGATGTGATATCCCTTTTTTGGCAAAAAAAAAAAAAATACATGTGTGTTCGCAACAAATCAAAGAAACCAAATCTTCATAAGCTAGCCAAAAAAAAAAAAACACACACACACACAACCCAAACACTAAAGTAATGCCCAAACACATAACAAATTGGCACCGCAAGCATGTAGAGTGACGTTAGAATAACCAACAATTGAAAAAGCCAACAAAGGGCTGGGGAAAGCTAGGGCTTCTGATGAATTTTGGGAGTCTGATCAGTTCTACGCATTGAACAACTGCGTATCATATATGTAAATACATTTCTCTATTACAAATTTACCATACGGCCTCCAATCCGATCTATAATATAAAACCCATATAATTAGGAGAGATTAAATAAATTATTTTAAAGTATTTATATTGATCAATTTTCTTCAAACTAATTTGTCTAACTATATACAGTCTAATAATACATATAAATAGAGAGATAATGTAACATATGCTTTTTTGATTTGGTTAAGGATCATGTAACATATGTTATAATTAAATAATTTATATAAATTTCTTAATCTACCAAAATTAGTCAACTGGATTTTATATTAAAATATTTTTCATAAAAAATTTAAAATTGAATAATAGATCATACTTTCATATTTTAGCAATATAAAAGTATTACTGAAAAATTAATATTGGCATCGCAGATTTTTAAATCTTAGATTAAATCTCAGCACGTTACTAAAGATTAGGTATAGGTAGGGAATTTTTCACAAAAATATCTTCAAAATTTGAAATTCTCAAATTAATGATTTCCTTGTAAAATAAATTGTTAATTGTTAATTAACTCTAGTCAACACTTAAACTATTGCAGTCTGTCGGATTTCGGGCGTACCTGAAGTGTTGATTCGAGTTCTTCCGGTACCCACGCGAGTCGAATCACCAGGATTTCGACTATAACACACAACAATCGCACAAGAAGAGAAGAGGAAGAGAAGAGGTTCTGTGGAGAAAATTTCTTTCTATCTCTTTTTCCTTTTTGATGTGCGTCCGTTTATTTACACACTCGTAGCCAAATAACTGTTCCCCCCAAAACATGCGGGGAAACTGTTCCCACCGGGTTTCACATTCAAACCCTTGGAAAAATTACCTACAAATACCCCACATTCTTTTGAATATTTTATTTGGCCCCAAAAAACTTAAAGTTTAATGGGTTTGGGCCTAATCCACCAAGGGTGGACTAAGCCGAATTCCCAACATCTCCCACTCACACTTGGTGGATTGGATGTCATAAGAATTGTCTCCCTCTCTTTCTTCTTTCATACTAGGTGCTTTGCCGTGACCGCATGGGCAAGACGTCTCCTAGGTGTTTGTACTAGAAATCCCTCTCATAAGACCAGCACAAGACAACCATTCTTTGTGTAGCTTGAATTTTTTTTTTAATATTATGCCTCATATGTCCTAGATATACCAATATACACTTTCACATGGCAGATCTAATCCCTCTCAAGTCAAGATAAAACTTAGATTGCCTCTTCATATGCTTAGTGTCCACACTTATGAAATTATCAAATAATTAATGCCATAAGGGACATGTCTCTGACACCAACATAGGCGTGTATATTTCAGGTGACCTTCCTTTCGCTCATATATCATTTTGATATACGTCAATCGCTTTCCTAACATAATACCATGGATCGTATCAGTTATAATCATAGGATAAATGTTAAGGTAGCAGGCGCTGAAGTATATCTCCATGATAATGTCAAAGTCAAAGGACATCACAGAAGTGTGTAACCTTCTTGGGACTCACACAGCAATGAAGCAGGGATCCATTCACTTGCTTCCTATTTGCGGTTCTTTCGCACATGTGGTATGAATCACATGCTACGGTGTTACTCTGCACTATTAGAGCGTACGTCGTTTTGAAACTTATTATTAACACCGTACAGACATGAGTTTAGATGCTCCCAGTATCTAAACCCAAATTCTTCTACTCCATTTATCTATCATGACGTCAATGTTGAAGAATTTGTTATCTGGCAACAGGCATCATGGAAGTGGGTATCCATGATTCGATCCATATTTATATTATGTCTTATTGGATCTCATCTCGACATACTACACTCTTATCGAGGTGACATAATTTGTGTTTCTTCTCTACCATATCAGCATTCCTGCTGCTTTACTGGTGAACATAATTGTCTCATCTTTGCATACTCTTCCTGAGTATCAAAGGCGGTTGCTCGTGTAAGAGAGCCAACCTTATCTGCCTGTACGACATACTAGACATTGTATACCTTTATATATAGACACATAAAATTTTATGAAGAAACATTTTCATTAATCATAAACATGTTACATGGTGTCTACAAGTTTACAATTTATGCATCCCAATAGCCTTCACATGTTTGTCATACATTTCCTTGGCTATGGGTTTGGTTAGGGGGTCTGCGACCATACTCTTGGTCGAAATATGTTGTACAGTGACAACTTTCTGTGCTACATAATCTCTCACAAAATTATACTTTATATCTATATGTTTAGTCTTGCTATGGTATTTGGGATCTTTCATATAGGCTATGGCAGCGGTATTGTCACAATACACTAACACCGGATTTGTGCTTTCATTTCCAAATCCAAGATGTTCAATGAATCTCTTCAGCCATATAGCCTCTTGCACTGCTGAAGTGCATGCCACGAATTCAGCTTCCATAGGATGTAGGGTAGTGCACGTCTGCTTCTTGCTGCTCCAACATATGGCGCCATTGTTCAGCAAGAAGGTGTATCCTGAAGTTGATCTTCGTTCAACTTCATCTCCACCCAAATCAGCGTCAGAATATCCAACTAAGCGCAGATCGCTTCCTTGATAGCATAGTGCATAATCTGACATGCCCTTTAAGTATCTCAAAATCCTTCTCACTGCTTTCCAATGTTGCTCACTGGGATTTGACTAGAATCTACTAACCAGTCCAACTGCGTAACAAATATCTGGCCTTGTACACATCATTGCGTACATCAAACTTCCAACGGCACTAGCATAGGGAACCCTTTCCATTTTCTTCTTTGCTGACTCAGTTTTGGGACACATATCAAGACTTAAGGTTACACCTGAAGCTACTGGGGTATCTAAGGGATTGCAGTCTCTCATATTGAATCGCTCAAGAATTTTCTTGATGTAATTCTCTTGTGAAAGAGAGAGAATTCTTTTAGAGCGATCCCTTTGGATTTTAACTCCAAGTATATATTCTGCTTCACCCATGTCTTTCATCTTAAAATTCGATGATAACCATTCTTTAATAGCTAAGATCGACCTTAGGCTATTTCCAGCTAATAGTATGTCATCTACATATAAGGATAATATTACAAAATTACCCTCAAACCGCTTAATGTAGACGCAGTGGTCCTCTTCAATCATTTGAAAGTCATAAGAGGTTATTGCTCTATGAAATCTCAAATACCACTGTCTGGATGATTGTTTCAGTCCATAAATGGACCTCTTGAGCTTACAAACTCTACTCTCCATTCCTTTCTTAATGAAACCTGATGGTTGTTCCATATAGATTTCTTCATCCAGATCACCTTTTAGAAATGTGGTTTTTACATCCATCTGATGCAGTTCCAGATCTAAACTATTTACTATTGCCAGAATAAGTCTTATAGAATTGAAACGTACAACAGGTGAAAAAGTATCCTCGTAATCTATACCTTTCTGTTGTGTGTACCCCTTTGCAACCAATCGAGCCTTGTATTTGTCAATTGATCCATCAACTTTTCTTTTAATTTTGAGAACCCATTTGTTCCTAATGGCTTTTCGCCCTTTTGGTATATCAACTAGTTCCCAAACTTGATTCTTCTTCATTGAATCAATTTCTTTCTCCATTGCATTCTTCCATTCATCCTTAGCAGGACCTGATAAGGCTACTTGCACAGAACGAGTCTCATCATCTCCGTCTGGAGTAACTATAAGTGCCTCTCCTTCTATAGAGAAGCGTCTCCTAGGTACATTTCCCTTGTCACTCCTTCTTGTGGGAACTTCTTGTCTCTTTCACTTCTCTTGTCTAGGCCTTTGTAAAGGCCTTTCTGAGCTCCCACTCAAGTCAATGTATTGAGATGATTGAGGATCATTAGTATGATTTTGTTCTGTACTGCCTTGTTCTTGTGTTTCATAAAGAGATACTGTACGATCAATATCTCCCCTGCTAGGAAATTCATTTTCTAGAAATACGGTATCTCTTGATTCAATTTCAATCACAGTTCCATCTTCGTTTTCACCTATGAAAACATATCCTTTTGATTGCTCAGAGTATCTTATAAAGATACACTTTTTCCCTTTAGGACCCAATTTCCCATACCTATGGGAATCATTATGAATATACGCAGCAGACCCCCAGGGTCTGAGGATGTTTAAATCTGGCTTGCGTTTTGTCCATAATTCATAGGGCGTAGATGCGACTGATTTTTGAGGGCACACGGTTAAGAATGAAGGCAGTCGTTAGTAAAGCATCACCCCAATATGAAATTGGCAGATGTGCTTGAGCCATGATTGACCTAACCATGTCTAGAAGAGTTCTATTTCTTCTTTCAGCAACTCCGTTTTGTTGTGGAGTCCTTTGACCCAAGAAGGTTACACACTTCTGTGATGTCCTTTGACTTTGACATTATCATGGAGATATACTTCAGCGCCTGCTACCTTAACATTTATCCTATGATTATGACTGATACGATCCATGGTATTATGTTAGGAAAGCGGTTGATGTATATCAAAATGATATATGAGCGAAAGGAAGGTCACCTGAAATATACACGCCTATGTTGGTGTCTGAGACATGTCCCTTATGACATTAATTATTTGATAATTTCATAAGTGTGGACACTAAGCATATGAAAAGGCAATCTAAGTTTTATCTTGACTTGAGAGGGATTAGATCTGCCATGTGAAAGTGTATATTGGTATATCTAGGACATATGAGGCATAATATTAAAAAAAATTCAAGCTACACAAAGAATGGTTGTCTTGTGCTGGTCCTATGAGAGGGATTTCTAGTACAAACACCTAGGAGACGTCTTGCCTATGCGGTCACGGCAAAGCACCTAGTATGAAAGAAGAAAGAGAGGGAGACAATTCTTATGACATCCAATCCACCAAGTGTGAGTGGGAGGTGTTGGGAATTGGGCTTAGTCCACCCTTGGTGGATTAGGCCCAAACCCATTAAACTTTAAGTTTTTTTGGGCCAAATAAAATACCCAAAAGAATATGGGGTATTTGTAGGTAATTTTCCCAAGGGTTTGAATGTGAAACCCGGTGGGAACAGTTTCCCCGCATGTTTTGGGGGGAATAGTTATTTGGCTACGAGTGTGTAAATAAACGGACGCACATCAAAAAGGAAAAAGAGACAGAAAGAAATTTTCTCCACAGAACCTCTTCTCTTCCTCTTCTCTTCTTGTGCGATTGCTGTGTGTTATAGTCGAAATCCTGGTGATTCGACTCGCGTGGGTACCGAAAGAACTCAAATCGACACTTCAGGTACGCCCGAAATCCAACGGATACATGGTATCTAAGGGGTTGCAGTCTCTCATATTTTGATGTGCCTTTTTGGAATCGGGCTTTGCAGACCATGAGTGTAAGGGTGAGACATGCATTAGAAGGACCAGCATTTTCAGTGTAGTAGGCTTGGCCAAAAGCCTTATACGCCGTAAGGCGTTCATCCTTAAGCTCAAGATGTTTCACTACATCATCAAAAGTGACGATGTTATCATTATGAGTTAAGTTCACTTTCATGTGCTCCCAGCTAGAAGGAAGCGACCTGATTACAGCCTGAACTTGCTGTTCATCAGTCAAGGTGTGTCCAGCTTCCTGAAGTTCTCTGATCATGTTGGACATCTCTCTCAGATGCTGCTTCATAGGAGTATTTGCTCTAAGCTTGTAGGTATCAAACTTGATTGTCAACCTTCTAAGCTTAGTGGTTTATGTGCCACCAAACCTATCCTTGAGTGCAGCCCACATAGCCTGAGCAGTTTGGTATTTCTCATATTGGCACATCAGGTTATTCTCCATTGTGCTCAATAAGGTGACTCTTGCAATGCTGTTCTTCTTCTTCCACGCTTGGTAAACTTCCAAGTTTCTCCTGTGCTGAATAGTAGTCCCAGCTTCAGGTTCCACTAAAATAGTGGTTAGTGGTTCAACAGCCTCCTGTTCCTCCAAAATGTACTGCACCTTACGGTGCCAGATGTCCCAGTTGTCGCCATTCAGTTTCTCCCCTTTATTTAGTTCAGCAATGATCCCTTTCGTGGCCATTTTTGTCAATTCTGAAGTGACGTTTTTCACATTTAGAAATGTTGTTCTCTTTAAGAGAATGTAACCAAAACGATTATGTAGCATAGAACGGTATACAACGTCTGTACTTATATCATTCTTGACCAGAAAATAAGTTCATTAATAGATCCATAATCAGGAGAATACGTTTGTACCTCCCATCAAACAAATACTAGCAACTTATTATTTTCCAAAAAGAATTCATATAAGTACTTTAAATAAATCATCAGCTTTTAGAAGTTTCACCTTCTAATAGCTCCCACTCATCAGGGATACATGGTATCATAATGCACAATTAGAAAATTAGCATTGTATGACAAACATAATTCATTACATGAAAATAATACCATGTCCATACATAAAACATACAAACAATAACATTTAGAGTCATATTCTCAATACAAACAGCATAAATAGAAATAGTAACATAATACACCATTAAATATCAGAACAATAATAATCAATGAAGGCTTTCCTTAGTTTCCTAAAGAATCTTTTCTTTTTCTTCATGAATTTTGTTGTTTTTGTCACAGCATCAACCCAACCAACAGTCATTGAAAATGTGCCCCTTGCCCTTACAGCTGCGCGATACTTCATCATTACGCTCACATAGAACTCTGCACTCTTTTTGTCTTTTATGCTTTCCACATAATTCGCAATGATTGAGTATATGATTTTTATATAATTTATTCTAGCTGTTTTGTCCGCGTCAAGTTCAGCTATCTTCTCTGCCATAGCAGCAGAATAGGGTTGATCGACCTCTTCTTCCAAATTTTGAGGTTCATCAGGACAGGAGGGCACAGACTTAGGTCCAGAGTCAGAGTAGACCACTTGAGGCTCCATTGGAACAGGCTCCAGAAAACCTTCTTCAGCATCTTCCTCAAAAAATTCTTCAGGATCTTCCTCAAAAACTTCATATTCTTCAGGTTCCTCTTCGGGATCCTCTTCAGGATCATCAATATGAGCTTCATCATCCACAAACTCAATGCTCAATGACCCATACTCATGTGTTTCAGTGCTATTAGAAGCCTCTTGCTTCATCTTTGACCTACATAAACAAATGTAAGTCATTATCATGATTTAAATGTATAAAACACACTTAAATAAGCACTTAAAACCTCACAAACAGATCCTGAATTGCCTTAAAAATAGGCAAATGGCATATCAACATGAAGATCTCGAATTTAGGGATTTTAGGAACAAACTGCATCTCAAACGGAGCTCCCACGCGCCCACATGTGCCCCGAGAAGGAAAAAATGAAAAAATGGATAAAACCCACTCTCACTGAAGGCGCGTGAACTACACGCGCCACGCTGCTGGCCTCCGATCTTCACACACGCCGTCTGGCTGGACTCCACGCGCCGCCCACAGTCGGTTTATGTCCGCCACGTGTCAATCGGGTCTGCCACGTGGCCACACGCGTCACGTGGCGTTTCTGTCCCTTTTATTTTTATTTTTTTTGTTGATGGGTCAGGTTGGGCCTTTACCCAACGACCCGATCCAGTTTTTTTTATTTTGGTTCTAGGCCACGGATGGCCCAATAAAAACTCCTTTTTTTTTTGAATTTTGGTTCTGGGCCACGGATGGCCCAAAAAAAAACTTCTTTTTTTTTTGCACCAGATCGGGTTGGGCCACGATCTGGTTTTTTTTTTTTTGAAGGCGCAAAACGGCGCTGTTTTGTGTCGCTGGAGGTTGTCTTCAACCTCCAGCCGGGTCGACCCGAACCCGATGTTATCCGCGGGTCGGGTCCATCGACCCGGTATCTTCTTTCCTCTGTAACTTCTCCGTCCGGCATCCGTTTTACGCGTTCTTTGTGTCCATCTTCATCGTTTTTTTGAGCTCTACGCAATGGGATGAGTTTTAAACCCTAAAAACCTCGTTTTATGGTAACCCAATTCAATTCTCTTTTCGGTCTTATGCTTCTTTTTTCAGATTTCGCACAATCTATTGGTACTCTTGTTCTATAGCCTTAGTTAATGTTTTATGATGCTTTTCAATATTCTAATACTCATAGAACCAAGACATTATCATTCAACTGAACTATACCAACAAAACAGAATGCACAGTAGAGCACCAAAAAAAAATGAAAAACGCAGAACGGATCATGAGTTCTATTTCATATTTTCGTTTAAACACATGAACTGAATTCTCATACAGAAAGAGATATATTCATGAATTTCAAACGAAATAAACAGACGAAAATTTTTTTTTTCATTTATGCATTCATGGAAATAAAAAACACAGACGTAGAGTATATTCACTGTTCATGAACACACAGTATGGCAGAAGCATCATTCGGACAGATTGAAAAACCTGTCTCTGATACCAATGTCGGATTTCGGGCGTACCTAAAGTGTCGATTCGAGTTCTTCCGGTACCCACGCGAGTCGAATCACCAGGATTTCGACTATAACACACAACAATCGCACAAGAAGAGAAGAGGAAGAGAAGAGGTTCTGTGGAAAAAATTTCTTTCTGTCTCTTTTTCCTTTTTGATGTGCGTCCGTTTATTTACACACTCGTAGCCAAATAACTGTTCCCCCCAAAACATGCGGGGAAACTGTTCCCACCGGGTTTCAAATTCAAACCCTTGGGAAAATTACCTACAAATACCCCACATTCTTTTGGGTATTTTATTTGGCCCCAAAAAACTTAAAGTTTAATGGGTTTGGGCCTAATCCACCAAGGGTGGACTAAGCCCAATTCCCAACATAGTCAATAAAACTTATTTAGGATTTTGATATTTTTGAAGGTATTTTTTTGCAATGTTTCCTCCCTATATATGGAAAATTCTAGAAAAATACCTTCAAAAGTTGAAAATCTCAAATGAATTACTTCTTACTAAATTAAGTTGTGAATTGCTAATCAAGTGTAATCAATACTTAATATATTATAGCAAACAAAACTAATTTGAGACTTTAATATTTTGAAGGTATTTTTCTAGAACCTTCCCTAATATAAATCACTATGAACACTTTCTTAATATTTTTGCACTTCCTTATATCATCCAGTTTGTGTTGAAATATGAATTTCAAGTGTTTGTCAGCTCATCAACAGACCTTCTATTTAGAAATTGTTTTCAAACTTCCGCATTTGCATTGTAGTTGTGAAAAATAGTTCAATCATTTTTGTAAATAAATTTCTCACCTTTATTTGCTTAAACTCTTACTTATACTCTGTTTAACTGTAAAAAAATAAATTTAAAATATTTGAAAATTTGAAAATACTCAATTAAATCTCCTATTGGGTGTGTTGTCATTAAAAAAAAGATAGCAAAAACTGTCCCATGTGTATTAGACTATCTTGGATGAAGAAGAAATTAAGTGATTAGCTAGATTTGTGTCAGCAATGTTTGTAGAGAAACTTTAAAATAGAAGTACATTCTTCACATATGACAAGCAAATGTCAACAGTTGTGACCTGAAAATAAAACAGCTAAAGTATAACTAGTAGTAATGATTTTTCACGTTGGCAAAAAAAAAAGTAATATAATTTTTATTTCAACAATAAAAAAACTAGTAGAAATGTTGAGTTTCAATTCATCTTTCCTTCCTATGGTTCGTATATACAATATAGACCTGTTCAAGTCTTCTGTTCGACTTGATTAATCTTCTGAACTTATATCGAGTTTCAATTTAGTGTTTTAAATTTAAAAAATGTAATTTTAGTCCCATAATCTTAAGACTATTAGTCAATAGTCGTAAGATAACATGCTGATGAGCTTGTTTATTTTGATTTTAAAATATCAAAAAGATTATATTCTACGTGTCTATTTTAATTTTAAAACATATAAATATTATATTAAAGGATTAAAGTTAAAATAATTTTGATAATCAGTAGATTTACTTTTATTTAGAAATAAAAATAAGATTACAAGTGTAACACCCGATATTTATATTCTATTATTACACATTCGAAAGCGTTAATGTTATTGTTATTGCTCAGGTGAATCAATAGTTCAAGCCCCCAAACCAAAACTTAATATTTATTTTCTTGGGTCTTTATTCATTTGGTAAAAACTGTTCTTTAAGTTTATCAACTATCAGGAGCTAATTCTTTAACTTGGCCTTTCGAATTCCAATTACAATTTGATAGCTCCAAATTCACTCCCCAATCTTAACTAATCAAACGTGTAAACTCACACTTATTCTTCCTTGTATACATACATGCATGCCATGGATGATATATCAAATGATATTACTCAATTTGGCATGTTATACAATTAATCAAAACATGCGATAATTTACATATAACAAATTATCACATATCAATCTTCGATCCTCCATCACCTTTTCTTCTTGCGTATCTTCATGCATTTCACTTATGTGCTTAATATGCCTATATGGTTGGGTAAGGGAGGGTGAGATTTTAAAGAATCTCAGTAGCAAACATTTTAGAGTATTTATGGAAAATGATACGCAGTTCGGTGGGCAACACAGAAATAGCATAAATATACTAATATTATGTGCACGATTACGGAAATTCCCCATAGGGGTTCGTACTTGATAATTACAATTAATATAGCCTTACAGTGCTATGTGGGTATCTAAACCCGTCATAGGGAAAACGGATACAACTTCCATCTTTGTTTCATCCAGCATTCCCCTCATACGGTTTTCTTCGCTGCTCTTAGCATAGCTTCTGTCTTCACTTGTCTAAATTGTTGGTTGGGGAGGGTGAGTTTCAGAAGAATTTCAGTTGGAAAATAATACCAATATGCATGTAAGATAAGTGCTTAATGCATGACATGCTTGCATTACATAACTCATGTACACATCAAAACACAAGCATACATATCAATACACGCAAGCTATTTAAGTTCACTACCTTTTAAATTATGCCTCCTCTTGTTTCCTTTTCTTCCAACCATTGAAGTTTTTTGGAACTTCTTCCATGTCCTCTTCCTTGATCTCTCATGGCCCTAGATACATAATCACATTATGTGGTTAACTCATTAGAGCCATGAAAGCTTGTGTAATGTCTTGCTTTCTCTTACACAATCTTTAACTCTAATTTTTGGATTCTCAATCTAATCCTTCTAAAGTTATTTCTACATGTTATTCCCACATAATTTTGCACATAGAATCCATTTCTAAGCTCCACTTTAACAAAAACAAACTCCTTGCCCAAGAACTTACCATGGCCGAAACTTAGGGTCTTTCGGGCTAAAATTCTATTTTTGATTTCGATGCTTCTGAAATCGGTTTCTCACCCTTATCCCACACAATTTTTCATTCTAAACTCATTGAAACCATCAAAATTATCAAAATCACATTCCTCCCTAGGGTTCTTGGTTTGGCCAAAATCACTATAGGGTCACCACAAGATGATCTTGCAATTTTAATCCACAAAACTTACTCTACACCATTTCTATGATACTTAAGACTTTACTATCACCTTGTTCATATTCATAAGATCAACAACACCCTATGATTACCTCTTGGCCAAACTCTAGGGCAACAACATAACCTCATGAAAACTTATCAAGACCTCATAATATTATACTCAAATCAGAGCATACGCTTACTTCTATTTGATGTTATAGCCTATTCTTGATTCCGGCAGCATCTCCACCTTTGAGGCAGCATGAAACTCCTCTCTTCAAGAATCCAAGACCATAGAAATGTAGCTATCAATGAATAGAACAAGATTTATGAAGGTATTGGGAGCTAGAAATGTGATTTTAGGGGTGAAATCACTCAAGAACACTTTCTTTCTCTTCAAGAACACTCCCTTTCTCTCATCTTTCTTTTTGTACTTATTTTCTCTCTTGGATGAAATTAATGGAGGTAGGGAGGTGTTGGATTTATTTAATTTCTCAAGGTGCTAGGCGCTCTTTTATTCCTAGGGTGCCAAACGCTCCTCTTAAAACCTGGGGTGCCAGACACTCTTTTAAATCTAGCCTCCTCACTTTCTCTCATGCTCTTGGACATCCCTTATGGCTAATGGAAGGAGGTTCGATGATTTCCCCTAGCTTTCATACTCAGTGTTTGGGAAAGTCAGACATGTGAGTGGACTAGCGTCTGGTGAGTTGTCTTGACTTTTGGACATATGGCACGTGCAGGCTAAGTGGCACCACACTACTGAACCAACCCAAAATCAAAAAGCTGAAGGGGCTAAGGTGTCAGTATTCCATGGTTCCAACGCAAAAGCTACTTTAATAAAGCTTCTTTTTGGGTGTCTTCTTCCAGAATGTGCCACATGTACTCTTTTCTCCCAAATGGCACCGCATATGTGTATATGTGACACAAGATGGTACCATATAACTCAAGGAGTTGCCAAGTGTCTGTGTATCCCTACACCATTACATTGTATCCAACTAACTTCACATACAAGACAACACCGGTTAATGAATCCCGGTATGCCTCATGGGACCCATATGGTACCACACATGTACTTGGGTGACAGCTAATGGTACCACATACTGGTGTCTTTTCCAAAACTGCAAGGTATATGTGTCTACCTTGAAAATACCATGTGCATACAGATACCAGTATATTTTATCCGACTAATTGGTCATATGTTTCATAAGAGAGCTAGGCAGCATTTTTTTATATCTCCAACCAAAATCCACTTTATGTGTGTATATTAAAGTGGTGCCAAGTGTGCCTAGGTATTGGTATTCTTCCTTCGACTACTAACACACATGACAACTTACAATTGCACTAACTCAAAAGCTACTTTATACATGTAGGACCCACTTAGCATAATACATGAACTCATGTGGCCTATCCAAATGGTGCCATATCTTTATCCTATGCACATCTACACCAACACATTTTATCCGATTACTTTCACTCACTGAGCCCTCATATAACCTAGAGAATTATTCTCTACCTAGAAAGGCTACATCGTTAGAATCTGGCTGACACCCAAGAGGGGGTGAATTGGGTGTATGATAAAAACTTAAGGATTTTGAAAATCTTTTCTTGTCTTAACGAAAGTGGTAAGTATGAAGGTAATGAATTATAAATCAACAGTTAGATTAAATAATATATGCTGGAAATATAAGATTTTAGGGAAAAGAATATGCAAACTATGATTTATCCTGGTTCGGTCCAATCTGTGATGGCCTACGTCCAGTCCCCAGGCTCCTCCTGAGATTTTCAAATTCACTATCTTCTTGTTTAATCCGAGCACAAGAAAAGCCTCTACAAACCCACAAGTTTAGCCGGGTACTTGTGAAACCTTTCACAAATCTCTCACTGAAAAACTCCCCCTTACGGCAAGTCTTACGAGCAGAGCAATCCCGAAGATCTTCCTCTCTTGCTTCCTCATGCAAGTCTTACAAGCATCAACGTTCTCTCTTGCTTACACCCCTGTAAGTCTTATGAGGAGCAACGTTCTCTACTGCTTGCACCTTGTAAGTCTTACGAGTAGAATGTCTTACTGGCAATTCTCTCTACAGCTTCCCCTGTAAGGAAATCAACCCTCTCAAGGTGCCTCTACCTTGAGATCAATTCAGAAATACAGATGAAAGTGTTTATAGACTCTCTCACAGAGTGGTTATAATGCCCTTTGAAGTACAATACAAATAATCACTCTATTAATGATAAGTAATATAGAAGCTGCAGAACAGAGAGTGTTTGGGTAGAAGCAGAGAATTCATGTTCCCATCATTTTTTTTGTAGTTGCTCGCTGTCTCAGTTAGCCATCAACTTTGAATGCTCTCTCATTTATAGTTGATGAAGATGATGACCGTTGTGAGCATTCATCCGTTGGAGTCCCATTGCTTCGTTTGATCGTTGTGTGAATTTGAACAACTAGTCGCTGTTCGTTGCAGAGCAGAGCATCCTGTTGAAGAGAGGGATGTTTCATTATGAGCTACACGTCACATTGTAGAGCGTTGGTGTTTTAGACATTCGTTCATGGTGGGTCAATCTTTTGTCGTGGTAGGTAACCGATATTCGGTGTGTAATGATGCTGCCCGCCATAATTGACTCTTTCATTTGAATATGTAATCTCAACGTTAAATTTCCTGTTTCACACTGCAAAATACTTAATCACTAACAATAACAAGTGAAAACATAATGAATGTATAACATTTAACCACGTTTGGATTGATGGCTATGAGAGTCTGAACTTTCTGCGTTTTGGTTCTGTCAGGACTTCACTTGAG
The DNA here is from genome assembly GCA_963242795.1 of Inga leiocalycina. Classification (NCBI taxonomy): domain Eukaryota; kingdom Viridiplantae; phylum Streptophyta; class Magnoliopsida; order Fabales; family Fabaceae; genus Inga; species Inga leiocalycina. The sequence goes on from OY725331.1 coordinate 40,377,076, forward strand.
TACAAAGAAGTCTCACTCCAGTGCATGTATAATTTCATGTTCTGGCTTGCTCTCGGGCAAACACTTCTTGCTATTCACTCAAAGAACTTGAGTGCAATCCTTCTCCATACTTGAGTGTTACCAGTCATGCTTGAGTGCTCTTCACATTTCTTTGGTCATATTTCTTCTCGGGTTAACACTTTCATGTCAACACTTGCATGACTCAAGTGCAATTCTGATCCTCACTCGAGTGTGTTGTTCAATGCTGGAGTGTTGCTAAATTTCTTCACGCTTCAGCCGCTTCTGGACAACACTCGCATGACATTTTTCAAGAGTGCGTTTTTGAACTCATGAGTGATGTGGGGCCACAACAGATTTAATTTATTCATTTGATTCTAAATATGGAAAATGATGTATAATAAGAAAGCTCTTGTCATATGCATTGCAATGCAAAAAGAATCAGCTCCAAACTCTTTGTATTCTATAAGTTATGATCAAAAGAGTGTCTATTGCACTAGACTGCACAAGCGTCAACTTCCAGAAAGCATACCTCCTAGAATATAAGTTCAAATTAGTCAAATTACCTATTTATGGAAAGCTCTTTGAGTCTAGTTTCATATGGCACTAGTTTTGTCTCAATTCGATGTGTTATTTTTGAGTTATCCTCAAAATACCGAACCTGTCTTAAAAAGTAACGGTGATTTCAATGTCAACTTCCACAGATCACGTCTCCTTCATATGAGCTTCTTTCATTGTGATCTTGGTGTACATTGTTCGTGTTGTGAGTCTTCTTTCATATGCCACTGGTTTCAGGTCAATCCGACGTGTGGTTTTAGAGATATGGCCAAAACACTAGACCTTTATTAGGCTGAACGTAAAACAGAGTTGAACATAGTAGCCGGACACTCGAGTGTGTTCTTCCTTCACTCGAGTGTTATAGTGCCACACTTGCTACAGTGATTTTGCACTTTCGGTTTGCACCTCGAGTGCTACATTGATTTGCATGCTACAATACCTGCATGCAACAATGCCAAACAATGCTTGATTGCTACAGTAACGCTCGCTACAGTGCCAAAACAGTACCAACGCTATAGTACAAAAAAGTGTCGTCTAATTTTGTTCTGACCATATAAATCTCATAGAACTTGAATCTTGATATTCCCATTAGATCTTGTAAGTTCTTCTTTCTTCGATATCTTTCTTCTTGATTTTCATCTTGATAATAATTCTCCATAATCTGAGTAGGCAGCTTCTTGACTATCTTCAGTTTCTTTCTTCTTCTTCCTTTTGTTCATTCTCATCAATTCAATCACTTCTTTGTATATTTGATAATTTAGTCTTCTCATTCTTCCTCCATAATTCAACTTAATTAATCTACAAGATATTTCACATTACACACAATAATTAGTTAAAGAAATACATTATATAAACTTTTTGCTCTTATCATTTCATATCTATATTTGATATCATCAAAACTAATCATATCTAACATTCTGCCCCTTTTTGATGATAACAAATCCTGCAAGAAAAATATGTGTGTGTATGACAACAATTTGAATGCAACATATTTGTCTTGCCTTTTTCTCCCCCTATTTGACATTAGCAAAAAGTTTGAAATATATAAAGAAGTAAGGCTTGTGGAAAAGTAAATTTAAAAACAAAGTAGAAATGAATTTGTCAAGAAAATAGTTTACTCCTCCCCTATTTGAAAGTGATGGAACTGAAAATGGATTTGGAGAGGTTTTCAAGAAACCTTTTATAGTCAAGACAATTTGAAAATTGAAGATAGGAAACATATTCTTAAAATGTAAAGAGTAAGGATTAGAAATGCTCATGTATATTTTGAAAAATGATGAAGTGCTCCATGAAGTCTGTTGCTTCTTTGGCAATGTTAGTTCATTATGTTGTGTTCTGTACAACTCTGATGTATGTTCATGTTGTTGCCAAGATTCTCCAAGTGAGCTGAGCTTCTGTTCAGCATGCTCAAGCTTAGTTATATTGGCATATGTATTTGTTGCTATGAATGTTGCAGCCAATATATTTTATTTTCTAGTTTAAACATTAAAGCATCTTTCCTCAAGTTTGATAGTTTCTTCTTGTATTATGTTGAGGAACATTATTGGGCAAAGTAAATTCTCCTGTCACAAATTTAATCTTTCTTTGCAAAGAGAATTGTTAGTTCAATCAAGTAATAAAGATTCCTTTCCATATGATAGGTTAAGATTAAGATTATGAAAAGAACAATATAAGTGTAACTCATCATCAAAACTAATCAAGACATGGTGAATACATATGAGTATGTTAAAAGGATTTTTTCCAATAAAGGAGATGAGCTTTCAAAATATAAAACACAAGTGAATGTGAAGCTCCCCCTTAATTGATGCATGGATTGGAAAATTTTTCATTAGGAAGATAGTTAATAACTCTCCTGGGTTTGAAAAACAATTGGAAACTTTTATAGACAAAATGATTTTGAAAGTATGAATATTTAGAGAGAAATCAAATTTGAAATATGATAATGCTATTTAGAGGTTTTAAGAGATATAATCCAATATCACCTGAGTAGTCACTTGAGTGATTCTACTTGACCCTTACTTGATTGTTTACTCAAGTGGTGCAACTCAAGGAATTTGAATTAAGCAAGAATACAATACCTCACCCGAGTAATATCGTAATCACTCGAGTTATAATCCTAGGTAGTCCAGTGAGTCACTATCTAATGATGTGATCAGTACTGAGGGGTTCTGAACTGTAATCTCAGTGGATGTTTAAGGATACCAAGATGAGCTTGAAATAAGGCCTTAGTATAGTATGTGCCCCTTGCTTAGAAAACACCATCTAGAACCTTCGATTTCACTATAGCACATTGCTCCCTTATTTTGGTCATCCATCATCTCAAATAGAACTTTGAAGTTCTGGTTCACTAAGTCACATAGCTGCTTCATCTTATCATTGAATGATGATCTCAACATTGTTTGCAGCAAGCTTTTATGTGAAAGAGTTGAACCTCCTTTTCCGGATAGCCCCTAATAGATGGACCAAAGAATGAAGGATAAGGAGGACCAGTTTTGGTAGAATACCGTGTCATTCTCTGAACATCTGTTTCTTTGATTGGATTAAATAGCTGGCCACTTGCTAGTGCTGGGGTGTCATTTGATCAATATCACATATTCTACTTTCGCTCACACTACAACACTATCAGTCATGCCTCTTCTGTTAGCCTATGATCTTTGTATGTGAAAGTAGAGTATTTTGGTCAATTCCTGCAAACTTATAATTATATACTCTTTGGTACCCAACTTTCTCTTGGGTCCATATGATATTATACATTATAACTCTTATGCTCTTATATAATTAAATGATATGATATTTAAGCAAAGAGTATCATAAACCAATAAAGACCAAGATATAATTTTATCCAATAAAATCAAGTCATTATAAAGAATAACAAACAAGTGATACCAGGAATGATGATGATCAATGACAATTTGTAAATACACTTTATATAGAAAATATGTCATTGATAAGATTTTCATGCAATCGATGTAAGTCGGATCAAAGAGAGTAGAAAGCTTATCCACAATTATCAACTTTTATAAAATGATAAATCATGAATGAAATCAAGTTTTCCAAGAATGATAATGAAATAAGCAAATTGTTTTAAATCTCAGATGTAATTTCAAATCATAATAATGCATTGTGAAATTGAGATTATGAATACATGCAAAACACATTTTTAAAACCTATTTAGAATCAATATTCATGTTAAAAATGGTGGAAGCTAATAGTTATAAAATATGTATCAGAAAGCTTCACTTTGGAGTTCAAATAAGATAAAATGTTAATTATCAGAGTTAAAATGTTGGAGAATTTTCCCAGGTGCTAAAGCCATATAAATAACCAAAAGTATTAGCTCGATAAACCTATATGAGCATCATGACTTTGCAAATGATTCATAGACTATATTGACTCTTAGAATTGTGTAATGAAAGATATGAATATTCAACTCAAGGATTCAGATATATGACATTGGTTACTCAAAGATAGATCATATCAATAGTTAATGTTTTTGAGCAACGAAATGAGTACATTGATTTATGGATGATGAAGGACATACTCATTAGTCCAAATGACTAGAGTTTAAGAATATTAGTATGTTATTCCACAATAATGGTTAATGCATCAACATTCAATGCACTAATGAACATTCATAATGCTTGGAATAACATGATCAACTAAAGATTTATGCATCTAGCATAAGGCTTTCATAAGTTGAATTATTTTCAAGGAAATATACTTGTAACTCATATAGATAGTTAACTTGTTAGACGTAAGGTCTAGCATGTTAGAGAATGAAGACTAAAGAAAGTTCAAGTATTAGATAGCACATTTAAGATCAATGTGTCAATGATGGGAAAATACTTTGGTAAATGAATTTGAAGCATTTCTAACTTTCAGTATACAAAAATATTAACTTCCAATTTTGAAACCGATTTGAATGCAAACAAGATATAAATAATTTTCAAATAATATGTATATACATTTTATAAACAGGATGAATTGAAATCCAAGTACATTAGTGAAATGTGCATTTCAAATTTCCAATGCATAGAAAAATTATGCACAATTCTATTTCAATACATTTAGCAATCTGAAAATATTTTGAAAACTGTAAATCATTAACTGCTAATGGTATGCAGTAATGAGCAAGAATTTACCACACAAATTGAGTTGGAAAGAATGGGTACGATGGTTGAGTTTTGAAATTACCGATACAGTGTACCTGGCTTGAGTGTAACTTGTAGACACCCAAGTTAATTTCCATATCATTGTATCTTTGTACTCAAGTCCTCCAAGATCACTTGAGTAATCTATGTTTTAAAGCTAATTCATGCATTTGTACCTATGGCATTTGCGAGTTCTTGCTGCACTTTCAAGTGAGTTCTTCATGCACTCGAGCGTGCTCACGTCTCACTCGAGTGTGTGACATTATTCTTGATGAACTCGAGAGTGTCCCTAGAATTTCTACATACCCTGTTAACTCCTAGTTTACAAAATAGAAACAGAGCATAGGATTCAAATCTGCACTCGAGTGACCAACCAGTACTCGAGTGTAAACATGCATTATACTCGAGTGTTCACTTCTGCATTCGAGTGTCATGCTTCTCTTTCAAATTATTCCTGCAAAAATCATATAACCCTTTTTCTTCCTTTGGTATCCAATTCTACTTGGATCCACTCATGGTTAGCTTGAAAGAGTCATAACTCACATGCTTTAAAAATATAATCAATTTAAGGAATTTGAACATAATGAACTAAGCATGAATTTATGCATAAAAATATTTTCTCCTGGAGTATACGTATATGCATAAAATATTAAGCTATTGAACATTACAAATTTTTATGAATGAATTTTCTAAAGATTGTGAAAACATATGTGCAATATTCATTCATAAGGTAACAAGGTATAAGCCTCAGTAAATATTAAAGATGACAGTGTATGAGGTTTTACTGTTGATTACTTTTACGTTGGGTGCTTGGAGAATTGCCTTTGCATACCCACTGCATCTTTCTTTGAAGCTCTACTTTTGCATGTTTGGCTTTAGGATTATGCAAAACCTTCACATATGATATAGACTTTGAGATTATTTTCCTTTGTATATGAGAAATCCTCCTCTTCGTGTTCTCCTCAAGATAGTTGAATGGTACATTATGGTAGCTCTTTGTTGAGATGGAACATACTCCTTTTATCTATTGTTTCTTTCTATGGTTATACTCTGTAGCTTTGGCAATGGGTGCTCTGAGAGTTCTCATTGTCGATATAGATGATATGAACCTCTTTATTGGTGTATAAGAAACTCTTGGCTTCTTCATTTTCTCCATTCCTTTATGTCTATTCTTCTTATAATCAATCTGCACATATAAAGTACTAGATAGACATTTTGGTACCCACATATACTTGGGTCCTTGATTGTTAGTATTAACGCTTACATGTTTCTTCAACACCCAAATATACTTATTTCTCATATGGAAATTTCTTCTAATATAGCATGTGTGAGAAATATGACCGGATTTGCCACAATAATTGCAAATTGTATGAAGATATGCATTATGGGATATCATGTAAGTATTATGTCGATCATGAGAGTAGAAACTCGAATGAATTTTTTTTGAACATTCTTTCTTCCCAACAAACTTTCTAGCATATTTGAAAACATTTTTGCTTTTCTCAATAGAATCAACAATTGGTTGAGAAACAAACTTTTGTAGACTCTGAAAATCAGTTTTACGAAAATCACACGAATAATTGGAACTTTTAACCTTAAGTTCATCTTGAGCTCCAGAGAGTAATTTTTCATGTCCGTCCATAATGAGCTCTTTTTGGGAATCCTCTTCTTCTGGTCTATCCATGTTGACTGTATAGAAGTGTTCTATGATTTCTCCATCTTCATCATCAACTTCCAATTGTTCATGCACAGTAGATGTGTAGCGTGTAGTTTCATATGAACTGTCAACACTTCTAACTTCAACACAATTGTTAGAAGTATAAATATAATCAAGAGTGTCCCAGATATGTTTAGCATTAGAACAAAATTTAATTTTCTCAAAATCATTTTCTGTCACAGTACTATAGAGAATCCTCATTGCTCTAATGTCTAATGAAAACATTATCTTTTCTTTTTCAGTCTGATCCTTCCTTGGTTCGAAATCAAAAGCATTTGTAAAAACATTCCACATATCAAAATCATAAGCCTTTATAAAACTAGTCATTCTTGCTTTCCAAAACCAAAAATCAATATCTTTCAAAAGAGGTGGGATGGTATAATCAAAACCTTCTAAAAATATAAAACACTCAAAATCAGCCATTTTAACTCTTGAGACGGTTAAGTCCTTTAAACAAGAGCCTAGGCTCTGATACCAAATGTTATAATCCGGCCCAAGAAGGGGGGTGAATTGGGTGTATGATAAAAACTTAAGGATTTTGAAAATCTTTTTGTGTCTTAACGAAAGTGGTAAGTATGAAGGTAATGAATTATAAATTAACAGTTAGATTAAATAATATATGCTGGAAATATAAGAGTTTAGGGAAGAGAATATGCAAACTGTGATTTATCCTGGTTCGGTCCAATCTGTGATGGCCTACATCTAGTCCCTATGCTCCTCTAGAAATTTTCAAATTCACTATCTTCTTGTTTAATCTGGGCATAGGAAAAGCCTTTACAAACCTAGAAGTTTAGCCGGGTACTTGTGAAACCTTTCACAAATCTCTCACTGAAAAAATCCCCCTTAAGGCAAGTCATACGAGGAGAGCAATCCTAAAGATCTTCCTCTCCTGCTTACTCGTGCAAGTCTTACGAGCAGCAACGTTCTCTCTTACTTACACCCTGTAAGTCTTATGAGGAGCAACGTTCTCTACTGCTTGCACCTTGTAAGTCTTACGAGTAGAATGTCTTACTGGCAATTCTCTCTACAGCTTCCCTCGTAAGGAAATCAACCCTCTCAAGGTGCCTCTAGCTTGAGATCAATTCAGAAATACAGATAAAAGTGTTTATAGACTTTCTCATAGAGTAGATATAATGCTCACTGAAGTACAATACAAATAATCACTCTCTCAATGATAAGTAATGTAGAAGCTGCAGAACAGAGAGTGTTTTGGTAGAAGTAGAGGATTCATGTTTCGATCATTTTTCTCGTAGTTGCTCGCTGTCTTAGTTAGCCATCGACTTTGAATGCTCTCTCATTTATAGTTGATGAAGATGATGACCGTTGTGAGCATTCATCCATTGGAGTCCTACGCTTTGTTTGATCGTTGTGTGCATTTGAACAACTAGTCGCTAACCATTGTCGAGCATAGCATCCCATTGAAGAGTGGGATGTTTCATTATGAGCTGCACGTCATGTTGTGGAGCGTTGGTGTTTTAGACATTCGTTCATGGTGGGTTAATCTTTTGTCGTGGTAGGTAACCGATATTCAGTGTGTAATGATGCTGTCCGCCATAATTGACTCTTTCATTTGAATATGTAATCTCAACGTTAAATTTCCTGTTTCACACTGCAAAATGCTTAATCACTAATATGCTGAAGTGTTAGTCATGGGAACATTGGATCATTGGTCAAAAGCTGAATTTATGGCTTCTGGGACTCATCATGTTGAGTGATAATATTTGCCATAAATGACCTCCATTCTTGAAGATGCAATCCAAATGTTTAATCTCCTATTTTACGCTTGAAATATATGTTAGTTAATGTTTAGGAATAATAAGTGAAAACATAATGAATGTATAACATTTAACCACGTTTGGATTGATGGCTATGAGAGTCTGAACTTTTGCATTTTGGTTCTGTCAGGACTTTACTTGAGTGCAAAGAAGTCTCACTCGAGTGCATATATAATTTCATGTTCTGGCTTACTCTCGATCAAACACTTGCTGCTCTTCACTCGCAGAACTCGAGTGTAATCCTTCTCCTCACTCGAGTGTTACCAGTCTTGCTCGAGTGCTCTTCACGTTTCTTTGGTCATATTTCTTCTCGGGTTAACACTTTCATGTCAACACTTGCATGACTCGAGTGCAATTTTGATCCTCACTCGAGTGTGTTGTTCAATGCTCGAGTGTTGCTAAATTTCTCCATGCTTTAGCCGCTTCTGGACAACACATGCACAACATTTTTCAAGAGTGTGTTTTTGAACTTGTGAGTGATGTGGGGTCACAACAGATTTAATTTATTCATTTGATTCTAAAAATGGAAAATGATATATCATAAGAAAGCTCTTGTCATATGCATTGCAATGCAAAAAGAATCAACTCCAAACTCCTTGTATTCTGCAAGTTATGATCAAAAGAGTGTCTATTGCACTAGACTGCACAAGCGTCAACTTCCAGAAGGCATACCTCCTAGAATATAAGTTCAAATTAGTCCAATTACCTATCCATGGAAAGCTCTTTGAGTCTAGTTTCATATGGAACTAGTTTCGTCTCAACCTGATGTGCCGTTTTTGAGTTATCCTCAAAATACCGAACCTGTCTTAAAAAGTGACGGTGATTTCAGTGTCAACTTCCACGGATCATGTCTCCTTTATCTGTGCTTCTTTCAATGTGATCTTGGTGTACATTTTTTGTGTTGTGAGTCTTCTTTCATATGCCACCAGTTTCAGGTCAATCCGACATGTGGTTTTAGAGATATGGCCAAAACACTAGACCTCTATCAAGATGAACGTAAAAAAGAGCTGAACAGAGTAGCCCAACACTCGAGTGTGTTCTTCCTTCACTCGAGTGCTAGAGTGCCACACTTGCTACAGTGATTTTGCACTTTTAGTCTGCACCTCGAGTGCTAGAGTGATTTGCATGCTACAGTACCTGTAATACCCCGAATTTTGAGACTCGAGGATAGAGAATAAGCCTGAGATTAGTGGATTGCTAAGCCCCGGTTTAGCAAGATACCAAATTGTGATTAGGGGTTAATGACTACAAAAGTGGATGTGGTTAGTGATTAATGAACCCTTTTAGAGAATATAAAGAGGATTGTAGTCGCTTGTGTTATGAGCAACACCAAAACCCTGTATTTGAGTTCAATTGTGGATTAACATCCAAATTGACTTAGAATAGAGGGAATAATTGAATGGGGTATTGTGATGGAAATGGTGTCATGTTGTGGTATTTAATCATTGGAATTGATTTAAATTGGATTGGACACATTGGTTGCAAAACTGGAAATGCTGTCCAGTGAAACTCTATTCTGGGCTGTCAGTTTGTGTGAATGTTTTGAATGACCAAATGGTGTCTAAAAATTCTGAAACTTTCCAGTCTTATAGTTCATATCTCAAGCTTCAAAATAGACATATAATTTGTGCCATTTCGTTTTGGGAACTGGGAGATATGACTGTCCAAAGTTTGGGATAGAAACTGAACTCTGTTCTGGGGCAGTGATGAGTTTTATGTAATTCTGGAATTTTTTGGTGATTTTTAGTAATGGCCAAAATTTTTCCTATGAAGAGGACTTAAATATCTTTCATTTGGCTTTGGAATCACCTCATTTTGAGTTTTCTAGAATTAGTTATGATTTTTCAAAGTTTGGGCAGAAAATCTGCCAGAAAATCCGAAAATGGGAATTATGACATCATCTCAATAAAAGATGACATCATCATGGAATTAAATATCTTCTCATCTTCTTCAGCTCTCATTTTCTGTCGTGAGTTTCAGCTGAAATAGAGAGAGAGCATATGGGATCTTTAGAGAGAGAAAGAGGAAGAAATCTCGTAAGGTAAGCCGATTTCTCCGACGATCTAGCTCCTAACGCGTATAACTCCGATCCTAAGCTACTCCTTTATGTTCTTTAAGGTTTGGAAGATCTTCCTTTGGTGTTAAAACAGCTAGGGTTTCAGCCAAGACAAAGAAAAGCTAGTGGGAGCTTGAGGTAACTTCCAAACTCTTGTGTATTGACTATTCTGGCTGCTGTGAACAATTTAATCGATGAAATTTCGCCGGATTTTCATTGGTTTCAAAATCGGTGTGTGGGGCTGTTATGCTGCCCAAATTGGTACTAAATGGTAGTTGTAACCTAATGGAATAGCCAATAAAGTGGTTAGGAGTATAAAGGAACGCATTTACGGAGCCGAAACCGAAAAACCCCAATTTTTCCCGGAGTACATGTATATTTCGGCCAAGGCTATAAATGGGTCTTAGAGTTGGATTTTCAATGATTTGGTGATTCCATTGAGTTCAGGAGCAAAAATTAGGTGGGGTTACAGTTGGGCACTTTTTCAGAAAAGGCCGAAAAAGCATAATTACGAAAATGCCCCTGAAACTCTTAAAGTGGGGCTGTCAAGGGTAATTTTGTAATTGACATTGAATTTGATAATTCCGTGTCCGGAAATGGATTCCTTGGGCCAAAATATGTCGGAATAGCCCATGTCAAAATTTCAAGAAAAGTACAGCCAGACCGGGTATGGCGAGGCCGGGTCGGGTCCCCGGGGGTATTTTAGTAAATTTTCAATATAGCCTCATATAACCCCCAGAAACACTTTGGGAGTGTCTAAATAGTACATTTGACATTGTAGGATCGAATGTGAAGCCCCGAGTTGATGGCACGCAAATCGAGGAGAAAAGACTGGAGGTAGGGAACTTATCTCTCCTGCATGCTCTGATAACTGTGTTAATGTGTTGATGCATGTTATTGCTTTGCTTGATTATGTGGAATATGTATGAATGATTTAAAGCTATGTTTCAATATATGCTATGGCCATATGTGAATCGTTCGAAGCATTGAGCTTATAGATTTGTCATTGTATGTGTGCATGAGTTATGTGATGCAAGCATGTCATGTATTAAACACTTATCTTGCCTGCATATTGATAATGTTTCCCTATTGAGATTCTCTCGAATCTCACCCTCCCCTACCAACAATTTAGACAGGGCAAGTGGCTCGTGGAGGGAGCGGCTAGGACTCCTTCGAGATGCGAATATGTAATCCCCATTTGAAGAATTGTAATAGGCAATTGTACCCTGTGTATCTTTAGCGAAGGTATGTACCCGGGATTGCCGAGATGATTATGTTGTGCACTCTGATATTTATATAAATGTGATTTATCTTCGTGTAGTAATTGTATTCGAAATGTGAATATGAGACCAAGTTTATAAATGATTTTGAAAGATATTTTTGAAAACCCCATCATGTGATGGGTTAGTAAATGTTATTTGATTATTATTGGTCTCTATTTCATTTTAATCACGTATTTCGGATATAATTACAGAGGGGGTTACAGTACCTGCATGCTATAGTACCAAACAATGCTTGATTGCTACAGTAACGACTACTACAGTACCAAAACAGTACCGACTGCTACAGTGCAAAATAGTGCCATCTAATTTTGTTCTGACCATAGAAATCTCAGAGAACTTGAATCTTGATATTCCCATTAGATCTTGCAAGTTCTTCTTTCTTCAATATCTTTCTTCTTGATTTTCCTCTTGATAATAATTCTCTATAATTCGTGTAGGCAACTTCTTGACTATCTTCAGTTTCTTTCTTCTTCTTCCTTTTGTTCATTCTCATCAATTCAATCACTTCTTTGTATATTTGATAATTTAGTCTTCTCATTCTTCCTCCATAATTCAACTTAATTAATCTACAAGATATTTCACATTAAACACAATAATTAGTCAAAGAAATACATTATATAAACTTTTTGCTCTTATCATTTCATATATATATTTGACATTATCAAAACTAATCATATCTAACATACATCATATAGTCCCTAAAAATTATTCTATCTTTCAAACATTATTGGGACTCTCAGTAAACTAGGCTTAGCAAACTACTTGATTTAGACTGATTCTCAAGCTTTTAGGCTTAAAATTTGGGATATTATAATGAGCAAGTTTTAGCAGTATTTAATTGGAGTTATCTTTTAAATTTGTTGAATCAACAAATTTTATAAGCATGTTTTATAATACACTATAGTCAAATTACCATGTGTAATTCCCTAATTTTGGGATTTAAGGCTTGAGAATAAGACTGAATTAAGTGGACTGCTAAGTTCCAGTTTAGCAAGAGTCCCATGAATGAGTATTTGCTGCCAGTGAAAATTTCCTATGAGGCAGCAACATTGTTATATGGTTTTGGATAACCAAATGATGACACAAAATTATAAACTTTGATAGGGAGAAAGTATACATCCTAAGCTTTAATTTGAAAGGAAATGGGTAATTTTTGGAGCTATATGTAAAAAGTTATGAATTTTTGTAGTTAGCCTAGAAAAATCGTTGATTTTCTTGAACAATATCCAAAGAATTTAGTTCTAGGAATTTTGTGTTTCCAATTGACAAAAGGATATATTTTTTCTTGAAATTAGACTCAATAAGAGTTATATAGCCTTTGGAATCACTCCAACATAATGTCTACATATTTAGCTATAATTTTTTAAATTTTGGGTAGAAAAGCTGCCAAAATTTACTTAAATCTGAAAATGGGAAATTAATTAATTATATTAAGGGAAAGTATGAGATATTTTTAAAAGTCATCTCCTTCCCTTCCATGCTTATTTTCGTCAGTTTGTGCACAAAGAAGAGAGACAAAGCTTGTGAGAATTTGTAGAGAGAAGGAGGAGAAAATTCGCCAGGTAAGCTTGATTTCTTGGGGGTGAATTAGCTCCTAACTTGCGTAATCATTACTTTAAGCTTCTCTTCTATGTGAATTAAGGCATTTGTGAAGCAAAATTTCATTATTGGGGGAGCTAGGGCTTCGCCCAACAAGGAACAAGCTAGAAGGAAGCTAAGGTGATTTCCTAAACTTCAATCTTTGGTTGTTCTAGCTGTTATGGATAATTTAATTGGTGAATTTTTGTTGGATTTGCTTTGATTGTAAAATTTGGAAAAGGGTGTGCATTAGGTGTTATGCTGCGAAAATTGAGTTTAAATATTAGTTTTAAAGTAATTAAATAGTTAATAAAATGATAAGGAGTAGAAAGGAGCAAGTCTGCAGAGTTAGAATTGGAAAACCCCAACTTTTCTCAGAGAACCTTAAGTTTCGGCCAGTGCTGGTTTAGGGGTTTGGAGTTGGATTTTTGATGATTGATGATCCCATTGTGTTCAGGAGGGAAAATTAGGTAGGGTTACAGTTGATCACTTTTTCAGAAAAGCTTTAAAGAGCATAATGACCGAAACGCCTCTAAAACCCTAAGTTAGGGGCTGGCAAGGGCATTCTGTTCTTTTAGCAATGAATTTGGTAATTTCAATGTAGGAAATGGATTCCTTGGTTGAAAATATATCTAAATAGCCTAAGTCAAACTTTCAGGAAAAGTACGGTTGGACTGGGAACGCGGGGCCGGGTCGGGTCCCCAGGGGCATTTTGGTAAATTTTCACAATAGACTCATATAATCTCTAAAATCACTATGGAAGTGTCTAGAATAGTACATGAATTGGTTTGAACCTAATTCTTGTACATTTGATATTTTAGGACCAAGCTGAGAGCCGAGTTGTTGGCATGCATTACGAGGCACGCATCTTGAGGTGCAAAAGACTTAAGGTAATGACATTATGCTTCATACATCATGCCATAGTTCATATGATTGAGTGGTCACCATTTTTTGTTCTTTTATTAATCAACATGATTTGCTCAAAAAGGGGCAGTGAGTGCTAGAAGAGCACTCTACCTGGTTGTGGAGTAACAATCCAACCAAAGTACCTGGATAGTGGTGGTGATGCCCTATCCCATATATACATGCATCCATATTGTTCATTAATTGGTTCACACATGATCCATATCATATCTACTTTTCACATTTTTATGAATGGTAGTATGTTGTTATTGGGATTCCTTGGAATCTCACCATTTTTCATAAATAAAAATGTTCTAGTGGGAACCAGTAGCTCTAAAGGGAAGGTGGTAGACACGGGGAACTGGTATGGATCCTGAGGCAAAGATGGTGGTTATATGTAGTTTATTTTTGGATATTTTGGGGGAAAATTGGTAATGTAATCAAATACATTATATAAATATATCAGTATATTTACACTATTCCTATATTGCTCACAAAACTACGCATAAGCACTTTGAAAAATGTGAAAATAAGATAAGGGTATAATATTTTGGTATCAGAGCTTCAAGCGGTTCTAGAAGAGCCTAAGAGGATCTAGCAGGGTGGTAGTTTTGGCAATAGGACAGTACAGTTATATGGTACTGATTATACAATAATAGAATATATGCACGGACGGGGGTACTAAAGGAGTGAATCCACCCAATCTGTGAATCAGCCTCGAAAGATTTGGGAACACTTAAGGGCAGCATGTAGTACTATACCGAGAGAAGATTGATATTGTTGAGAGAGGTCCAACTAAATGCTTTTAGGACTTTATGGAGCACATTATTGATTTGGTACGGTGGTACATGTACAGAGAGTGATGTGGGGCCCAATCATTATATTTTAGGGTGATCGGAGGTAGCCAGCACGTCTTTTGAGATAGGGAAGTCTCAGGGTAATGATGGTCAGGGGTAGATAGGGCCGATATCTATGTTTTGGCATGGGCACATAAAAGTTAAGCGTGCTCAACCCAGGGTAATCCTGGGAAGAGTGACCCCTTGGGAAGTTTGTTGGCAAGATCAGGGAGACTTGAGGAATAGTAATTGTCTTAAGGTTTCTCCATAGCTAATAATCATTTGAGTTAGATGATTTAAAGAGTGCCTAGACGCATGGAGACAATAATGATGTAAGTATTGATTTTAAACTGGAACATTTCTGTTGCAGTGAGTATTGCCAGAAAGGTTCATTTGATAAGGTTATGGGAACTCAAGGCATAGTAAATGTTTTGAGGTTTCTCCATGCTAGGTAATGACCCTGTAATACTGTGGTGTTAAAGGTATGTAGGTATGATATACGGTGATACATGATTTCGTGGTGATTATACCGTATGTCAATCCTAAAGGATCTGATATGATAATATTGAAGGTTGGGATAGGCTTGAATCCGATCTAAGCTGAAATAGTGCTTAGGTCAAAATGTGAATCAGGTTGCACTATGGTCCTGATACATGACAGAAATTTGAACCTTATGAACCTAGTAGATAGTGTTCAACCTTCAGTAATGTTTTGAGGATAATACTAAAATACCATGGAGATTAGAATAGGTGCTATTGATCCTGGTTCTTAGCATGCCTATTGGGTATAATTGAGGAAAATAATTTTCAATCTATGTGATATTGGGGTTCTAGATATCATGATGAACCTAAAAGTTGGGTTAAAGACCCTAGCTATAAATCGTACATGTGTTGTAGTGGACCTATGTGTCCAGAGGACCTAAGATCTAGTGGACTGGTGTGTCCTTAGGCTGGCGAATTTATTCAAAATTGTGTTTGGCTAGTGATAAATTGTGGAATTGAGGAATAAGATTCTTACGGACATGAATCCTTGTCGAAAGGGATGTTGAAAATTTGCTAGCTATTAAGTTTGGCATAGGGAAAGAATATGATCATAAAATATTCCCTTAAAAGATTGATTGAGGTGATAGCTCTCTGATGAAATGAGAGACAAAAATTGATCTTCCTGCTAATCCACTAACTTGAGGTTATATTAGGAGTTGATTGGTGGATGGCAAATAATGTGTGAAGGGTTACTAAGTAAACTGTAACCCAAGAATCAACTGTTATGTTTTGATTTCGTAAGAATATAAAATGACCCCAGATGGGATGATATAATTAAAGAAAGCAGGCTGTAGAACTACTAGAGAAGAGGGACTTTATGAGATCTGGGTTCCTATTACAATGGTACTTCTATATAGAAACAACCAACAGGAAAGAGCTACCTATGGAGGATTCTAATAGGAGAGGGCTACCTATGGAGAGTTTTGACTAGAGAGGCTAACAGTCAGGTGACTTAGTGAAGCACTGAGTACAGTACTGTAGTGTGGAGCCACCGTGACGACAAACCCTAGAGTAGAGCCACTGTGACGATAAATCCTAGAATACAGCCGCTGTGACTTTGAATCGTAGAGTAGAGCTATGGGAATGTTGACTCTCAACGATGGTGCATTGTAATGAATCCCATATCGAATGGGTTTCCTTGAGATAAGGGTTTATATGGCTTAGAATGATTTGAGTTGAAACGGGCCAAGATATGGCATAGAGAAACACAGATTTTGGGTGCAGTTAGGTATTATAGAAGGTTCATGTGAAACTCTTATTAAATCATCCTAATACTATTAAAGCTTCTATGAGGAGATAAACATCAAAGTGGGCAGTGAAAGCATAGTGATTTATGTGTAATGGTCAAGGACAATATGGGAGGCTGATATTTGCACCAATGTTGATCATCCCAAGTCATGATTAGACTCGTGTGGTCTACAATGACATAGCATGTATGGCATACAGTGATTTGTCCTAGGTAGTTAGACTCGAAATGTATTCAGCAAAAATGATTAATTGTATACGCTTAGGTCATAAGACCTGATGGGCTAGTAAGTCCTTAGGCCGGTAGAATGTGATGTGTTTGAGAATTGTACCAAGCGGAGGCTCGAGGTAGTAAGACCCGATGTGCAAGTTGTTAGGATCGGTAGGCACAGCGGAAGAACATTAAAACTTTTCACCGATCCTAATCGAGGATCTATCAATGGCGTTTAAACCAAGTTGGAAGGATTCATACCTTTTTGATGATTCAGAGCTTTCACGATCTCTGGAAGCCAACACGTCAGGTCCGCTCCCTTTACCGGTATCCACACGAATGCTCTCCAACCGAGACTGCGTGCTAGTGCCTCTAATGTCTCCTAGGGTTTCACTTGCGGCTCTCAATTCTCATGTGTGTATGAATATATCTGCTCTATCAAGTTTATAACCTATGAGGGCTATTTTCAAATTTCAAAATTAATCATCATTAATTTCGAAATTAATTAACAATTAATTATCTTGATGAGCTAATTAAATAAATTCAGTTTAAATTAAATATGTCCAACAGTTTTAATTTAACCTATTTATTTAATCCAAATAAAGAGCCATTAGATTTAATTTATCTTCATAAATTAAATCTGAGATACTATATCTCTATCATGTTAGTTATTAAATTTAATATATCTTAATAAATTAAATTTAAAACTAACACAATATAATAATATCATATAATATATATATAAGATATATATTTCAAAAATATATATATCTATATAATATTATTAAATATAATACTATCATATAATATATATATACATATATATATAAGATATATATTTCAAAAAAATATATATCTATATAATATTATTAATGAATTTTGTATTTCATATATATATATATAAATATAAAATTCATCCACCCTAAATTAAACATTATCTCGTGTTGGGCCATTCTTGTGTGCGACCCTGTAGGCCTATATGAAGTTGGCAATGGGCCAATAACTATACTAACCCAAAAGTCGCAATCGGCCTCTAGCAAGACATTACGACTACCCAATTCATATAGGATCGTTATTACGATGCAACCTGTCATACAACCATGTCATATCCCTTTTGTCACACGATATATCGGTCAAGGATAAGGCATGGATAATGTTATCCTCGAGGAGGCAGGGTTAGGATAGGCCAGTATACCAAAAGATCTCAGGAAGGTGAGGTGAGGGTACTGTACATAAAAAGGCGATTGTGTGATTCGGGCAAAGTCCTGAAGAGGTTGTGAGGCCTAAAGAACCAAGCACTGTGGCAAATGACCAGTGGGTCTTGTGTTTGATTGCACGCTACATACTATATATGAAATGAATGATGAATACTAAATTCTATCTGAGATGTTTGATGAGAATGTGATGATTGTGTTGCATGCTCATTGAGCTTGCATAAAAGAGATAAATTGAATATGATCATTATGTTGCACGGCTTGGGAGCTTGCACATGTAAAAGGGATGGATTGAGTGATAAGGAATTGATCCCCAAGTTGTAGACGTTCAAATTTTGAGGATGAAACTTATTGAATGGGGGAAGAAATGTAATATCCCAAATTTTGGGATTTGAGGCTTGAGAATAAGCCTGAATCAAGTGGACTGCTAAGCCCCAGTTTAGCAAGATCACAGGAATGAGGATTTGCTGCCAGTGAATATTTCTTGTAAGGAACTGACATTGTTATATGGTTTTGGATGAACAAACGATGAAAAAAAATTATGAAATTTTTCATGGAGAAAGTAGACATCCTAAGTATTAAAGTAATGGGTAATTGTTGGAGTTGTATGTAAAAAGTTATGAATTTTTGAATTTAGCCCAGAAAAATTGTTGATTTTCTGGAACAACATCCAAAGAATTTAGTTTTGGGAATTTTGTGCTTCCAATTGGCAAGAGGCTATATTTTTCCTTTAACTAAGGTTAATAAGGGTTCTATAGCCTTTGGAATCACTCCAATACAATGTCTATAAATTTAGTTATGATTTTTCAAAGTGTGGACAGAAACTCTCCCAGAATTTGCTTAAATCCAAAAATAGGAATTCAATTAATTATATTAAGGGAAATTATGAGATATTTTTAAAAGTCATCTCCTTCCCTTCCATGCTCATTTCCATCAGTTTTGTGCACAAAGAAGAGAGAGAGAGCTTGTGAGAATTTGTAGAGAGAAGGAGGAGAAAATTTGCCAGGTAAGCTTGATTTCTTGGGGGCGAATTAGCTCCTAACTTGCATAATCATTACTCTAAGCTTCTCTTCTATGTGAATTAAGGCATTTGTGAAGCAAAATTTCATTATTGGGGGAGCTAGGGCTTCGCCCAACAAGGAAAAAGCTAGAAGGAAGCTAAGGTGACTTCCTAAACTTCAATCTTTGGTTGTTCTGGCTGTTATGGATAATTTAATGGGTGAATTTTTGTTGGATTTGCTCTGATTGTAAAATTTGGGAAAGGATGTGCCTTAGGCATTATGCTATTAGTATTGAGTCTAAAAGGTGGTTTTAACGTAATTAAATAGTTAAAAAAGTGATTAGGAGTAAAAATAAGCAAATCTGCTAAGTTAGAATTGAAAAACCCCAACTTTTTCTAAAGAACCTTAAGTTATGGCTAGTGCTGGTTAAGGGGGTTGGAGTTGGATTTTTCATGACATGATGGTTCCATTATGTTTAGGAGGGAAAATTAGGTAGGGTTACAATTGATCACTTTTTCAGAAAAGCTTTAAAAAGCATAATGACAAAACGCCCCTGAAACCTTAAGTTAGGGGCTGCCAAGGGCATTCTAGTCTTTTGGCAGTAAATTTGGTAATTTTGAGGCCGTAAATGGAATCTTTGGGAGAAAATATGTCTGAATAGCTCAAGTCAAAATTTCAGGAAAAGTACGGTCCCCATGGGCATTTTGGTAATTTTTCACAATAAACTCATATAATCACTAAAAACACTATGGAAGTGCCTAGAATAGTACATGAATGGGTTTAAACATAATTCTTGTATATTTGATAATTGAGGATCAAGATGAGAGTTAAGTTGTTGGCACGCATTACGAGGCACACGTCTCCAGGTGCAAAAGACTTAAGATAGTGACATTATCCTTCATACATCATGCCATAGTTCATATGATTGTATGGTTGCCATTGTTTGTGCTTTTATTATTCAACATAGTTTGCCCAAAAGGGGCAGTTTGCTAAGAAGGGGCAGCGAGTGCTTGACGTGCACTCTACTTGGTTGTGGAGTAACAATCCAACCAAGGTACTTGGATAGTGGTGGTGATGCCCTATCCCATGTATACATGCGTCTATATTGTTCATTAATTGGTGCATATATAGTGCATATCATATCTACTTTCCATATTTTTTTGAACGGTAATATGTTGCTATTGGGATTCCTTGGAATCTCACCATTTTGTCATAAATAAAAATGTTCCAGTGCGAACCAGTGGCTCTAAAGGCAAGGTGGTAAACACAGGGAATTGATGGGTATGGATCCCAAGACAAAGATGGTGGTATATGTAGTTTATTTTTGGATATTTTTGGGGAAATCCGGTAATGTAATCAAATACATTACATCAATATATCAGTATGTTTACGCTATCCTTGTGTTGCTCATTGAATTGGCGCAAGCATTCTACAAAATGTGAAAATAAGATAAGGGTTTAAGACCATAATCATAGAAGAAGAAACTGTGATTTCATTTTTATATATTTAACCCAAATATAAAAAAGGGAGAATAGCTGATGAATACCTTTTCAGCAAATTAATTGCTGAATGCTACCATAGAAGATTTGTTACACATAGCGAAAGATATTTTGCACACAACTGAAAATGTTTGCACATTTATATGGAAGATTTTTGTACACACAGAAGATGGTTTGCACAAAACGGAAGATTGCTTGCACGCTTGGTAGCAATCAGCAATTAATTTCCCCCAAAGGTATTTTTGGGCAATTCTCCCTATAAAAAAATGGAAAAATTTCAAATAAATACTATTTGAATTTATGAAACCTCAAAAAGTTTGTTAACACTTATAATGACGGGCAATAAATTAGGATTTTAAAGTGTTGGTAATTTTACCATAATACCCCTCAATTTTTTAAATAAAAAAAGAGAATAGGGCACCTCCCCGGAGCATCACCGCCAGCCAGCCGGAACCCTCTAGCCATTAAAGCTTTAACACCTGTGGCTGCTTTTTTTGTGGTGGGGGATTTAATTTTTCTTTTAAAAATATGTGGTGCCAAGGTGGTTGGAGTGGGTCCAAACCCACCCCAGCTTAGTTCTAAAGGGGTATGGTGGCCATTGGGCTACCAGAGCCTCTTAGTTATATGCATGCATAAGTAAATATATGTATAGTAAAAATTAAAGAGTAATGGTTTTGACTAAATGAGTAATGGAAATGACTAAATTTGTAATAATATTGACTAAATGAGTAATGGTATTTACTAAAAGCGTAATGATATTGACTAAATGAGTAACGACATTGACTAAAAGGCATAATAGTATTAACTGAATGAGTAATGATATTTACTAAAGGCATAAACAAAATGACTAAAGGCGTAATGGTATTCATTAAATGAGTAATGGCATTGACTAAAGGCCGAATGGTATTAACTAAATGAGTAATGATATTCACTAAAGGCGTAAACAAAATCACTACTAGAAAGAGGCCTATAAGACTATCACATATAGACCTCTATAGGTGGAGACAATTTAAAAAGTATGGCTAGTGGTATATTTGTAAATATTGATACAATTTAAGACCAGTCGTGCATCCGCGCGGTCTAAATAATATTTTCTAGACCAGTTGTAATGTAATGTGATCTTGATAATAATAAGTATTATGACAATTTTAAAATTTAAATTCCTTTTAGATTGGACACTTATACATCCGGTAGATACCATCATTTCTTTATACCCAATCTTAAATGTTTTAGAGTTTCTTCAGTTTCCAAGGTAAACTTTGCAACTACGTTTCTCTTTAAAATTTGAAGCCACTTAAATAAATGTAACCTTCATCTGTCTTGTCTATTTAAACTCCTCATTCCTTTCATTTATTTATATTCAACTCCCTCTTCTCTCCTCTCTCGAATATCAATATGGTGAGACGTATTAGGACTACTTTAATTTGTCCTCCTTTTCCTTTTCCTCCTCTACAGGCTCCATTGCCTCCTCCACAGCCGTCAATGGTGCAGCTTCTTGACAACCTTAATGCGAGGATGGCTCTCATAGAGAGTTGCCTCAGAAGACTCTTCACCTTACTGCCACTATCAACAAGAATTTGAACCTTGTGCTCGACACCAATGATGTCGAGTACAACTTTTTAGATGACCCCTCTTCCCCTTCCCACCATTCTCCCTCCCCTGCCTCTAGCAAAGAGGAGGAAGATTGAGGGTTTTTTATTATGTAAAATGTTTTTTTAATCAATATATTTTCTACTTTTGGGCAGCAAAAAAATTATGATATTAATTAACAAAATTTTAGTTCTAATCTTGATCTTGAACGTCTCTTATATCTTAGTTCCATCGTTATTTCTATCTCTGGCTTGATAAGTTAATTTTATGATATAGTTTATCAATAAATTATATTGTTTGGGATATTGTTAAATATATAATTTGATTATATTTAGACCATTTGTAGTAGCACAAGTACTAAATATATTAATCTGAACCATCATTTAACTCTTGACTGGTCTAAATGTCATTTATTTTGCTAATGTTCAATTTTTATTTAGACCAGATAAGATGTGCATCTGGTCTCATAATTATTATTTAGACTATTTTTAAAGATGATTTGTTTAAATATGTAATGTTTCAACTTTCAATGCATATCATCATGTCCCATCAATATCATCTGAATTTTCCAACCATCATTCCCAATTATAAACCTATGTTAATTAAATCTTGTTTGTCATTCCTTTGTCTTTTCAAGGTTTTTTTTTCTGTTTGGATGCCCTCTCCTTCCTTGAAAAGACTTAGATCATTCTTGAGTGTTGGTTGAGAGTGTCAATTGTAACATTAACCCCGACGTATGGGTGCTGTTGATGCCTAGTTCATATCGCGGGCCATCTATATAGTCAATTGCAGCAACCCTTTGATGGGGTTCTAAGCGTAATGTGCTAAAATTTCATGGCTTGTACTGCTTTTATGTATGTATAAATTTGCCGGTTGAATGGGCCAGTGCAAGATGTGTGTGTGTGTGTGAAGCTTGGTCACAATTTAAGACATTTCATGACTTCTTGAGGGCACTTAAAAATGGCACCATTATAAGGGAAAATAAGAGAGGATGGTGCTATACTGATAAGTGGGACCCGTACGGATATCAGACTTTCTCTGAGGCAGATGAGACATATAGAGTGTTTGGCATCAATTATTTTGGGACAATAAGTCCTTATTACGTAAGTCGAGACAAAACTCCTCTCACATACTTACCTCGTATACCGTGAATCACGATTTATAAGTACTTTTTTGCCCAAAAATAAGCTATCCCAAACGAGCACATAGACTCAACAGTTCCAGGAGACATAGGGCTAGGTGGCATCCTTTCATGGTCTCCAGGTGTAATACCCCGAATTTTGAGATTTGAGGCTAGAGAATAAGCTTGAAATAAGTGGACTACAAAGCCTTGGTTTAGTAGGATCCCAAGTTTCAATTAAGGATAAATGACTCCAAAAGTATATGTGATTAGTGATAAATGGACCCTTTTGGAGATTATGATGTGAACGGTGATTTGTATGTGTTATGAGTAAAGCCAAAACTCTGTATTTAAGTTCAATTATGGATAAACATATAAATTGACTTTAAATATAGGGAGGGCGTATATTGTGGCTAAAAGAATGATATGATGTGTTTGGTGGTGATTCAGTGAGAATTACCATAATCAGGGGCAAAACGGTAAAGTTGTCGACCAATTGGTCGGTTACTGAAGAGGAAGCTCATTGGTAACTCAAAGATCAATGGTCGTGATTGATTTTAAGAGATCATGAGGGTGGAATCCCATGTGTTTGTGTGTATGTGAGCTCAAGGAAGGATGTAGCAAGATCTTGACAAGTGTCACAATATGGACCCTTGGATCAAGTCAAATGAAAGTTTCTTTTTCCTCTTCCCTCTCTCTATTAGGTCGGTTATTATGCATTTGGAGGGCCAAAAATCTGATGTTCCATGTTCATTTCATCTCTCTCCTTCATTATCCATTTTTGTTGAGCCTAAGGAGGAAAGAGAAAGAAAGGAGCTCATGGTAAGTATCCCATGTGACCTTAAATGCTCTAATCATCTTCTATAATTTTGTTCATAGTTATGAGAGCTTCATCTCTATGGTTTTAGGATTGTGAAAGGTGTTTTGAGAGCTTGAGGAATATTGAAGTTGGAGGAATCAAAGAATTGGTTTGGGAAAGAGGAAGAGGTGAGTATTTGATGCCTTTTGATCTAAGTTTTGTGATCATTGGTTAAGTTTTGTGAATTGTGAAATTTTCCTTGATTTTGTGATGAATTTTGTGTGGTATGTAAATGGTGGAGTTGGAAATGTGTTTTGTGTTGAAAATGATGTCAAGTTGTGTTTTGATGTCATTGGTTTTGGTTTGGGAATTTGAAATGGAAAGTGGTGCAATGTTGTGGTTTGAATTGTGATTTGTGTGACATGTTGTGGTAACATGTCAATATGATTTGAATTTAGTTGATTTTTTGTTTTCAATAGATTCCTTGTGAAAATTTGTGTCGGAATGATGTTTGATGTGACAATGGAACAATTGGAAGCAAATGTACAAAACTTGAAAATCTGTCAATTGAAAATTTGTGCTGGGCAGTCAGTTTGTATGAAAGTTTTGAAATACCAAATGGTGTCTAAAAATTCTGAAAATTTCTAGTCTTAAAGTTCACATTCCAAGTTTCAAAATGGACATATAATTTATGTCATTTCGTTTTGCAGGCTGGGAGATATGATTGTCCAAACTTTGATGTTGAAACTGTAATTTGTTTTGGAGCAATGTTGGATTTTGTGTAATTTTGGAATTGTGTGGTGATTTCTAGTAATAGTTCATATTTTTCCAGTAAAGAGGACTTAAATAGCTTTCATTTGGCTTTAGAATAACCTAATTTTGATTTTTCTGAAATTAGTTATAATTTTTGGAAGTTCAGCCAAGAAACAGGATTTTCTTGGCCATAGCCAGTAGCAAGAAACAGGATTTTCTTGGCCATAGCCAGTAGCAAGAAACAGGATTTTCTTGGCTGCGGCCAACCCCCAAAAATGACATTTTGGACTTCCAAAGATGGTCTTTGGTCAAGTATTTTCCCAACCCTTTAGGAATGTGTTTAGGCTTTGAGTAGCCACCTAAAGGTTGTGAATGATAACCAACTTTAAGTGTAATGAAAGTAAAGATTTGGAATTAAGAATAACCCTATGTCCTTGATTTTGGTTATAGGGTTTGATGTTCACCCTGATAGTGAGTAAGCAGTGCTGGAACATACGTGGAAAGAATAAGTGTAGGGAACCTACCTCTTTTGTATATATTTGATATTTGTGTTGGTGTATTGATACATGTATTGCTTTGCTTGATTATGTGAAACATATATGAATGATTGTAACTCTATTTCTATTTATGCTATGGCCATGAGTATGTTGTTGAAACATTGAGCACGCAGATATGTCATTGTGTGAGCATGAGTTATGTATTGCAAGCATGTCATGCATTAAACACTTATCTTGCATGTATACTGGTATTCGTTTCCTACTGAGATTCTCTAGAATCTCACCCTCCCTACCAACAGTTAGACAGGGCAAGCAGATCGAGGAGGGAGCAAGCAACCGAGGGCGGCAAGGGCTCCTTCGAGATGTGATTTTGGTAGTTGGTTATCATTGTTAGTTGGGATGACTGTATATTTGGTTATCTGGATGTGTATATGTTAGGATGAGTATTTGGTTATATACTCGAGATGATTTTGTGTAATCCCCTAAATGGGAATTTGTAAATCCTTAGTAAAGATATGAACCCAGAGTTTGCCGGGAATTATGTTGTGCTATTTGATGTCTAGATGTAAATGTGATTTATCTGCATAGAGTAATTGTATTCAAAATGTGAATCTAAGACCAGGTGAATTGTATTTCGAAAGGTATTTGTGAAAACCCTATCGTAACGATGATTTTGAAAATGTTATTTGATAATTATTGGTTTCTATTTCACTTTAACTGCATATTTCAGATATAATTATGGAGGGGGTTACACCAGGGATATATGGTAGCCTCTAATACACATTGTAATACCCCAAAATTTCAGACTTGAGGCTAGAGAGTAAGCCTGGATTAAGTGGACTGCTAAGCCCTTGTTTAGCAATCCCAAATTGCAATTAAGGGATTATGACTTCAAAAGTGGGTATGATTATTTATAGATAACCACTTTTGGAGAAGATGATAGGCTTTGTGATTCGAGTGTGTTATGAGCAGCGCTGAAACCCTATATTTAAGCTCAATTATGGATTAACATCTAAATTAACTTAAAATAAAGGGACGGTGTATAATGTGGTGATATGGAATGAGAAGAATGTGTTTTGTGGTGATTCTAGAGGAATTTCATAATTAGGGGCAAAACGGTAAAGTTACCGACCAATTTATCAGTTACCGAAGAGGAAACTCATTGGTAATTTCAAAATCAATGGTTGAGATTGATTTGTGCAAGAAATCAAGGGGTGGAATCCTATGTATGTGTGTCTATGTGAACTCATGGGAGATAGAGCAAGATCATGACACTTGGTAAGATATGAACCTTAGGATTTGGTCAAATGTTCAAAGTGCTTTTTCTCTTCCCTCTCCTTTTTTTAGGTTAGCCAACCACATGGAGCAAGGCAAAAAACTGATCTCTCATCTTCATCTCATCTCTCTCTCACCTAGCTCTCTCTTGCACCATTTTTAAAGAAGAAAAGGAAAAGAAAAGCTTGTGATTAAGGTAAGATTTTGACTTCAAATGCGAAATCTCCTTCTATAAAGTTGTCTCTCTTATTGAGAGCTTTCATTCTATGGTTTTAGAATCTCAAGGGGATGTGTTTTTATGGTTGAGAAAAGTTGGAAGATGAGGAATCAAGGAATTGATTTGGGAAAGAGGAAAAGGTGAGTATTTAAAGCATTTTGACTTAAGTTTTGTGAATTTCGAATTTCACCCTGATTTTATGTGAGTTTGAAATAGAGGAATTGCATTGTGTAGTGTGTTGCAAATGGTCTTTTGTTGTGTTTTATGACCATTGGTATTTGTTTGGAACTTTGGTTGGAAAGGATTGCAATGTGGTGGATTGTATTTTGACATTGTGTGACATGTTGTGGCTATGGTATAACATGCCAATGTGATGAGAATTTGGATTTTTTGGTGTTTCCAATGGATTCCTTATGAAAATTTGTGTGGGAATGATGTTTGATGTGAAAATGGAACCATTAGAAGCCAAATTACAAAAACTGAAATTTTGTCCAGTGTGAATTCTGTTCTGGGAAGTCTGTTTGTGTTGACGTTTTGAATGGGCAAATGATGTCTAAAAATTCTGAAACTTTCTAGTCTTAAAGTTCACATTCCAAGCTTCAAAATGGACATATTATTCATGTCATTTCCTTTTGTGAGCTGGGAGTTATGTTGTCCAAAGTTTGGGATGAAAACTGGAATCTATTTTGGAGCAGTGTTGGATTTTGTGTGATTCTGTATTTTTCTGGTTATTTCTGGTAATATTCCATATTTTTCCTATAAACAGGACTTAAATACCTTTCATTTAGATTTGGATTCACCTCATTTTGATTTTTCTGGAATTAGTTATGATTTTTGAAAGTTCAGCCAAGAAACAAGATTTTCTTGGCCGTGGCCCAAATGTTTCTGACTTGTTTTTTGCCATGGCTAGTGGATTTATGGGCCACGGCCAACCCCCAAAAATCAGTATTTCGGCTTTTTTGGAAGGTGATTCTTGGTATAGTTTCTCCCAACCCTTTAGGCATGTGTTTGGGCTTTGAGTAGCCACATAAAGGTGTTAAATGATAACCAACATTAAGTGTTTGTATGTTAAGGAATTGGAAAAGGGATTAACCCTATGTCCATGATTTTGGTTATAGGGTTAGATATTTGCCTTTATCGTGGTTCGATGTTCGTCGGATCGTGAGTAGCTGGTGCTGGAACACACATGGAAAGAGTATAGGGAACTTACCTCTCTTGCATGTATATGATATTTGTATTAGTGTGTTGATGCATGTTATTGCTTTGCTTGATTATGTGAAACATGTATGAATGATTTGAAGCTATGTTTCAATTTATGCTATGGCCATAAGTATATTGTTCGAAGCATTGAGCTTACAGATTTGTCATTGTGTGAGCATGAGTTATGTAATGCAAGCATGTCATGCATTAAATATTTATCGTACATGCATATTGGTATTATTTTCCTACTGAGATTCTCTCAAATCTCACCCTCCCTAACCAACATTTTAGATAGGGAAGGTAGATCGAGGATGGAGCAAGCATCCAAGGGCGACAAGGACTCCTTCGGGTTGTCATTTTGGTAGTTGGTTATCAATTCAATAGTTGGGATTATGTATATGTTTGGATGTATATTTGGTAATGTATTTGGAATGAGTTATTGGATATTTGTATATGTATTTGAGTTGGATTGTGTAATCCCTATTTGAGTAATTGTAATGGGCTAATGTGCCCTTTGAAACAAAATAGCGAAGGTATGAACCCGGGATTACCGGGATGATTATGTTGTGCACTCTGATATTTGTAATGAATGTGATTTATCTTCGTATAGTAATTGATTTCAAAATTTGAATATGAGACCAGGTTAATTAGATTTCAAAACGTATTTGTGAAAACCCTATCATGAAGATGGAATTTTAAAATAGTTTTTTTTTAGTTTTGGTCTCTATTTCATTTTAATCGTGTATTTCGGATATAATTACGAAGGGGGTTACACACATGGGAGCAATCAGGGGCAAAGTGACACATCTCTCAAAACCAAAGGCCATATATAAAAAAAGTAGCTTTATTAAAGTAGCTTTATTAGAATAGTTTTATTAAAGTAGCTTTTTGACTTTCTCCCTTGATTAGTCAATTATATGCCAACATATATTGTTGGACATCTAATATAGATGAAAAAGCCAGTACGACTCACCAGTCTCCAGTCTGGTCACATACTGGGAGCCAGATGATTCATCAAACTTCCTCTCCCTTAACAATTGAATTTTCCTAACCATGTTAGAAGGGAAAGGAAGATAGATTTTAGGAGGTGCACGGAGACCCTACAATGTAAAGTAAGAATATCCGGTACACAGGATCGCCGGTTACCTGATAATTTCCAAAAAGGAGCACCTATCACCTTAGCTTTTTAAGACATGTGCTATAACTTAATAAAATAATTCAGACCTCTCCCCCCTCTAAAAGTCATCCAACCCTAATTAATTAGGGGAAAATCAGTAAAACACATAAGAAAAAGAAAGAGGAGGGAAGTTTTCAAGTTCTTGAGTTTTACAGTCGATTCAAAGCTTGAAATCACGTTTTCAACTTCTGGAGCTTTCAATAATCTTCTTCTACTCACCAAGAGAAACATTTCTACTTTTTTGGAATTTTGATCAGAGGTATATGGTGACATCTTGTTAGTGGAAGTACTGCCAAAATCAAGAACCGATCATATAATCGTAAGCTTGATTTGAGTACAACGTTTTTTTTAATGTTTTGCTGAGTAATTTTGAAGTTCTAGACCCTTTAGGGTTTTACAAAAGGAGATGAAATTGAGCTCTAATGGATGTTTGATGATGAATATGTTGTTAATTAAGAGTTTATGGTGGTTAATTATAGGTTTAGAGGTTGAAAGTTGAAAAAACACAACTTATGTTCTAGGGGTTAGATTCAGCTAGACCTGATTCTTGGGGTTAGAGCTGAATTTTGATCAATTTGACGTTATAAATGGATTCTGTGACAAAAATTGTGTAGGGATAGCATGTGATCATGATTTTTGGATGATTATTTAGAAAACCTTAATTTTGGAATTCAAAGTGTTGTTGCTGAATTTGCCAGATTCATGGCAGTCTACTTGTGAGCAGTTTTTGAATGGCCCAAACCTATCAAATTGCTATGATATTTTACATGGTTGTAGTATACATCCTAGACTTTCTAATGATATATAATACACATCTTTTTAACCTGTACATTTGGAGATATGCCCTATTGAAGTTGTGACTTAAACCTTAGAATGTATTCTAAGATAGTAATGTTGGTCATGAGTTCTTGATATTTTGACCATGTAATTAGCCCTAAGTGGTATTTGCTTTGATATAGGACTTAAAGATCTTTCCATAGAACTTAGAATCACCCCATTTAGATTTTTGTAGATTAAGTTATGAAATTTCAAAGTTGGGGGTCAAATCTACCAAGTTGGGATGACCTATGGATTTGAAGAGTTTAAGGTGAATTAAGTCAAGTTTGATTCCAAAGGATAAGGGCATGTAGAAGAAGTTAAAGTAGACCCTATTTTTGTAATTTGACTTAATATACTAGACTTAGAAGATGCTTCACCGAGTTATAACAGATCATCATAGATTCTAACTTATAGGATTCGATCTTTGCCTGGGCCAGCCAAGAGACTAATCACTAAGAACAAGTGATCGGAAAGGCATTCAGGTAGTAACTCTATCTCTCATATACTATATATTGCCTTGCATGTATGTCTCGCCATCCATGTGATTGTATTTAAGCCTGTGAGATTGCTGGGTGGACGCTTGTGGCATTAGAGCATATAATGGGTAGACTCCCATGTTTGTGACCAAGCACCATCGTATGTGTTATATGTTGATAAGTCCTAATTTTACCATGTTTGCCATAGCTTTTTAAGAGATTTTATTGATAATATCATGCTTGGAATGCATTTATGATGATAAATTGTGATTAATATTGATTATGTGAAATTCATGATTAAAAGAGCTTAATTGATACATTTTATAATTTTTCCTCAATAATTTAATTGTGGAACAAATGATAGTACATTGGTATTCATTGTTTTGTAGGAAGCTTGGGAGAAGTTAGAGTCAAAGAGTTGAAAATAAGAAAAAGGACTAAACTCCAAAGTCTTGAAAGTTTGCAAGCAGGCAGAAAAGGGGACTAAAGTTCAACTCGTAGAAAGTTTCTGGAGTTCGACTGCAATTTTGGCCAGCGTCCAAATTTCATCTATAGCTATCAGAATTTGCTGGAATTGGATTCAGAAGGTCGACACTCAATCTAAAATGTAAGGGGGTCTATTCCACACTCTATCCCACTCACTTTTCTCTCATCTTCATTCTCTTCCATCATTCCTCATTTTCACCTCTGATTCCACAAACTTTCACTTCCAATTTGTCGCTACCATGGCTGGAACTAAGCTAGAGTTCAATGGAGCTGAAATTCTCTCCATATGTAGCTGATTCCATCGTCTTCATAGGAGCTGTAACTAAGCCTGAGCTATAGACTATATAGGGAGTCAACTTGAGTTTGATTGGTTTGATTATTACATGTAATTCTCTAATTGTATTTGCTCTTATACATAGAACTCGATTCAGACTGGTTCATTGTAGTTCTTGTGTATTCAGATTAGGAATTCTCCATGAACGATATTGTATCTCTTGATTTTGAGTTGGTTTTATCGTTCTCTTGTGACTGTTGCCATTTGAGTTTGATTTGACTGATTGATTCAAGGTAGCTATCGTTTGACATTATCTTGTGAGATTTTTTATTATGTAGATCCTAATTTGTTGCATGGTTATTCTGCAATTCAATCGACTCATATCTTTAGAAGGCTAGGAAGGTGAAGTTACAACTCTTAGGAAGCACATTTGTTATTGATTCATACTCTCATTCGTATCCATGCATTGCTGCACCTTATGTTCACTTTATAATCTATAAAATTTTATAAAAATTAGGAGTACCTTTAGGTTAGAAGAAATGCTATCTTCTTGATGTAATTATCTTCTTAATTTATGGCCCAATTGGTTTGCTAGGAATCTTAATATCCATTAGGCTCCTTAGAGACTTGACTTAGGCTAGATTACCACTTTTACAATGGTATAGTTTAGTTTAGTTTTCTTGATTAACCCTACAACAAGGTTGAATCAAGTGGCACTGTTGCTATGTAGCCTTGCTTGTTGAGGTTTCGTAAGTAATCTCTTGGGCCTAGAATATGCATAAAAACAAATTAGGTAATAGGATTTTTCTATTTTATATTTAGCTTTAATTTTGTTGCTTTGACTAATTTCAAATTGAAAAGGAAAAAGAAAGTTACATTTCAGGTTTACAATTGAACTGTTGTTGCAACTACTTTTGTAGCCATAGACAATTGGAATTGACTAGCTGGGTGATCAAATATGTCTGTTGTGAAACTTTGAGATATCGGTTCTGTTTTGCTCTTAGATACTCCTATTACTATAGTACTTTGTTCTATGGCCACTTTGTGAGTTGGGAGTGAGTGACTTGCTTGCATTTGAATGCCTCTAATTGTGATTTTGTTGTGAATATCCCATGGACATGATCTGCTCTTAACACTGTTTGAATTTTGTCATTCTTGTTTGGTATTCCGCTTGAAACCCGTCATTGAGTTGAGAAAATTATCTTGCTGAAATTGATGTTGAAAACTGGAATTGGTGGGAACTTCAATTATACTTGCTGCTGGTACTCATTTGCTGTCACTTAGCTAGTACAACTTGTGTGAAAGAAATTAAATTGCAGTTCAAATCATTAAGTTACTGTAGTGTATTCTGGAGTTTTGATGTTGAGATTTTGTGGTTTCTTTAGCAAAGTTAAGTTTGCTGTGAGGTTGTTACTGATTGTAAGAAGAACTGCTGTCATTTGTTTGGGGTCTGAATTTTTAAGTCTACCACCTTTGGAACTTTGGACTGTTGAGTGGAGTTAAGTGGATAATGTCTTGTATTTGCATCTAATTTTTGATTATCCAAAATCAATATGGTTTTACTGCACTTATCCTATTAAATCTCAATCACTTGTGTCCTGATAGTACTTTGTTCCTTTTTGCTTGAACTTGCATTGGTGAAATTGTCATGGGTTGACTGCATATATCTACTGTGACAAATCTGATTTTTACTCTCTTGAATTAGTTCTAAGTTACTTAGTGTCATTGCTTTTGTTCCATACATAATTCACATATTCTACTGAATTCATTGCACTTTGATTTTGTATTGACAAAGGAACTTGACTGAAATAGTTTGCAGAGAAAGATCCTCTGAATTATTGCTGAACCATGTTAAGTATTAGAGTCTGAGCATTAATTTTCTATCAAGAGTTGCTGCTGAGAAAAAGATCTTGGAATCGATAATTTTAATAGTTGTCAATGTCAATTTCAGTCATTTGCAAAAAAATAGTTTGACTTTGCTGAATATTTCATTGTTGGCTGGCAATTTGCTAGAAACTTGAAGTAGCTAACCTAAACTGTTGTGGACATTAAATTGCTAAAACATATTTGCTGTGTGAATTTTAAGCCTTTATGGTCTATACTTTGCTAATTTGTGAAACAATTAGTTAATTCACTTCTTACTCATTCATTCCACTCAACTGCATGTATACATTCTTGAAGTTGATCTTGACATAATTGTACTAATTGGTTTTTTGCTGCTGTGATAACAAATACCCTGCTGCAAAAGAATTATGTGCTGTTGCATTCACTGTAATTAGTTGCTACATTTGGCAATTTTTCTTTCTCCCTGAACCAAACATACTATTGATGTGTTAATGTTCTCTGGACTGTTACTACTCATTTGTTTTGAAGATGGAGAGTGATATGAGTGCGTTAATGGCTCTATGCCACATTTCTGATAAGAAGTTGTCAAGATTATAGAGTTTAAATAGACAAGTGCAATTATTTGGAAATTCAAAGGAATTGGAGAAGGAAGAAAGGGAAATTTAGCTCTGGCTTAATCAATACTCCAATTACCTTATGTGTATAATATCACAAGCTTCTCAAGAGGCATTAGAGGAACAAGTAGGAGATGACATTCAAGGATTCAATCACAGTTCATATATAGAAAATGGAGTTGATATAGAACCTAAGAGGGGCAGAATTGAAGCTCATGATTCACAATGTTATGAGAGGGCAGAAATTGTAGATCATTGGGATGGATTACAAGCTAGAGCTACTACCCCTAAGCATTCCTTAGAAAATTGCACTGTGAAGACATCTATTCCAATTTCAAAAGTTGACATCCTAACTCTACAATGCCATAAATTGGTACAGCCATCTAAGGACTTTAATTTGGCTTTTGCATTACATTTTAATGACACTACACCTGAAGAATTGTTACTGAGAATGTTTGAAGAAGAATCCATTACACCTCTAGATCACTTGGAAAACAATGGAAGTATTTTCTTACCTTCTTCAATTCTTAAAAGCTTACCATTTGCTTTTGTTGAGTATAATTTAGGGGTAGCTATTGGCATCACTTTGTTGTTGGATTACTCTTTAAAATTTGTGCTACACATAAGCATTGGATTTCATAATGTTGGTAAGAGAACCAATTCTGCATCATAAATGGCATTTGAAGGAGCAGTGTTTGACAACATGCTTGATTGGTTCTACTATCACCACCATGATTGGAGTAACACACCATGTGAAGCAAGGAATTTAGGGCTCTCTAAGGTCCATTCTGAATTTGCATGTATCCTTGCTACTACACAGTGCATATCTATCTTTTACATTGCTCAAAAGACTTTGGGGATCATTGAATTCCAAAAATGTATCTCCATTACTACTGTTTTTACCCTCTTTCTCCTGAACTTCACCTCATGTTTTGACATATAATGGCATGAGTTCCTTAGACCTTAACTGTTCTTGGTGTGCTACTTGTATACATGCTGGACATGCTAGTGCATCTTTAGATGACATTTTCTCATGTGATTTAAGTCCATATATAAAGCTAAGTGAGCATGATGATTCTAGTGTACTAGTTGTTGATGATTTACTTATTTCAGATTCACTTAACATCCAGAGTTTAATGTGTGCAACTAATCATGAATTGTTTGAGCTTGAATTTGAGTATGTCATGTTTGAGCATCATGAGAAATCTCATCTACATGAATCACTTCATACATCTCTTTCTGTGATCTTGCACCTGACATATTAGAATTGTATGATGTAGAGTATGATTCTTTTCACTTTACCAATGATTTTAGAACTGAACATGGTTGTAACATAATTTGGAGTTTAAAGCATGATCATCCATCTATTCATGAGATGCTTTCTTGTGACTTACCTCGAGACTTAGGTAATTGTGAGAATGATGTTGCTCCCATTTCTTTTCTGGAAAAAACATGATGACATGTGTCTTCTTTGAATATGCCTTGGCTCTTAATAATCCTCTCTTTGCTAAGCTTGGTCACACCTCTACTTATAAAGTACTCTCTTGTGATTTACCTCCGATTTAGATGCACATGAGTATGATTATATTAAATGCATGATTTTTGTTCAAACCATTGATTCTGCTTGTAGTTATGCCTAGCAGGAATTTTCATGGGATGATTCTATTAGATCTCACATGTTTTGATGATAACAAAGATTGGTATGAAAAAGATTTGATAAACAAACAAGTTTGAACAAAGTAATAACAGGGCAAATAATCACTTGAAATAAGCACTAGAGTAATGAAGAAAGGCCAAGAGAAAAAGCTGAGAAACTTCATCACTGGCAATATTTCTAAATGGTTACTCGAGTAAGTACTCGAGTAATGATACAGAAACTTGAAGTAACTAGAGCAACCTTCAAGTAACCTGCCAACGTTACTCGAGTAAGTACTCGAGTAAGAAGGTAAAATACTTCCAGTTGCTCTCGGCCTACCAATGTTACTCGAGTAGCTACTCGAGTAACCAGGTAAATCACTTTCAGTTGCTCTCGGCCTGCCAACGTTACTCGAGTCTGTACTCGAGTCCCCTGCTTCAAGAAATATGTTTGTAATACCCCGAATTTTGAGACTCGAGGCTAGAGAATAAGCCTAAGATTAGTGGATTTCTAAGCCCCGGTTTAGCAAGATCCCAAATTGTGATTAAGGGTTAATGACTCCAAAAGTGGATGTGGTTAGTGATAAATAACCCTTTTAGAGAATATGATGTGATTTGGCACTCGAATATGATTCGTGTGTGTTGTGAGCAGCGCCGAAACCTTGTATTTGAGTTCAATTGTGGATTAACATCCAAATTGACTTAGAATAGAGGGAAGAATTGAATAGGGTATTGTGTTGGAAATGGTGTCATAGTGTGTTTTGATGTAATTGAAATTGGTTTGGAACTTTGGAATGGAAATGTTGCAATGTTAGGTTTTGAAATGTGAATTGTGTTGACATGTTGAGATTGTTGTGAAAACATGTCAATGAGATGTGAATTTGATTGATTTGGTGTTTCCAATGGATTCCTTGTGAAAATTTATGTGGGAATGATGTTTGGTATGAAAATGGAACCATTGGAAGCAAAGATGCAAAATCTGAAATTCTGTCCAGTAAAACTCTATTCTGGGCAGTCTTCTCGTGTGGATGTTTTGACAAGGCAAATGATGTCAGAAAATTATGAAACTTTCCATTCTTGAATTTTACATCCCAAGCTTCAAAATGGACATATAATTTGTGCCATTTAGTTTTTGGAACTGGGAGATATGACTGTCCAAAGTTTGAGGTCGAAAATGGACTCTGTTTTGGGGCAGTGATGAAATTTGTGTAATTCTGGAATTGTGTGGTGATTTATAGTAATGGATCATATTTTTCCAATGAAGAGGACTTAAATACCTTTCATTTGGCTTTGGGATCACCTCATTTTGATTTTTCTAGAATTAGTTATGATTTTTCAAAGATTGGGCAGAAAATCTGCCAGAAAATCCGAAAATGCCAATTTTGGAATTATGACATCATCATAATTAAAGATGACATAAGCTAAATGTTATAAAGTCATCATCATCTTCCTCCATCAGCCAAAAACCGTGCAGCACCATGGAGAAAGAGAGAGAGGGAGTTTTAGAGAGAGAAGAGGAAGAGAACTCGCAAGGTAAGCCGATTTCTCCGATGATCTAGCTCCTAACGCGTATAACTCCGATCCTAAGCTACTCCTTTATGTTCTTTAAGGTTTGGAAGCTCTTCCTTTGGTATTAAAACAGCTAGGGTTTCAGCCAAGACAAGGAAAAGCTAGTGGGAGCTTGAGGTAACTTCCAAACTCTTGTGTATTGACTATTCTGGCTGATGTGGACAATTTAATCGGTGAAATTTCGCCGGATTGTCATTGGTTTCAAAAATGGAAAATGGGTGTGTGGGGCTGTTATGCTGCCCAAATTGGTAGTAAATGGTAGTTTTAACCTAATGGAATAGTCAATAAAGTAGTTAGGAGTAGAAAGGAACGCGTTTACGGAGCCAAAACCGAAAAACCCCAATTTTTCCCGGAGTACATGTATATTTCGGCCAAGGCTATAAATGGGTCTTAGAGTTGGATTTTCAATGATTTGATGATTCCATTGAGTTCAGGAGCAAAAATTAGGTGGGGTTACAGTTGGGCACTTTTTCAGAAACGGCCGAAAAAGCATAATTACGAAAACGCCCTCGAAACCCTTAAAGTGGGGCTGCCAAGGGTAAATTTGTAAATTGAAATTGAATTTGATAATTCCGAGTCCGGAAATGGATTCCTTGGGCGAAAATATGTCAGAATAGCCCATGTTAAAATTTCAAGAAAAGTACAGCCGGACCGGGTACGGCGGGGCCGGGTCGGGTCCCCGGGGGTATTTTAGTAAATTTTCAATATAGCCTCATATAACCCCCAGAAACACTATGGAAGTGTCTAAATAGTACATTTGACATTGTAGGACCGAATGTGAAGCCCTGAGTTGCTGGCACGCAAATCGAGGAGAAAAGACTAGAGGTAGGGGACTTACCTTACTTGCATGTATTTGATATCTTTGCTTGTGTAATGATGTATGTGATTGCTTTACTTGATTGTGTAGAGCATATTTGAATAAATGATGCTCTGTTTCTGTTTTGCTGTGACCATAGTTTTGTTACATGAAACATTGAGTATGCAAAAATGTCATTATGGGGCATGCATCTAGATAAAGCTAACATGTCATACACATAGCAGCTATCATGCATGCATTATGGTATCTGTTTCCTACTGAGATTCTCTCGAATCTCACTCTCCCCTACCAACAATTTAGACAGGGCAAGTGGCTCGTGGAGGGAGCGGCTAGGACTGCTTCGAGATGAGATTGTGTAATCCCCATTTGAAGAATTGTAATGGGCAATTGGGCCCTGTCTATCTTTAGCGAAGGTATGTACCCGGGATTGCCGGGATGATTATGTTGTGCACTCTGATATTTATATGAATGTGATTTATCTTCGCGTAGTAATTGTATTCGAAATATGAATATGAGACCAAGTTTATAAATGATTTCGAAAAGTATTTGTGAAAACCCCGTCATGTGATGGGTTAGTAAATGTTATTTGATTTTTATTGGTCTCTATTTCATTTTAATCGCGTATTTCGGATATAATTACGGAGGGGGTTACAATGTTGCTCTCGGCATTTTCAATCCTGCCAACGTTACTCGAGGAGCTACCCGAGTAACCTACTGTGGTAAGCAAAACTTGAAGGTAATACTCGATTAACTTGATATGCTTTTATCACACTTCACTCGAGGTACTACTCAAGTATGTAGGTATTCAATTAATCTTTATCAAATATTTGAACTGGATTACTTGAGTCATTAATCGAGTAATCTACAGAATTATTTACAAGGCACTTGAAGTACCTACCCGAGTAAGCTATGCAGGAAATTCATGTTTACTCGAGTAAGTACTCGAGTAACAAGGTAATCAAACTTGAAGTGCTATCGGCCCTGAAATCCTGCCAACTTTACTGGAGTGAAGCATCGAGTAATCTAAAGGTTATTTGAGAGATTACTCGAGTAGCTACTTGAGTAACCTATGAAGAAAAGTGTGCCCTACCCGAGTAAACAGGTATTTCCAAGGTTTGTAAATTTGTTTACTTCATGCACTACTCGAGTTATGTGATGTTCATTCATTAACTTGCTATCATTACTCTCACGATGATACTCGAGTAAGTACTCGAGTAAACTTAATGAATACTGAGTAACTACTCGAGTATGCAAGTTCAGAATTTGAGAAATCATTGCAACATTCATTGATTTGTTTCCTATGTGATTAACCCTCTATTATATTAGTATTCTTAGCATATCCGCAAATAAATAATGAAGAGATCTTACCAAATAAGGAAAGTCAAAAGCAACATTCAAACGATACCTACCGCCACCTACCCCAAACGGATATTTTTCAAATACTGGAAAAATCAGCAGTGGCTACGTACACTCTAACGGGCAAGAAGAAAAATGTTCCAACAATGATTACCAACACATCTATATATATGGGAGCATCCAAACAGAGAAAAAGAACAAGAACACACACATGAACACATTATCAAGTTCAATACTCTGTTTTACATATACTTGTAATTCTGCACTTCAGTGATTCTTATTCACTCTGTGAGAGAGATATTTCATTCAAACTCAATATTTGTTATTGAGATAACTTAAGGTTGTGGAACCTTGAGTTGGGATTAGATTACAACTTGTAAGGGGGAGCGAGTGTCCAGGCGAAGGAACTTGCTTGTACTGAGGTGCCAAGAACCCACTGAATCTTGGAAGTCATATAAAACTCTCAGAGATACTCTGAGGACTGGACGTAGGTCAAAGTGGTTGTGGCCGAACTAGTATAACTCCCGGTGTACACTTCGGTGAAATTTTTCCTTACTCTTTACTGCATTATATTCACTATTAAGTTTTATATTTGCAGTGAAAAATGTAATATCACCCAATTCACCCCCCTCTTGGGTGAAACTCTTGCTCTAACATTTGGTATCAGAGCGTAGGTCTTCTTGTTAAGGCTTAACAACCTAAGAAGGATCCAATTACAAGCATGGGTGAAGGAATTCTTCCCAACGGAGCATCCATTACTAGACCTCTAGGTTTCAGTGGAGAACACTTATCTTTCAGGAAAGCAAAGTTCAAAGTATTCGTGATGGCTACCGAATATAGGCTATGGGATGTGATTGAAAGTAGAAACTATCAACCTACAAAGATTGTAGATTCTCAGAAAATTCCCAAGACGCCAGCAGAATATATTGAGAATGACAAGAAACTTATCACTCTCAATAGCAAGGCAATTCTGATGATACAAAGTGCTTTGAGTCAAAGTGAATACTTCAGAATTTGCACACTTCCAACAGCAAAGCAAATGTGGGAAGCTCTAGAAATAGCTCATGAAGGAACTTCAGGAATAAAGGAGAATCGGATCAACACTTTGGTCACTAAATTTGATCTACTTCGAATGAAATCAGGTGAATCAATATCTAAATTCGAACTTAGATATACTCATCTTGTTAATCAACTTGCAACACTTGGGAAAGTTTATGATCAACATACCCAAGTACGAAAGATTTTGAATATTCTTTCTAAAGAGTTGGAGGCCAAAGTCACTGCGATAGAAGAAGCAAAAGGAGAATCAATGAGATTAGTTGCTTCTCTATTTGGAAGTCTTTCTGAATATGAAAGTAAATTAAAGTTCAAACGGGAACTAGATGACATCGGTGCCAAGAAGAAGAGAGGCCTAGCACTAAAAGCAAAAGAAGAAAATCAAGATGAGGATGAGGAGTTTGACGATGATGAAATGGGCCTAATCATAAAATGATTTAGAAAGTTCTACAAGAAAGGTCAAGGATTCAAACACTTTCAGAAAGGAGGAACTAGCAGTAAAGATCATATCATTTGCTACGAATGTGGAAAACCAGGACATATCAAGTCAGAATGTCTAGAACTGAATCAAAAGACAAAGAAAAGAGAAAAGGCAAATTCTTTAACAAAAAGAAGGCCTTTGTATCTGCTATATGGGGTGATAGTTCCTTTGACGAAGAAAGTGATGAAGAAGAAGTAGCCAATATATGTCTTGTTGCTCAAGAAGAAACAGAAGAAGAGGTAAATGATTCTGATCCTACCTATGATGAATTACTTTCTGAATATAATGCCTTATATTCTGAATTCATCAAAGTAGTTAAAGAATTAGTTGTTTTCAAAAACAAAAACAAAGTTCTTGAAATTGAACTTAAAGAAAGTTCAGAAAAGGATTGTGAAAATTGTTCTTCTTTGGAAAAGAAAAACACTGATCTCACAAAAACTCTTGAAAAATTTACACAAGGAAGTGAGATGCTAAATGTTATTTTAAAAGCTCAACGATTTCTAAATGACCGATCTGGAATTGGATATGATCCAAAATCAGATAGAAGGAAAGGTAGAAAGCAAGCAGGAGGTAAGTCATATTTGAATTATTTCCGGCATTGTGCATACATCAAATCCTTTTGCATTTTGTAATTATTGTAATAGAAAAGGTCATTATACCTCTTCATGCATTCATAAGAAGAAAGGAACGATAGGAACCTACAAATGGGTACCTAAAGGAATATATGTTTCGAAAATTTCCTGTACTAACCCAAAAGGACCCAAAAAGAAGTGGGTACCTAAGACTTAATCGTATTTAATTACAGATATGTCTCAAAGCATCCAAAAACAACAAGTGGTACATAGACAGTGGATGCTCTAGACATATGACCGGTGATTTCGAAAGTTTTACCAAATTGCAACCTAAAGAAGGTGGAAAGGTAAAATTTGGAGGAAATCAAACTGGAAGGATAGCAGGAATTGGTGAAATCAAAAATGACAAAGGCATACAAGTCAAAGATGTATACTATGTTGAAGGATTGTGCCACAACTTGCTGAGTGTAAGTCAAAGTGCAGACAAGAACAACTGGGTAATATTTTACTCAAAGGAATGTCTAATTATCAACAAGAATGACTTATTACTTGATAAGAAGAATATCAAGGCTAAGCTCAGAGCAAAAGGGGAAGGTAATTGTTATACTCTAGATATTAGTAGAAATGAATCTGAAAATTGTTTTCTGAGTAATGCCGATGAAAGTTGGTTATGGCATAAGAGATTGGCTCATGTCAATATGCATAAATTAGGCAAACTACTCAAAAAGGATTTAGTTCTTGGATTACCCAAAGTAAATTTCAAAAATGATTTGATTTGTAACGCATGTCAAAAGGGTAAACAAACTAAATCATCTTTCAAATTGAAAAATGAGATTTCAATAAATAGACCACTACAATTATTGCATATGGATTTAGTTGGCCCAGCATGAGTAAAGAGTCTTGGTGGCAACTTATATTCATTGGTCATTATTGATGACTTCTCTAGATTTACATGGGTTATTTTTCTATCGTCAAAGGATGAAACCTTTGAAGAATTTATTGTTTTTGCCAAGAAAGTGCAAAATGAGAAAGGTATATCCATTGCAGGTATTAGGACCGATCATGGTGGAGAATTTGAAAATCAAGCCTTTGAAGAATATTGTGATACTAATGGCATTGATCACAATTTCTCTGCTCCAAGGACACCTCAACAAAATGGAGTCGTGGAACGTAAGAATAGAGTGCTAACTGAAATGGCTAGAACAATGTTAAATGAAAAGAATGTCTCTTAAGTCTTCTGGGCTAATGCTATGAGTACAGCATGATATATTTCAAATAGAGCCAATATTAGAACAAAACTTGGAAAGACACCATACGAGCTGTACAAAGGAAGGAAGCCAAATATTGCTCATCTACACATCTTCGGTTGTAAGTGTTTCATACATAATAATGGTAAAGTTAACTTAGGAAAATTTGATTCTAAAACTGATGAAGGAATTTTCCTAGGATATTCTAACCGAAGTAAAGCATAGAGAGTTTTCAATAAAAGAACATGTGTTGTTGAAGAATCAATTCATTCTGCATTTGATGAATTTGAATCTTTTGACAAAACCATTGATGAAGAACAGGAAGTTGTTTTAAATCAAGAAAATAGTCAATCTATTTCTAAATCTCTTATTCCATAAGTTTATGAAACCAAGGAAGAAGAGTAATCACTACGACAACCTAGAGCCTGGAAATACAATACAAGTCATCCCTTAGATCAAGTCATAGGAGATATGAATGAAGGGATCAAAACTAGAAATAGAATTTTCAATGAAGTAAGTTTTTCTGCATTCATTTCTGAGATTGAACCTTCTAACATTGATGAAGCCCTATCAGACAATGATTGGGTTATAGCAATGCAAGAAGAACTAAATCAATTTGAAAGAAATCAAGTTTGGGATTTGGTACCCCGACCCAAGGATCATTCGATCATTGGCACTAAATGGGTATTCAAGAACAAACTCGATGAATCCGCAATTATTGTCAGAAACAAGGCAAGATTGGTAGCCAAAGGCTATAATTAGGAAGAAGGAATTGATTATGAGGAAACGTATGCTCCAGTAGCTAGATTGGAAGCTACACGTGTACTCTTAGCCTTTGCATGCATCAAAGGATTCAAACTCTATCAAATGGATGTAAAGAGTGCATTTCTGAATGGTTACATCATGGAAGAAGTTTACGTAGAGCGACCTCCAAGTTTTGAAGATGTAACCAAACCTGACCATGTTTTCAAACTCAAAAAGGCTTTATATGGTTTAAAATAAGCTCCTAGAGCATGGTACGAAAGGCTCAATAAATTTCTTATTGATCAAGGTTTTATACGAGGAAAAGTTGATACAACACTTTTTACAAAACAAAAACGTGATGATATTTTAATTGTTCAAATATATGTTGATGATATTGTTTTTGGTGCTACTAATGAATCTCTGTGTAAGGAATTTTCTAAGATAATGCAGGGAGAGTTTGAGATGTCAATGATGGGATAATTGAATTTCTTTCTC
Organism: Inga leiocalycina; assembly: GCA_963242795.1. NCBI lineage: Eukaryota > Viridiplantae > Streptophyta > Magnoliopsida > Fabales > Fabaceae > Inga > Inga leiocalycina. The sequence goes on from OY725331.1 coordinate 40,420,756, forward strand.
GGTTTGCAAATCAAACAAAGAAAGAATGGAATCTTCATATCTCAAACAAAGTATTTAAAAGAGTTATTGAAGAAGTATGCAATGGATGAAGCAAATGGAACGGACACACCTATGAGCTCAACTACGTTGCTTGATGATGATGTCAAAGGGAAAGACTACAACATCACAAAATATAGAGGAATGATTGGATCATTATTCTATCTCACGGCAAGTAGACCAGGCATCCAATTCAGTGTTGGCATATGTGCAAGATATGAATTAGCACCAAAGGAATCACATGCTGAAACTGTCAAACGAATCTTTAGATACCTTGCTGACACACCAGAATTGGGTCTGTGGTATCCCAAAGGAAGAAATGAATATCTAGTTGCATATTCAGATTCTGATCATGGAGGATACAAGACAGACAGAAAGAGCACCAGTGGACAAGGACAATTTCTTGGAGGATCTCTTGTATCATGGTTCAGCAAGAAACAAAATACAGTATGTCTTTCGTCTACGGAAGCCGAATATGTTGCAGTCTCAAGTTGTTGTGCACAAGTGATATGGTTAAAACAACAACTACAAGATCTTGGTATTTATCTCAAAGAAATACCAATCCATTGTGACAATACCAGTACGATAAGCTTGGTAAAGAATCAGGTTCAACATTCTAGAACCAAGCATATCGATGTCAGATATCACTTCATCAGAGATCATGTCCAAAAGAAAGATGTGAAAGTGATATTCATTCTTACTCATCTTCAACTAGTTGATATCTTCACCAAACCTCTTGCAAAAGATCAATTTCTATACATTAGAACAGAATTGGGAATGGTAAATCCCAATGAATTGTAACTTATTTCGGTTTCTCATAATGTTAGATAATGTTATTTGATAATGTTTTGATGATTACTAACTTAAGCATCGGAGTATGTAGAAACTTGTTTTGTAGGAAGATTGAAAATCTATTTTGAGAAATAAAAACAGAGGTTATCAGAGGACACCATTACTGGAGTGCCAACTTCAAGTAATGTCTAAAAGTGCAGCATTACCCGAGGGACAACTTGAAGTAAAAGAGCCATTACTCGAGTAATGGTCTTCCAAAACTGGAAGTAACATATCAAGTTACCTGGAATTTAAATCAAACGGTTCATTTGGTGAGAAATGAACAGTCAAAAGTAGAAAAGACAGGCTACCCGAGGGAAGCCTCGAGTAAACTTGAAGCTTACTCGAGTAAGGCCTCGAGTAACTGCAGGTCCAGATCACAAACTCGATGAAAATCAACTCAAATCTATTCTTAAACGGTAATCAAATGATCGAGGGAACATACATGGATAATTACAAAATTATTCATGCCAGGTACACAATTTAAATGAATTAGTTTAGATATTTTCTATATGATCACTCGAGTAGGGACTCGAGTAAGCATGATATTTACTCGAATAAGGCCGTGAGTAACGTTGGGTTCTAGGTCTTTATCTGTTGTAAACTCGGTCATTTCCATAAAATCTCCTCGAGTAAATCACCCAGTCCTCTCACAAAAAGTTTTCACAATCTCTTCCTTACTTGATTTCCGTCAAAACCCATCAAATCTGAGCTCCAAAAACTTCCTATTTTGTTCAAATTCATCTTGCCCTAACTCGCGACTTCTCACTCTGTTTTCTGAGTTTTCAAGGTTTTCTCTGAATTAAAATGGTTAGAACCAAAAACCTTACTTCTACAGACTCTTCTGGATCTCCACAACTCTCTGATCCTCTTTCTTCTCCTCCCAGAAAGAGACAAAAACTCATACCTAGATCAAAAGCCAAAATTCAACCAGAACCTCAACCGAAACCTAAGGAGAGAGGAGTTGTGATCAAAGAGCCAGTGGTCACAAGGGCTCAATCAAAGAAGAGCACCTCTACTGGGAGAGGCAAAAGTGCCAAGTCTCCTTCTCCTCCACCTTTTGATTCTTCCACTCCCTCCTTCACTCCAAAACCCTCCAAAAAGCCCAAGTATGATGTAAATATGGCTAAGGCAATGGCTGGAATTCTTGATCAACTAGAGAAGGGGCAATCTTCCAAGAAGCCAGAATTGCCAAAAGAGGAGATTACTAAACCTCCAAAGGGGTTCAATGTCAACAAGTTGGAGGATTCTCAGAAGTACCTCACACAATTTTCAAGAAGAAAAGTCTGTAAAACTCACTGTATGGATCTCAAAGTACTTCAGGAGGTATTGAAGTATGATCTAAGTCCCTTTCTTGAACCTTTTATGCCTTGGCTATCAATTAGACTTCCTTTTTGCACAAAAGTAGTGACTCATTTTTACTGCAATTTAGAAATCCTAGATAAACCCAATAGGACTTCTGCAGAGGAAGAAATGATCACCACTGTTAGAGGCCAGAAAATCCTTATCTCACCTTCTAGGATCAATATTTGGTTAGGAATAGAAAACCCTCTAGATGACATCTACTCCAAACTTGAACCAAACCAAATTTCACTGTTCTTAGACCTGGTGAGCTTGTGGGTCCTCTAAACTTCAATCCTAGTGACATGTGTGATCATCATAGGGTTCTGTGGTATATTTACTCTAGATCCCTTGTGAACAAGGCCAATAACTATACCCATTTTTCTAACCGGGACTATAGGTGGTTCGCTTCTTACTTCTGAAGGAACAAAAGGATCTGGGGGAATACATATTTTCTAAAATGAAGAGGTACAGAATAGATGGGAAAGCCACTAATCCTATGCCATATCCTCATATTATTTCACTTATCTTGAAGAAAAATAAGATATGGTACTTGGAGAGTAAATAGCACATTAAGAGGGTTACTCCAATCGGAAGAAATCAAATTGGGAAGCTCAACATTGAAATTCCTCTCAAGGGTCCTTTGGAATCTGGTTCTAAGAAGAAGAAGAAGATAGAGACTGAGACGAGTAAAATGGATGACACTCAGTCTTCTACTCCAGCTGCCACTACCTCTTCACCCTCTTTTCTCAATGCTGCTCTTCAACACTTCATGGAGAATATGCTAAGAGGATTTCATGTAGACATCGCCAACACAAATGCTGAGTAAAAGTAACCAGAGCGACCTTCAAGTAACCTGCCAACGTTACTCGAGTAAGAAGGTAAAAGACTTCCAGTTGCTCTTGGCCTGCCAACGTTACTCAAGTAGCTACTCGAGTAACCAGGTAAATCACTTGCAATTGCTCTCAGCCAGCCAACGTTACTCGAGTGAGCACTCGAGTAACCAGGTAAAAGACTTCTAGTTGTACTCGGCCTGCCAACGTTACTCGAGTCTGTACTCGAGTCCCATGCTTCAAGAAATATGTTGCTCTCGACATTTTCAATCCTGCCAATGTTACTCGAGGAGCTACCCGAGTAACCTACTGTGGTAAGCAAAACTTGAAGGTAATACTCGATTAACTTGATATGCTTTTATCATACTTCACTCGAGGCACTACTCAAGTATGCAGGTATTCAATTACTCTTTATCAAATATTTGAACTAGATTACTCGAGTCAGTAATCAAGTAATCTACATAATTATTTACAAAGCACTTGAAGTATCTACCCGAGTAAGCTATGCAGAAAATTTATGTTCACTCGAGTAAGTACTCGAATAACAAGGTAATCAAACTTGAAGTGCTATCGGCCATGAAATCCTCTCAACTTTATTGGAGTAAAGCATCGAGTAATCTAAAGGTTATTTGAGAGATTACTCGAGTAGCTACTCGAGTAACCTATGAAGAAAAGTGTGACATACCCAAGTAAGTACCCGAGTAAACAGGTATTTCCAAGGTTTGTAAATTTGTTTACTTCATGCACTACTCGAGTTATGTGATGTTCATTCATTAACTTGCTATCATTACTCTCACGATGATACTCGAGTAAGTACTCAAGTAAACTTAATGAATACTCGAGTAACTACTCGAGTATGCAAGTTCAGAATTTGAGAAATCATTCCAACGTTCATTGATTTATTTCCTATGTGATTAACCCTCCATTATATTAGTATTCTTAGCATATCCGCAGATAAACAATGAAGAGATCTTACCAAATAAGGAAAGTCAAAAGCAACATTCAAATGATACCTACCGCAAACCGATATTTTTCAAATACTGGAAAAGTCAACAGTGGCTGTGTACACTCTAACGGGCAAGAAGAAAAATGTTCCAACAATGATTACCAACACATATATATATATATATGGGAACATCCAAACAGAGAAAAAGAACAAGAACACACACACGAACACATTATCAAGTTCAATACTCTGTTTTACATATACTTGTAATTCTGTACTTTAGTGATTCTTATTCACTCTGTGAGAGAGATATTTCATTCAAACTCAATATTTGTTATTGAGATAACTTAAGGTTGTGGAACCTTAAGTTGGGATTGGATTACAACTTGTAAGGGGGAGCGAGTGTCCAGGCGAAGGAACTTGCTTTGTCCAGGCGAAGGAACTTGCTTGTACTAAGATGCCAAGAACCCACTGAATCTTGGAAGTTATAGTGAAACTCTTAGAGATACTTTGAGGACTGGACGTAGGTCAAAGTGGTTGTGGCCGAACCAGCATAACTCCCGATGTACACTTCGGTGAAATTTCTCCTTACTCTTTACTGCATAATATTTGTTGGAAATTGTGCCCTAAGGGCCAATCATTGTACTTTGAACATTATTATTTTAATGAAATTTCTCCATTCCGTTATCATATTATTTGCATGTTAACTATGATAATTGTATGCTTGGATAATTCGTAAAGATTGTCTTAAAATGTCCCTGGTCGGTCATCTATGCGGGAACAGAGATGAAACAAGATCAGTATGACTTTGATAAGATATGGAGATACGAATCAAAGTCTTAGGCACTTGTAAGAGTACAAGGTGCTGGACCGACCCACTATGAGAAAGCTACATGGATCAAGTCATAAACTTTTCTCATGTATAACAACGTCACAATGCCCTTAGACCTGAGGTCATCATGGATTCCTACATGAGAGTTGTTAAGCTTTGAACTAGTCAAAAGTCACTTTTGACCGGGTGATGATAAAGGCTACGATCGGGCTTTGTGGTTTTTCATGCAGAGGAATATGAATGATCAAGATGGAATTTGTCCCACACATTAGTAGAGAGATATTACTGGGCCCCTCGATGAGTGAGTCTGAGAAATGTATGGCCATACTATGATGAAAGGAGTTTCTATCTCTGTTATTAGGCTACTCAGGAATCGAGAAAGTAATGGTCAGGAACAAGAGGATGACATTATCCATGCCTTATCCTTGACCGATATATCGTGTGACAAAAGGGACGTGACATCGTTGAATGACAGGTTGCATCGTGATAACGATCCTCATATGAATTGGGTAGTCGTAATGTCTTGCTAGAGGCCGCTTGTGACTTTTAGGTTAGTATAGTTATTGGCCCACTGCCAACTTCATATGGGCCTACAGGGTCACACATAAGAATGGCCCAACACGAGATAATGTTTAATTTAGGATGGATGAATTTTATATTTATATATATATAATATAAAATTCATTAATAATATTATATAGATATATATATTTTGGAAATATATATCTTATATATATATATATATTATATGATATTATTATATTGTGTTAGTTTTAAATTTAATTTATTAAGATATATTAAATTTAATAACTAACATGATAGAGATATAGTATCTCAGATTTAATTTATGAAGATAAATTAAATCTAATGGCTCTTTATTTGGATTAAATAAATAGGTTAAATTAAAACTGTTGGACAGATTTAATTTAAACTGAATTTATTTAATTAGCTCATCAAGATAATTAATTGTTAATTAATTTCAAAATTAATGATGATTAATTTTGAAATTTGAAAATAGCTCTCATAGGTTATAAACTTGATAGAGCAGATATATTCATACACACATGAGAATTGAGAGCCGTAAGTAAAACCCTAGGAGACATTAGAGTCACTAGCACGCAGTCTCGGTTGGAGAGCATTTGTGTGGATACCGGTAGAGGGAGCGGACCTGACGTGTTGGCTCCTAAAGATTGTGAAAACTCTGAATCATCAAAAAGGTATGAATCCTTCCAACTTGGTTTAAACGCCGTTGATAGATCCTCGATTAGGATCGGTGAAAATTTTAAAATTCTTTCGCTGTGCTTACCGATCCTAACAATGGCATCAGAGCCAGATCAATTATGCGTTTAAATTGAGTTTATGATTCTTATACATGTGATATATATGGGATATGTACGTATGTTTATAAGAAATACTCGAATATGTATGTGATTATCATTTTGGAACAAGCATGAAATCGATTCCGAACATGTATATCTTGAAACATGTATGTGATTTTCATTTTGAACAAGCATGAAATTGGGTAGGGTACCTGAGATTGTAGTTGGCGGCAATCAAATCGGGTCTAGGTTCGGATATCTATTCGGTTAATAGGGATCCAAACTATGGGGAAGACAATCTGGATCAGAAGTGTTCTGGGCCATTGCCGTGACCACCTCTGCGTAGCACAATATAATCTGATCATGACATTTATTGCTTTTCATATTGTATGAATTCTTGTTGTGGTTTATTATTTATCCTTGTTTGGGTATGGTGAACAACATGGCTTTAGAATTTTACAAAGGTTGTAATATTTAAATACGGCCTACATGCCGTGCCTTTCTCTAAATACTCTCGATGTACATTCTCTTCTCATCTCACTCCCCTCGAATGTTTAAACGAGGTTTCTCTCAATGTATTTCTTGTTTTTAGAGAAGTCCTCTCATTGGCTTGGGAGGATTTTAGGTTAGGTAAGCCATTTTGTGTCACGTTTAAATTATGCTTTTGATAAGATCATTACATGATTACTTTTACGTTTATATGTATTTATCTGTATGAAATACGACCACGATTGCATCCATATAAACAAAACTAATTAATTAAGCCCTCTGAATCAAATCTTAAGTCATAATGCCATCAATTAATGAATACTTGTCAAAACCTAGATCACTCAATTGTGGAAACCACGAAAGTGGATGCACTTGAGTTATCTTGATGAGACAAGCTTGAGTAATGGTGCTGCTCATAATATTCATTATTGTTTTGACTTAATTGAGATTAACAAAATGGTTTTGAATCTTAAACATACCGGATCATATGATGATTAAATCCCATAAAGATCTAAGAGTTACATGTGATGTAATTGGTAAATAGGTTACCTACCTAAATAACTTGAATTTAAGCATCTTGCCAAAGCAAACTTAAGTTTAAGCCAAATATGGATCTTAGCCCACTAATTATTATATTGAGGGTTGTTAATTTAGTAGGAGATTACTAACTAACTTTGCATATTTTAATTGTAGAATCATGTTGACTAGTAATACTGCTACACTTTCGTTGCGATCGGTCCTTGAGAAGGACAAACTCAATGGGACAACCTTTCTTGATTGGTTCAGGAACTTGAGAATTGTTCTCAAGCAGGAAAGAAAGGCTTATGTCCTAGATCAACCCATTCCTGAGGAGCCTGCAGCCAATGCTCCAAGAGCTCAGAGAGATGCTTACATAAAGCATAAGGATGACTCTGTGGATGTAGGTTGCCTGATGCTTGCCACTATGGTTCCAGAGCTCCAAAGAGATCTGGAACTCATGGAGGCTTATGAGATGATTGTACATCTCAAGGAAATGTTCAAGCAACAGGCAAGGCAAGAAAGGTATGAGACCACAAAGGCCTTACATTCCTGCAAAATGGCTGAAGGTGCATCAGTTAGTACTCATGTGTTAAAGATGAAAGGCTATATTGATCACCTTGAGAGGCTTGGATTTCCCATGAGCCAGGAGTTAGCTACGGATTTGATCCTCAACTCACGCCTGGAGAGTTATGACCAGTTTGTTATGAACTACAACATGAACAACATGGAGAAATCAATTTCTGAGCTGCATGGGATGCTCAAAACTGCTAAGCAAAGCACTAAGAAAAAGCCTAGCACAGTTTTAATGGTTCAGAAAGGAAAGGGTATGAAAAAGAAAGGGAAGGGCAAATGGAAGGGTAATGGCTCAGGTGGTAAGACCAAACAGTCAAACAAGCCCGAAACTAAGCCTACACCCAAGAAGGCAAAGCCTCTAAAGGAAGGAGTCTGCTGTAATACCCCGAATTTTGAGACTCGAGGCTAGAGAATAAGCCTGAGATTAGTGGACTGCTAAGCCCGGTTTAGCAAAATCCCAAATTGTGATTAAGGGTCAATGACTCCAAAAGTGGATGTCATTAGTGATAAATGAACCCTTTTGGAGATTATGGTGTGTTTTGGCACCCGATGTGATTCGTATGTGCTGTGAGCAGCGCCGGAAACCCTGTATTTAAGCTCAATTATGGATTAACATCTAAATTGACTTAAAATAGAGGGAAGGCGCATATTGTGGCTAAATGAAACGATATGAAGTGTTTGGTGCTGATTCAATGAGAATTACCGAAATCAGGGGCTAAACGGTAAAGTTACCGGCCAATTGATCGGTTGCCGAAGAGAAAACTCATTGGTAACTTCAAGATCAATGGTTGAGATTGATTTGTGTAGGGATCAAAGGGTGGAATCATGTGTGCAAGGGCCTATGTGAACTCATGAAGATGGAACAAGAGAGTGACACTTGGCACAATTTGAACCCTTGGATTTGGGTCAAATATTCAAAGTTTTTCCTCTCTTTTCTCTCCCTTACTTGGACGGTTTTTGGCCCTAAAAATCTGTTCTCTTCTTCATCATCTTCATTTATTCATCATCTCATCTCTCTCTTGTTTCTCCATGGCGCATGCTTAAGGGGAGGAAAGAAGAAAATTGAAGGTGAGATTTGCCTTGTTTCTTGTCCTCTATTGCTAAAACACCCTTCTATAATATTGTTCATAGTGATGAGAGCTTCATCTCTATGGTTTTAGATTCTTGATTGGTGGTGTTTGATAGCTTGAGGAAAATTGGAAGTATGAAGAATCAAAGAATTGGTTTGGGAAAGAGGAAGAGGTGAGCATTTGAAGCATTTTGATCCAAGTTTTGTGAATTATGGTTGAGTATTGTGAATTTCGAATTTTGCCCTGATTTTCTTGTGATTTTGGATTGGATGAATTGGGTTGTGTTTTATGTTGAAAATGGTGCCATGTTGTGGTATTTAATCATTGGAATTGGTTTGAATTGGATTGGACACAATGGTTGCAAAACTGGAAATTCTGTCCAGTGAGAATTCTGTCTGGGCAGTCTGTTTGTGTTGCCGTTTTGAATGGGCAAATGATGTTATAAAATTCTGAAACTTTCCAGTCTTGAAGTTCACATCTTAAGCTTCAAAATGGACATATAACTTGTGCCATTTCGTTTTGGGAACTGGGAGTTATAGCTGTCCAAAGTTTGAGGTCGAAAATGGATTCTGTTTTGGGACAGTCTTGAATGTTTGGGAATTCTGTATTTGTGTGGTGATTTCCAGTAATGGCCAGTATTTTTCCTGTGTAGAGGACTTGAATAGCTTTCATTTGGCTTTGGGATCACCTCATTTCGATTTTTGTGGAATTAGTTATGATTTTTGGAAGTTCAGCCAGAAACTGGATTTTATTGGGCCGCGGCCCAAGGATGTTGGGCCGCAGCCCAAATGTTTCTGTGCGTCTCTGGACAGCCTTGGGCCGCAGCCCAAGGATTGTGGGCCGCGGCCCACCCCGAAAAATCAGTGTTATGCATTTTTGAAAGGTGATCTTTGGTCAAGTGTTTCCCAAGCCTTTAGGCATATGTTTGGGCTTTAATTAGCCTCCTAAAGGTCATGAATGATAACCAACTTAAGTGTTTGAGAGTTAAGGAATTGGAAAAGGGATTTAACCCTATTCCTTGTTTGGTTATAGGGTTTGATATTCGCCCTGGTCGTGGTTCGGTGTTCGCCCTGGTCGTGAGCAGCCGGAGCTGGAGCTTACGTGGAAAGAGTGTAGGGAACATATCTCTTCTGCTTGTATTTGATATATGTGTTAGTGTGTTGGTGCATGTCTTAGCTTTGCATAATTGTGTGTAATTTGAAGCTATGTTTCAATTTATGCTATGGCCATAGGTATATTGTTCGAAGCATTGAGCTTGCAAATTGTCATTGTGTTAGCATGAGTTGTGTGATGCAAGCATGTCATGCATTAAACATGTATCGTACGTGCATATTGATATTGTTATCCTACTGAGATTCTCTAGAATCTCACCCTCCCCTACTAACCTTTCAGACAGGGTAGTAGATCGATGATGGAGTAAGCAGACAAGGGCGATGAAGACTCCTTCGGGTTATCGTTTTGATAGTTGGTTATCATAGTTGGGAGTATAGATATTGGTAATTGGATTTAGTTGTGTATATGTGGATGAAGATTTGATTATGTGTATGAGAAAGATTTGTGTAATCCCCATATGAGGGCTTGTATGGGCGATTGTGCCCTGTAAGGCTTGATTAATAAATGGAATCCGGAATTGCCGGGATTATTGTTGTATACTCTGATATTTGTTATGAATGTGATATTCCGCGTAGTAATTGTATTCGGAAATATGATTCTGAGACCAAGTTTATAAATGATTTCGAAAGGCATTTGTGAAAACCCCGTCTGGTATATGGGTTTATAATATTAAATTTTGTTCTTATTGGTCTCTATTTCATCTTAATCGCATATTTCGGATATAATTACGGCAGGGGGTTACATCTGCTACTTCTGCAATGAACCCGATCATTGGAAGAGGAATTGCAAACTCTACCTGGAAGATTTGAAAAAGAACAAGAAAGATAGCAACGCTATCGCTTCAGGTATTTATTTTATAGACATTCATTTTTCTACTTCCTCTACATGGGTATTAGATACTGCATGTGGTTCTCACATTTGTACAAATGTAAAGGGTCTAAAGGACAGTAGAAAGCTGAAGAAGGGCGAGGTGGACCTTCGAGTTGGAAACAGAGCAAGAGTTGCTGCTTTAGCCGTAGGCACTTATCAATTAGTTCTGCCCAGTGGGCTTTTGTTTGTTTTGAACAATTGCTATTTTGTTCCTGCTTTGAGTAGTAACATTGTTTCTCTTTCTTATTTGGATAAGGAAGGTTATACTTCCATTACTAGGAATGGTAAATGTTCTATTTATCGTAATGACATTTTCTATGCTGATGGTGATTTGCATGTTGGTCATTAATATTAAATTTGGAACATCCTAATAATGGGAATATCTATAACGTAACTACTAAGATGATAAAATCAAACGATTTGAATCCAACCTACCTATGGCATTGTCGTCTAAGCCACATAAATGAGAAACGCATTTCTAAACTCTATCAAGATGGATTTCTAAACTCATTTGATTTTGAATCATATGATACATGCAAATCTTGCTTATTAGGAAAGATGACTAAGGCACCTTTTACTGGGCACATTGAGAGGGCTACTGAATTATTGGGCCTCATACATACAGATGTATGTGGACCATTAAATATAGCTGCCAGAGGAGGTTATGTCTACTTCATTACATTTATAGATGACTTTAGTAGATATGGCTATATCTATCTAATGAAACATAAATCTGAATCTTTTGAAATGTTCAAAATATTCCAAAATAAAGTACAAAACCAACTTGGTAAAACATTTAAAGCACTTCGATCTAATCGAGGTGGTGAATATTTGAGCCAAGAATTCATTGACCATCTTAGGAGTTGTGGGATAATCTCACAATTGACTCCTCTAGGAACACCACAATGGAATGGCGTTTCTGAACGGAGGAATCGAACACTATTAGATATGGTTTGATCTATGACAAGTCAAACAGATATTCCACCGTCCTTTTAGGGACATGCCCTAGAGATAGCTACGTTCACACTAAATCGTGTTCCATCTAAGGCAATTGAAAAGACGCCATATAAGATATGGACTGGAAAGAAACCAAGTTTATCTTTTCTCAAGATCTGGGGATGTGAGGTATATGTTAAGTAACAAGCCTCTGATAAATTAGCGCCCAGATCCACAAAGTGCCTTTTTATGGGGTATCCTAAAGAAACTAAAGGATACTATGTCTATAATCCCACCGATAACAAAGTGTTTGTTATTCGAAATGGTAAGTTTCTAGAAAGAGAGTTTGTCTCTAAAACAACCAGTGGGAGCGAGGTACATCTCGAAGAAATTCGAGAGCCACAAGATGTTACAGAACCACAGATGGAAATTAGAGAAGACTCATAACAAGTTGTTGAGCCTCCTCAAGTAACACAAGGTCCATAAAGATCTGATAGGACATGGCATCAGCCTCAGAGATATGGAATTTTGATTACTGAAGGCCGTGATGTGTTGCTCATTGAGCAAAATGAGCCCACCACCTATCGAGAAGCACATTGGGACCAAACTCTAAGAAATGGCTAAATGCCATGAAGTCTGAAATGCAATCCATGTACGACAATCAGGTATGGACCTTAGTCGATCCACCTGAAGGTGTAAAAGCCATTGGGTACAAATGGGTTTTCAAGGAGAAAACTGACATGGATGGCAATGTAAATGTCTTCAAGGCACGACTGGTTGCAAAAGGATTCACTCAAACTCATGGTGTAGAATATGATGAAACCTTTTCCCCAGTTGCAATGGTCAAATCAATCAGAATTCTTCTTGCCATTGCAGGATATTATGACTATGAAATATGGCATATGGATGTCAAAACAACCTTCCTTAATGGAAAGCTGCTTGAGGATGTGTACATGACACAACCTGAAGGTTTTGTGCGTCCAGAGGACTCTGGTAAAATTTGCAAACTTTAAAGATCCATTTATGGATTGAAGCAAGCATCTCGAAGCTGGAATCATCATTTTGATGAAGTAGTCAAAGAGTTTGGATTCATTCAAAACATCGATGAACCTTGTGTTTACAAGAAGATTAGTGGGAGCACAGTTGTATTTCTAGTGCTTTATGTAGATGACATCCTACTCATTGGGAATGATATTCCTACCTTGCAGAGTGTCAAGTCTTGGTTAGGAAAGTCCTTTTCAATGAAAGACTTAGGTGAAGCCACCTATATCCTAGGAATTAGGATCTATAGGGATAGATCCAAAAGACTAATAGGCCTAAGTCAGAGCACATACATAGACAAGATACTGCATAGGTTCAGTATGTAGGATTCAAAAAGGGGTTACATGCCCATGCTCATGGCATCCATCTTAGCAAGGATCTGTGTCCTAGTACACCTGATCAGCGAGATCGCATGAGTAAGGTTCCATATGCCTCGGCCATTGGATCCATCATGTATGTCATGTTTTATACTCGACCGGATGTCTCGTTTGCCTTAAGTATGACCAGCAGATACCAACAAGATCTTGGTGAGGGTCATTGGACTGCCGTCAAGAATATCCTAAAGTACTTAAGAAGGACTAAGGACTTATATTTGGTTTATGGTGGATTGGATGATGAGCTCTGCGTAACCGGTTACACAGATGTAAGTTTCCAAATTGACCAAGACAACCTTAAATCATAATCTGGATATGTATTCCTCCTGAATAGTGGAGCAATAAGCTGGAAGAGCTCCAAGCAGAGCACTATAGCAGATTCTGCAACAGAAGCTGAGTATATAGCAGTATCAAATGCAACTAAAGAAGCTATTTGGATCATAAAGTTTATTACTGAACTAGGGGTGGTGCCTACCATCTCAAATCCAATAGATTTTTTCTATGACAATAGCGGTGCTATTGCACAGGCCAAGGAGCCTAGGTCACATCAAAGGACCAAGCATATACTCAGGCGGTTTCATCTTATTAAAGAAATCAATGATAGAGGTGATATAAAGATATGCAAAATAGCAGAAGAAGATAATGTTGCTTATCCTCTTACTAAGCCACTTGCACAAGCAAAGCATGAGTGTCATGTTAAGGCAATGGAAATTAGGCAAATTAATGATTGCACCTAGGGCAAGTGGGAAGGTGTTGGAAATTGTGCCCTAAGGGCCAATCATTGTACTTTGAACATTATTATTTTAATGAAATTTCTCCATTCCGTTATCATATTATTTGCATGTTAACTATGATAATTGTATCCTTGGATAATTCATAAAGATTGTCTTAAAATGTCCTTGGTCGGTCATCTATACGGGAGCAGAGATGAAACAAGATCAGTATAACTTTGATAAGATATAGAGATACGAATCAAAGTCTTAGGCACTTGTAAGAGTACAAGGTGCTGGACCAACCCACTATGAGAAAGCTACATGGATCAAGTCATAAGCTTTTCTCATGTATAACCACGTCACAATGCCCTTAAACCTGAGGTCATCATGGATTCCTACATGAGAGTTGCTAAGCTTTGAACTAGTCAAAAGTCACTTTTAACCGGGTGATGATAAAGGCTACGATCGGGCTTGGTGGTTTTTCATGCAGAGGAATATGAATGATCAAGATGGAATTTGTCCCTCACATTAGTAGAGAGATATTACTGGGCCCCTCGATGAGTGAGTCTGAGAAATGTATGGCCATACTATGATGAAAGGAGTTTCTATCTCTGTTATCAGGCTACTCAGGAATCGAGAAAGTAATGGTCAGGAACAAGAGGATGACATTATCCATGCCTTATCCTTGACTGATATATCGTGTGACAAAAGGGACGTGACATGGTTGTATGACAGGTTGCATCGTGATAATGATCCTCATATGAATTGGGTAGTCGTAATGTCTTGCTAGAGGCCGCTTGTGACTTTTGGGTTAGTATAGTTATTGGCCCACTGCCAACTTCATATGGGCCTACAAGGTCGCACATAAGAATGGCCCAACACGAGATAATGTTTAATTTAGGGTGGATGAATTTTATATTTATATATATATATATATATAAAATATAAAATTCATTAGATGTAGGGAAGTAGACATGAAATCTTTTCGAGATCAATTTTTGGAATGGTTGAAGCAGGTCTTAATGAAGGACCAATTTACTTTAACTGCTTCCCAAACTTAACAGCTTCATTACATGATGATCGTGTTATTGAATTTTTAAAATTAAGTTTGAAATTGAACAGATTCCAAAAATAACCTGGAGTTTCACCTGTAGCCTTGGTTTACAGGGTCCAGTACAAAGTTATGATTTCATCAACTTCAAATGTTAAAATGTTTCATTAAGGAAAAGAAACATGTCTATTTCTAATAGATGCTACTAGAGCAAATGTTAATATTCCAAAACTTCAAGACATCTAATACATCCTTACTTCCCCTTCTGATACCAGCTAATCCCACGTAATGATCTAAAAAACTAAAGAGACAGAAAGGGAGAGAAGTAGAGACCGATCGGATTCGTTAAATTATTAGATGCAGAATGAATATGTATGCATAAAAGAGATGAAGATTTATAAAACTGATATATTATTGAAGATTAAAACGATACAAACATAAAGAAAATTGCAGGAAAAATAAGAAAACACACAAAGGTTTATCAACCTTAAAGGAGGAGGGGAGAGAGACTTGAGTCGTCAACACAACTCGGGGTGCCTAACAACTGAAGTGAGGTGCCATTTTATAGGCGTTCGCATCAGTTACTATGCACTAATTTACTTTGGGTAAAATTACTTTAACCGGAGTAAAAAACATGTTACTCAGGTAAAAGTACTTTTACTTTTGCTTTTACTTAAAGTAAAAGGAAGTTACATCATTTTGTCTGCTAAAGTAAAGCAAAGATACATCTTTTACAAAAGCAGAGAATCTTTTGAGTCAGCAGGCCTTGGACGGTTATGCCGACAATTTTGTTTCGGAATCAATCTTCGCCGAGGCTAATGATTTCATCATCCGATTCGTGTCCAAAGTATCGGGCCGAGTCTTCAGTATCTGATTCATCTGAGGATTGGGCCGATGGACTTGACTTTTGTTCTTGTGTTTGGAGAAGCCCAAGTATTTCATGCAGCTATTCAATTAGGGCCTTCTTGTCAGTTGCCGAGGCTAAACATATTGTAATTTTTGCCTTTTGGTTAAGGAACATGGCTGATTCGTGATCCCCCGCCATTAGGGATTTTGGATTTCTTTTGAACCACTTCTTGAGGTTTGTTTCTGACACATTGTTGATGTGAGGAAACTTTGCCCACCATTTAACAGAAGAGGTTCTTTGTAATATTGAGAATAACTTCTGGAACTTCGAAGGACCATATTTGTAGCTCCATTTGAAAACCCAGGCTAAACCAAATTTTGAAAAATAATGAAGATCTGCTGGTAAAGGATCTTCACTAAGATTGATCCGACTTTTAAAGCAGTCGAACCCAATTTTCGCTGTAGTTGGTAAAATTTCTTGGATAGGACCAAAATAGTCCCACCATTGGTTGAACCACAGTGGAAATTGGTATTTTATTTCCAAGTCATACGAGAACATAAAAAGCCAAGTATGACTAAAGCTTGGGTTTTGGTACCAGAAGGTATACCACCATGCATCCAAATAATCCTAGTATGTGAAACCAATTGGATCCATATTTTTTATTGAAAATTTTTTCTTTTTGTTGAGGTCTTGGCCCCAATCTTTTGGCGATAAAAACTTCCTGAATCTAAAAGTAGAATAACCATGAATGTCTTTATCATCAGGATGTTGCTTATCTAAAGAATGTCTTATTTCTGTAGATTCTGTATCTACAAGAATAAGCTCGTAAAATTTTTGTGTTTTTTCCAAAGATTTTGGAGTAAAATGAAATCCTTTCGGATAAATTTTTGCTGCTAATGCAATAGGATTTTTGTCACAGAAACCTGGTTCTGTGTGGAAAAGGTTTAAGATTTTTTTTGGTTTTAACACAAAAGTGGTTTGTGTTGGCTGGGAATAAATGGCTAATTCTTTTGAGGTTGAACCAGCCTTTGAAATTGTTTGGGAAGTTTTTTGGATTGCCAAAGCGAGGGACTCTGGATCCAGGGTAAATGGGGTTAAGGCTTTAGGTTGTTCCATTTCGGTAACATTAGCCCATGTTTTGGTTGGCAATTTGGCCAAGTTTTGATTAGCCTGTAAAGCTAAAAGGGTTTCAATTGGAATTCCATAATGAGAAGGGTCCATTATGGTTCCAGCAGTTTTTGGGGAGGATTTTGGGATAGGTTTGGTCCCTGAAGGGGAACCCTTTTAGTAGATCAAAGATCCTTGGGTCAATGACCCTTTTGACATTTTGATTGCAGCCTTTAGTTGGGCTGCCTCTTCTTTTGTTATCCTTTCTAGATCTTCTTTTGCTTGGGCTTTGGCCCTTTGCTTCTTTTTCTTTTCTCGATCACTCATTTGGGTCACCTTATTTCACCTGCAAGAACTCTCTAGTTAGAAAGTCTGGTAGGGAATTTGAAGCACCTTTGATAAATTCAATTTCAAAATCAAAGACACTTAAAATTGCTTGCCAACGGGCAAAAATTTGTTTTGATGCAAGATTTTTGACATCTTTATGCAAAACATCTTTTGCAGCTTTGCAATCAACCCTAATTAAAAACTTTTGATTTAGCAAATCACTTTGAAATTTGTTTATGCACAAAACAATTGCTAAAATTTCCTTTTTAATGGTGGAATAGTTTTGTTGAGCTCTATTTTAATGTTTTGAAGTAAATGCAATGCAATGCTCCTTACCATCAATTTTTTGTTTAAGAATGCCACCATAACCTATGTCAGAGGCATCTGTTTCAACAATTTTAAATGCTTGTGGATTTGGAAGATACAAGCATGGAAGATTTTTGACCAAGGATTTGATCTTGATAATCACATTAGTATGATCATCAATCCATGGAGGAGGAATTTTTGAAAGACGCTCATGAAGAGGCTTGATGATATTGTTTAGGTTAGGAATGAAATCACCTACGTAATTCAAACAACCTAAGAATCTTTGGAGTTGAGTTTTGTCTAGAATTTGGTCTGGAAATTTATCGGCAAACTGAATTGCTCGATCAATGGGAATAATAGATCCTTGGTATATATGATGACCAAGAAATCAAATTTTTGTCTGGAAAAGACTAATTTTGGTTTTAGAAACTGCTAAGCCATTTAACCTAGCAACATCTACAAAGATTTTGACATGTTTAAAGTGTTGATTAATTGATTCTGAAAACACTAAAACATCATCAATGTAGACAATAATAAATTTTGTAAAAGGATTGAAAATTTCATTCATAACCTTTTGAAATTCTGAGGGTGCATTTTTCAACCCGAAAGGCATAACATTCCATTCATATTGCCCAATTGGGACTGTGAATGCAGTCTTATACCTATCCTTTTCTGAGATTTGGATTTGCCAAAAACTAGATTTCATATCAAATTTTGAAAATATTTTGGCCTGATGAAGGCGATTTAGAAGATCCTTTTTGTTAGGTATTGGATACCTAATCCATTGAAGAGCTTGGTTAAGGGGTTTGTAATTGATTACAAGCCTTGGGCTTCCTCTTTCAATCTCAGAATTTTTATTTACATAATAAAAGGCCGCACAAGACCATGGACTTTGACTTTTTTTGATTAAGCCCTTTTGAAGTAAATCACAAATTTCCTTTTGGCAATGTTCCAAGAGTTCTTGGTTCATTTGGATTGGACGAGCTTTTGTTGGGATTGCTCTTTCATTGAAATCCTTTTCATAGGGCAAATCAATTATATGTTTCTTTCTTTCCCAAAAAGCATTTGGAAAATCAGAACAGATTATGTCTTGAATGTTTCTCAAAACATTTTGAATTTTTTGTTTTAGAAAAGGTTTCTCCAACTGGTTTTCAATTGTTTTGTAAGAAACTTCTTTTAGAAAATTAATTTGATTTTCCTTGTACTCAATTTGATTTATAAATTTTATATAGGGTGGATCAACAAGTTCAAAGAAAATCCTTTTGCCCAAAACGTCAGTTTCGATTCCTTCATCACGTGTTAAAAATGGTTTTAAACGACTGATGAAAGGAGACCCAAGAATTACATCTTGAGATAAAACTTTTGCTAGGATAAAAGTTTCTTTTATTTTGACACCATTATTTTCAACTACTGCATTTGAAAGTTTATAGCTAACATCTAATGGTGATTTGTTTGGTCCACAAAGATTTTCTGTGGTCTTTTGAAAGAATTTTGTTGGGATTAGACCTTCTCTAATACAGCTTAGAGCTGCACTAGTATCCCACAAAGCTATTGTTTCTAACACAAAGGTGTTAGCAACAATAATTTTGACTGGCACATGCCATTTTTGGATTAAAACTCTTGATATAATGTTCAAGAAATTCTTAGAAGGCTTTTCATCATCTTGCGATGAGTTTTTGACTTCTTCGACTTTCTTTTCTTTATCAAGATTTTCTTCCTGAATTTGATTTAAAATAAGAGAATGGAATTCCTGAGTATTTTTCAGGTTTCTTACCTCTTCTTTTAAATTATTTATTTCATTCTGAAGGTCAGAAATTGAAATAGGTTTTGGATTAGACTGAAATCTTTTGATTATTTCAGAAAAATCATATCTTGTTTGCAAATTCTTTTGCAGATACTTTTGGTTTGGTCTTGAAGAAGAAGAGGAAGCAGTATTTTCTCTTAGTTTATTGAAAAACTTAACCTTTTCTTCATTAGTTGGAAGAGAGTTAATTATTTCAAAGACCAAATCTTCTTCAATGACATTTATTTCTAAACTGTCTTTCTTAGAATCAGTTAAGATTGATTCCTTGATTGGGTCATTAAGTACAGGATTTCCTGGACTCTCAGCAATCTTGTCAAGACAGTTTATTTGAAAATCATCTTCTTCAGATGGAGATGAAATATCATCAAGTTGAAGTTCATTAACTTCTTCTTCGAAAGATGATACTTCATTTTCTTCTTCAGAAGAGGTTTCTTCAATCAAAAGATTGTTTAATTGTTGAAGAGTTGATTCTTCAAGTTGTAGGGCATTAATTCTTTTATTAAGCCTACAATATCTTGCCATGTGGCCTTCTTTGCCACATCGAAAACAAACAATTTTTCCCTTAGGGAGATCCATGGGAGGTTTTGATTTGAATTCATTTCTCAAATTTCTGGGTTTGTTTGTTTTTGGTTTTTTCCAAGGTTTTCGATTTTTTTTGTAATATCTTTTAGCCTTGTATTCTTTATCTTCATGCTTGTGCTTGGATTTTTTAGGTCCTTTACAAGCAAGAAAACCAAATTGTCACAGAAGGTTCCTAAATCTTTCCTATTTAATGCTTTTTCTTTGGCAAGTTGATGTTGGATCTTATCTTCTTGACAAATTTTTAAAGCAGTTTTTTGAACAATTGCAATTAACTGTCCATATGTTAAATTTTTGTAATGGATTTGACCATCACCAGTTTGGTTTCTGATTTTTTCTCTGATCTTATCTCCTAGAGACCTAGGAAGACCAGCCTTTACCAAGGGGATGACGGCAACTTGGACACACCCGATGTGTATAAATTTAAATTTCTTTTGGTGTCTTAAGATTGAATCTTCTGATAAAATGCACATATCAGTTGGTCCTTCTTTTAGAGGAATAGTTTCTTCAACCGTTCTAATTATGTAATCAGAAGCTTTGAAAAACTTTTTATCCTCAGGTTTGTATAAATCATTTTGGTTAATGACTGGAATGGTCCAATCACTAAATTTTTGGTTAATATCTTCAAAATGGATTTCATTGTTGAAAATATTATTTTGGAGGGAAGATTTCCCAAAACTTTTGTTGGTTATGAGACCAGATTGCTGTGCAGAAGAAGAAGGAGCAGAGGAAGATGAAGAAGAGCGAGATGAACGAGATGAGTTGGAGCGAAAAGAGCTAGATCTGAACAGGAAAGCCATAATTAACTTTACTGCTGATACCATTACCTTCCAGTTGGTAGAGATATGCTAGATCTGATGAAGTTTCTGGGCTACTTATGGAGTTATTATAAATATTTCTTCGTATGTTCTTATAAAGATAAAAATCTGCAAATATTATTATCACTTAGCCAATGCCTTTAAACGTTGAACCCTAATATCATATGAACATTCGAACAATAGGCGTTTGGACTTATCTGCCCTATCCGTCGGGACTTACTGCCATAGCCCTAGGTAGAACGGACGAAGTTCATATGCTATCATTGATCAACTAACTTGCATGCTATCAGATAATAATAATATTAAGCAGAGACTTAGCTTTATATTAACATGTTTCTGATGTGGAAGATCAACCGAAGTCGCAACCACAGAGCATACTTATCCAGAAATATTCATAAGAACTTCATAAATTTTCTAAAACTTCAAGACATCTAATACATCCCTACTTCCCCTTTTGGCTCTGATACCAGCTAATGAATTTTATATTATATATATATATTATATATATATATAATATAAAATTCATTAATAATATTATATAGATATATATATTTTCGAAATATATATCTTATATATATATATGTATATATATTATATGATATTATTATATTTAATAATATTATATAGATATATATATTTTCGAAATATATATCTTATATATATATATATTATATGATATTATTATATTGTGTTAGTTTTAAATTTAATTTATTAAGATATATTAAATTTAATAACTAACATGATAGAGATATAGTATCTCAGATTTAATTTATGAAGATAAATTAAATCTAATGGCTCTTTATTTGGATTAAATAAATAGGTTAAATTAAAACTGTTGGACAGATTTAATTTAAACTGAATTTATTTAATTAGCTCATCAAGATAATTAATTGTTAATTAATTTCGAAATTAATGATGATTAATTTTGAAATTTGAAAATAGCCCTCATAGGTTATAAACTTGATAGAGTAGATATATTCATACACACATGAGAATTAAGAGCCATAAGTAAAACCCTAGGAGATATTAGAGGCGCTAGCACACAGTCTCGGTTGGAGAGCATTTGTGTGGATACCGGTAGAGGGAGCGGACCTGACGTGTTGGCTTCTAGAGATCGTGAAAACTCTGAATCATAAAAAAGGTATGAATCCTTCCAACTTGGTTTAAACGCCGTTGATAGATCCTCGATTAGGATCGGTGAAAATTTTAAAATTCTTTCTCTGTGCTTACCAATCCTAACAGTATTCACCATCAAGTTTTATATTTGCAGCGAAAAATTTAATACCACCCAATTCATCCCCCCTCTTGGATGAAACGCTTGCTCTAACAGATTATCTACTAAATAATGATGCACCATATATATTGGAACCATTGCCAATTGATCCCGAATCGCCACCAAAGATAAGTTGCCAACAAATTGAACCTGTTTTGGACAGATTGCTGTTTCTTATATGTGATGAGAATTTTTGCTACAAGAGCTTGAAGAGATTCATCATAAGGTTGTCTCTTCCCTTCACTTACATTTGTTGTTTTGAATTATTTAATTCCTTTGTGAATCTGAATGCTTGATATAAGTGTGGGTGTGGGAATATTCTAGTAGAAAAGGTAGAAACAAATGTTTAACTCCATTGTCTTGGCAGTTTGTTGGAGGGAAGATGGATTTGGATGTGTTTGATGATTTGCTTGCTGGTTGGACACATGCACACAAATGGTTTCACTATGCCTTTGCTTTGCGATACCCCTATATTGACTTTCTTTGTGATACTTTCTTTCATTTTTATCTGATTTGATTGCATTGAGGACACTGCATCACTTAAGTATGGGGGAGGTTGTGCTAAGTTTATGGTTTTATTGATTACTTTGCATGAGGTATTTTGCAATTCTAGACAATTTTAAGTGTGATGTGTTCTTCTAAAAATTATAGGAATGATAGACATATGAGTAAGCGAGGGCTTGAGGGAATGTGTTGAACAGATTTGTCTCAAGGGATACAATCCATATGAGCTTGGGAAACTAACATTATTAAGCTTAGTAATATATATGGCTTTGTCATTGTAAGTGAAGTCAATAGAATTAGCCTACATAGATGGATATTTGAGCTTGTTCGATTCATTAAATTTTGTGTGCATGCTCTCTAGTTCTATAACTCTCTAGAACTTGTCCTAGCTCTTAGTTGAGGCCAATTTGCACATGAGAATACATGCATATTATTGAGGCATTCATTTCACATCCCTATAACCCTAACACAAGCCATATGCATACTTTATCCCTTGCTAACCCATTTAAGCCCATCATTTTCTTTTCTTATCACCCTGTGCAGTTTAGGATAAGTGTGCAAAGTTAATTGATCAATTCTATTTTCTCATGTATGAATTTATCATGTCGAACCTATGGTGAAGACTATTTTGTTGGTTGAAAAAGAAAGAAAAGAAAATGAAAGAAAAAAAGAAGAAAGAAATGCTCTTAAAAAATGGAAGAGCCAAATGCAAGAAGAATAGAGGGAAAAAAGAGAAAACCCAGCAACACAAATGATGAAAAGGCAACAGAATAAGTGATGAATTATGGTAGAATTGCCTAGATCATATTATGAGCACTTGTTTTATAGGAAGCTTGGGAGAAATTAGAGTTAAAGAGTTGAAAATAGCAAAAAGGAATAAATTGCAAAGTCCAGAAAGTTTGAAAGCAGGCAGAAAAAAGGACCAAAGTACAAAACATAGAAAGTTTTTAGAATCTGACTGCAATTTTGGCCAGCATCTTAAAAGGTAAAGGGGCCTATTCCACACTCTATCCCAACTCACCTTTCTCTCGTCCTCATTCTCTTCCATCGTTCCTCATTTTCACCTCCGATTCCACTGACTTTCACTTCCAATTTGTCGCTACCATGGCTGGAACTAAGTTGGAGCTCGTTGGAGCTGAAATTCTCTCCATATGTAGCTGATTCCATCATCTTCATAGGAAATGTAATTGAACCTGAGCTATGGACTTTACAGGGAGTCAACTTGAGTTCGATTGGTTTGATTATTACATGTAATTCTCTTATTGTATTTGCTCATATACATGGAACTCGATTCAGACTAGTTCATTGTAGTTCTTGTGTATTCAGATTAGGAATTCTCCATGAACAATATTGTATCTCTTAATTTTGATTTGGTTTTATCATTCTCTTGTGGCTATTGCCATTTGAGTTTGATTTGACTGATTGATTCATGGTAGCTATCGTTTGACATTATCTTGTGAGATTTTCAGTTATATAGATCCTAATTTGTTGCATGGTTATTCTGCAATTCAGTCGACTCATCTTTAGAAGGCTAGGAAGGTGAAGTTACAACTCTTAGGAAGCATATTTGTTATTGATTCATACTCTCACTCGTATCCATGCATTGTTGCACCTTATCTTCACTTTAAAAACCAAAAAGTTCTATAAAAATTAGGAGTACCTTTAGGTTAGAAGAAATGCTATCTCGTTGCTGTAATTATCTTCTTAATTTGTGGCTCAATTAGTTTGCTAGGAATCTTAATATCCATTAGACTCCTTAGAGACTTGACTTAAGCTAGATTACCACTTTTACTATAGTATAATTTAGTATAGTTTTCTTTAATTAACCCTTACGACAAGGTTCAATCATATGTATGCCGAGTTGCGTTATGATATGCTTATTGTATTGTGATGGTTTATGTGACATGCTTTGTTTGATTGAATTTTATATAATTGAATGTTTGTTACTACTGAGATTCTTTCGAATCTCACCATTCAAATTTCATTATACAAAAAAGACTAGTGGCACGATAGGCAAATAGGTAAGTACCAATGAGTGAGGATTGCAGATAAAGTGACATAATTATTTTGATGACTGTTTGTAAATATTTTTAATATATAGTATGTATGATTGAATACCTTGTAAACTGATTGTAAGACTAGTAGATCCTATACTGATGATAATAGTAGTAATAATAGTATAAAGCGGTATCAGAATACTTAGTTATTTTATTGAAATTATAAGGAATTTGGTAATAGCAATTCACATAAAGGTAATGTCAATACACAAGATAAGGGTATCAGTACCCAAACGTGATATCAAAATTATCAGAGAGTAGTGGTATCAGAGGGTACAATTGAGACGTTAGTATAAGTATTGATGTTCTATTCACATATCCAAATGAATTGCACAATAATTCATAAATATATGATAAAAGAAATAGGGTTGTTACATTTTTGGTATCAGAGCAAAGAATCTAGCACTAGGCTAGTATTCTTTGCTCCTGTGATTAGTATAGCATGTTGATATTTTGTTAGTGACTTGGTGATTAGGAAAGATGAGCGTATGTAGAGATTGCAGAGCTGGTTCACCCCCATCATTTAACCAACCTCCAGGAGGAAGGTGAAGGTGTATGGTACCAAACAAGAGGAGGAGTGATGGTGATGCATACACCGAGAAAAAGGGTCCAAGGACCAGTTGCTATTACTTTAGGACGTTCTCCTAGTGGTGAGTCTTCTATTAGAGCTACTGATGACATGTACGAAGAGCAAGAGATAGAGTCAAATCTAGAGTCTATTGTTAGTTCCAGAGTATCTAATACCAAGATAGAATATGACATAGAGCCCTATCCTCTATTATGGGAATACATGGAAGATCTTTATCATAACACTAGAAGGAACCGAGTTACTATACAATCTCACCTTTTAGTGTTTCTAATTAGGGTAGAGGAGCTGTACTAGGTAAAAAGTACTTATGAATTGTTGAAGCCTAATGAGATTTGGATCCGTACTATCTTGTGGTTCTTCTCTAGTAATGCCTTCTGGACTAGAAAGAAGATCAAAGTCATGGCCCAGTGACCCTTTGAGTTCCATGCTTTTGTGGATCACTTGGATGATTATATATTGGAACATATGTAATAAAGTTGTTTGTAGTTTTAAAGCTTTCCTTGGACTGATAATTTTAGTTTTAAAACTTTCCTTGGACTAATATTGTATATAACCGCTACTACTACTTCCCGTGTAATGTAACTATATGAATGTGATATATATATATATATATATATATTTGTTTTGAGTTGGTATTTGAACTTGAGTATTTGAGTTTTTTTGAGTTGCTAATACTCTTAATCTTGTTTTTAATAGAAAAGTAAAATCATGGTTGACTTGCGATATGGAAGGAGGGTAGGATTGAGAGATGAGGAGAGGCCCGATCTTATGTAACGAGTGTTAGGCATGCTGACAAAATAGTAAGCCATGATATATGAGCTTAGGAATGATCTACGGGAAGTATAGAATAGACAGAATAAGGATAGGGAAAGAAGGATCGATAATGTGGAGTAGGGTGATAGACCACAGCAGCTTGAGGGACAGCCCGAGCAAAACCAAGGGCCCCGTTAGGAACCAAATAAACCAGTTAGAGAATTAGAAAGTTTATAGACTTGGATTTCAAAGTTTTGTACTCACTAGCCTTCGACATTCAGAAGAAGGTTAGAACCCCAGATAGCTAAGGATTGGTTGACAAGGTTAGAAAAGATCTTCCGAATAATGGAATGCCATTTTGAAGTAAAGGCCCATATGGCTATCTACAAGCTGGAGGGAGATGTAGATAGATGGTGGAGAAATACTGAACTGATTTTGTAGGCTAGGAATATTCCCGTCACCTAGGAAGTGTAACCCCCTTTGTAATTATGATTCGAAATACGTATTTTAAAATGAAATAGAGACCAATAATAATCAAACTCATTTACAATCCCTTCCTTACGGAAGGGTTTTCACAAATATTTTCAAAGATTCTGCCTTACCCTGTTCTCAAATTCCACTACTCGAATATAATTACCCTATGCAGTTACATCACATTTACATATTAGAGTGTACAACAAAATCCCGACAACTCCTGGGTTTCATACATGTATAAACTAAGGGTTTTAAGTTCTAACTAGGGGATTACATGACCAACATCACCATAATATCTACATTTCAAAAATAAACAGTAACCCTAAGTCCAAAATAGATAACCAACAACCTAACAACACATCTCTACAAGATCCTAGCTGCTCTTGGTGGTTTGTTTCTCCTTGGAGCCACTTGTCCTGTCTGAAATGTTAGTCAATGGAAAGAATGAGATTCAAAAGAATTTCAGTAGTAACAAATCACTCATACCACATGTAATCACAAAGCATGCAAGAAAATCATCAAGCAGCATCACAGCATAAAGCACAGCACGCAGGCTGCCACATATGCATATAATCATATAATCCCATCCCCCGTATTCCACCGCCCCGAAGGCACGGTCCTCCCACGGTCAACACCGATGGGCCGCAGGTGAAGGTTACATAAATAGCCTTTCGGCTTTCACAAATAGCCTTTCGGCTTTCACAAATAGCCTATCGGCTTTCACAAATAGCCTTTCGGCTTTCACAAATAGCCTTTCGGCTTTCACATAGTCTCATCCCCCGGATTCCACAGCCCCGAAGGTACGATCCTCCCACCGTCAACACCGATGGGCCGCAGGAGATAGACACACAAACAATGATCAAACAAACATACCATGTATCACATATAGTATAAGGGAAAAGAGTCACTACCTTGTTCTTTCCTGACGAGCGCTGGCACAGGTTGCTTGCGATTAGGGCAAATGTCGAACCCTATAAACCAAAGTCAAAGACGACAAGTCATTCTCTATTCCAAATTCTCACATTCAGAACACTTAAAGTTGGTTATCACTTGGACTCTTTAGGTGGCTACTAGAAGCCTAGACACATGCCTACAAGGTTGGGGAGTACTATCTCAAAGACCACCTTTTAGTGTGCATCGTAAAACGTGCTAACCACTGGGCTCACAACATGGTCCTACAATTCCAAAATACAATTTAGACACTTCCATAGTGTTTCTGGGGGTTATATGAGCATATTATGAAAATTTACAAAAATGCACCCGGGACCCGGCCCGGCCGTACTCGGTCCGGCTGTACTTTTCCTGAAATTTTGACATGGGCTATTTTGACATATTTTCACCCAAGGAATCCATTTCTGAACTCGAAATTATCAAATTCAATGTCAAATTACATCATTACACTTGGCAGCCCCACTTTAAGGGTTTTAGGGGCATTTTCGTAATTATGTTTTTTCGGCCTTTTCCGAAAAAGTGACCAACTGTAACCCCACCTAATTTTCACTCCTGAACTCAATGGAACCATCAAATCATTGAAAATCCAACTCTAACCCTCAGATCTAGCCCTGGCCAAAATCTTGGCATATTTTGGGAATAATCGGTGTTTTTCGGTTTCGGCTCCGTAAACGTGTTCCTTTCTACTCCTAACCACTTTATTAATCATTACATTAGGTTACAACTAACATTAAGACCCAATTTGGGCAGCATAACCCCTAGGCCATATCATTTCCAAACTTTAAAACCAATGGCAATCCGGCGAAATTTCACCGATTAAATTGCCCACAGCAGCTAGAATAAGCAATAAACGAAAGTTTGGAAGTTACCTCAAGCTCCCACTGGCTTTTCCTCAAGGTGGCTAAAAACCCTAGCCTTAGAACACCCAAATTTGTGCTCCAAAAACCTTGAAGAACATCAAAGAATAGCTTAGGAGCGGAGTTATACGCGTTACGTAGGATTTACCGAAGAAATCGACTTACCATACAAGTTCTCTTCTCCTTCTCTCTCTTGTTGCAGCTGAATATCACGGTTTTGGGCTGATGGAGGAGGTGGATGATGATTTAATATAATATAATATTATTTTCTAATTATTTACTAAATTTCCATCAATTTCGGATTTTTACAAAATTCTGGCAGATTTCTGCCCAAACTTTGAAAAATCATAACTAATTCTAGAAAAATCAAAATGGGGTGATCCCAAAGCCAATGAAAAGCTATTTAAGTCCTCTTTATTGGAAAAATATGGATCACTGCATTTAACAACCTCAAAAATACAGAATTGCACAAAAGTCCATACTGCTCCAAAACAGATTCCAATTTCCATCCCAAACTTTGGAAAATCATAACTCTTAGCTCACAAATTGAAATGACACAAATTATATGTCCATTTTGTAGCTTGGCATGTGAACTTTAAGACTGGAAAATTTCAGAATTTTTAGACACCATTTTCCTATTTAAAACATCTATACAAAGCGACTGCCCTGTACAGAGTTTCAATGGACAAGTTTCCAACTTTTGTACAATTGTTCCCAATGGTTCCAATTTCACAATAAACACTCTCCTCACACGAATTTTCACAAGGAAGCAATTGGAATAATTAAAACATGCAAATTCCCATCACCCATTCTCCAAAAGTGTTTATTCAACAATAATTACGTTCACTTTTGAAGTCATTAGCCCTTAATCACTTTTTGGGATATTACAGGAAGTATTCCAGGAGAAATTCAACGAGAAGTATTTTCCATGATCTATTAGAGTTGAAAAAAAGGCAGAATTCATATCGATACAGCAGGATAGTCAAGAGACATTTAATGAGTACTTGGCACAATTTATTCGACTGTCTCGTTATTCTTGTTATCTAAGATACAAGGATGATGAGGGTTGGAGTTTGACATCCTGATCAGAGGATTAAAGCCTGAGATGAAGGACAAGCTAGTCTCTCAACAGTTGACTAAGTTTAATCAGGCCGCAGAAGTATGCTGAATCACAAAAAAATAATTTGATGAGCTTGCAGGCACTTAAAAATGATAATAATCGTGGTGCTCCAAGCCATAGAAATTCCTCATAGAAACATAAAGGTCAAAGATATGCACCTAGAGGAAACAACAAATGGTCCTTTTAGTCTAGTAATCAAGGGTTCTCAACATCTCGACCATGCCCTTGATGCAACAAACACTACTAGAGAGAGTACATTTAACGTCAGTAATTAACGTCCATTTTCAAGAAAACAGAAGTAAAAAGGCACACTGTGGCAAAATTTTAATTTTGGCAAACGTTTCAACAATCGTTTTCAGTAAAAGGGTCATTGAATGTCTGGATACAATGACCGTTATTGGAAATGGTAGTTGTAAGGAAGCTTCCAATGACCGTTCTCAGAGAACGGTCATTGAATCTTAGAACAAAATTCCCCAAGGAGCCTCTGTTCAGCACTTTCCCTTTTGCTCTTCGCGCCTCCTTCTCCCTGCCCACTCTCTGACTGCCCTTGCCTCACTTGTTCTTCACAAGTCGCGCAGGCCAGGTCTATCTACTGTATCGTTCTCCCTCCCCCTCTTCGCTCTGGTAATTCGTCGGCTTGTAGCTTGTCATCATTCTCCCTATATTTTCCAGGTAAATAATGAATCCCTTTGTTTACAATCTTTGGCTACCTATTTTATCTTCGTTTCCCTAGTTTCTTTGTGATTGTTGAAGCTAAATTTATAAAAGTGTTCTATCTTCAGTTTCCTAGTTTCTCTATGATTGTTCTATTATCGTTTTCCTAGCTTCTATATGATTGTTGAAGTTAAATTTACAATCTTTGGCTAGTTGTCAACTTGTAGCTTATCATTGTTGAAGTTGGAAGTGGAAGCTCTTCAAGAGCTCTCCCCATAATCTTGTTGGGCCTTTTTTTTGTTTTGTTTGTCTTCTGCATTCAATCATTTTCCTTATCCCTCATCTCTAAATTCAAATTCCAAAATTCATAATCTTACTCTTTCACACGTAATATGCATGTTTGTATTATGTCATCTTATGTCCTCTGTGTGTGTGTGTGTGTGATAATTGTTAACCATTTACAGGCAACAAACAGTAACTTAGATAAAGTCCAACTCAACCAACTCAATCGTTTAAACATGCATTCCTATGCATACTTTGACATTTGAGATGCTATCTTTGTAACCCCATTTGTAATTATATCCGAAATATGTGATTAAAATGAATTAGAGACCATCGGATAAACAAAAATCATTTCAATTCCTCATCCTTAAGATTGAGTTTTCACAAAAACCTTTTGAAATATAATTCACCTGGTCTCATTTACATTTTGAATACAAGTACTTCTCACAGATAAATCACATTTATATGAATCTCAGAGTGCACAACATAATAAATTGGACTTTTTGACTTTAATCCCATAGAGCCACTTGTCATAATCTTAAAGCTTCATCTCCCTTGAGCTCACATAGGCATACAAACATGTGATTCCACCCTTTTAATCTTACAACAATTAATCACAACCATTGATCTTTGAGTTACCAATGAGCTTCCTCTTTGGTAACTAACCAATTGGTCAGTAACTTTACCATTTTGCCCCTGATTATAGCAATTCCTCTTGAATCACCACCAAACACATTTTATATCACCTTTCCTCATGCCATAAGCCCTACCCTTCACTTATGATGCATTTTAAACTTTGACACCAAATTATGCTCAAATGTAGGGCTTGGGCATCGGCTACAACGCATTCGAATCACAATGTATATCGTATTCTCTAAAATTCACCATTTTACTTTCTTTAATACCCCAAAGATAGAAGAATCATTAGGGAATAAATTTGGGCTCCTGCTAAATCGGGGCTTAGCAGTCCACTTATTTTAGGCTTATTCTCTAGCCTCAAATCTCAAAATTCAGGGCATTACATTTCTCCCCCCGTTCAATAAATTTCATCCTCAAAATTTGCTACACCACTTAGGACTTTAGCGGTTGCAGTACTGTTCCACCGCCACCCCCTAAAGGCAACAGTGCCATAACTTCGGCACAAACATAAATGCAACACAGTTGCCATGAAACCAAAATCAACATAGTACATGACTATTGCATGATCACAATCACCACACAATTGCCAATATACACAATCACGATGAAACACAATCACTGCACGAATACCATCATTGCCGGAGCACACAATTGTCACAAACTCCAAATCATGAGTGGCTAGCTCATTCATAAAATCTCCTCAGTCAGGAGGCTTATGCCACCACTATGCACAACCTAGCCACTCCTTCCGGGAGTAACTCAAAGCACCATAGGTCCACATAAATGACAACACTCATGGCGGTATATGCAATGCGATAGCTTCGACTGTAACCATAATAACGACAGCTTAAGTTGTATAATGACAGCTTCCGCTGTTTGTACCTTCCCAACATTACTCTATCGTATCAACTTTCGCTATGTTACCCTCACCCGTACACCCACCAATATCTCCGCTAGTAGTAACCGGGACATTCAGGTATTCACAACAACATCGAGCTACTCCAGAATCTCAATATCTTCTATCCAAAGCTCCCTACGGTAATGGTCTACCTAGAATCTCAGTTTCATCTATCCAAGTGACCGATCAGAAGTCTCAATCTCCTAACACTACCCTCATTCTCTTTCTTCACCGGGGATGCATACTACAATCACCCGAACCGTTGATAGCTACTTGAGGACTATTGGTGTGGCAGTGCATACACATTACGACAGCTTGCACTGTTTGCAAGAATACCTCAGCCTTTCACCGCTTGCACAAATATGAAAGCTATCCGAGCTAAAATCACATCGCTTCCACAACAACACACATCGCATATGCTAGTTTTATGCACTGCCTTTCGGCCTAGGTAAACACCGGTGCAACTAGCCTGGTGATTAGCCATGCTGGGATATGTGACCTCACAAGTGAGAACCCTCGATCATGTAGTCGAATTCGCTATCAGTTGAACTAGGTCTACTTTGCTACACAACCACACCCCAACCCAATTTATTCACATAGTCTTTCTGGCTTTCACATAGTCAATCCCTCGTAAACTACCACCCCAGCGGAACGGTCCTCTACTATGGGAACCCCTCATGCGGCCACAGGTGAAAGACATATAAATAGCCTTCCGGCTCATAAATAGTCAATCCCCCATAAACTACCGACCTAGCAGAATGGTCCGCCCACCGGAACCCCGGATTAGGTGACAGGTGAAAGACACACAAATACACAATCGCATCAACATGGGATCGGATATATATTCAACACCGATGCCTTTAACAACTTCACTTTCGGCACCATAAGCTCTACCACACAAATCACATCTCAATCTCAGCCTATTTATATCACAATATATGTCACATCCCTGTGGCACCATCCATTACTAGCACGACCCACTGGCACCATCTTAGAGACACGGTCTAAGCTTGGCACTTGGCAAATGCTCCAAGGCCAGGGTTCAGAGATGGACTCACAACACAACACACAATCAAATTGGGATCCACCAAGACCCCCTTCTCACACAATAACATGGCCCCAAAATCTTACTTTCAGAGGTTCTGCTCAGTACAATTCTCAAACGTATCACATTCACTACGCTTCCCCTACACACTCTAAAGTCTATTTCCTCCATAGATAACTCTTTCCCTGTGCTAGATTAACAACTAGCAATCTCGGGATACCAGATACACATTTTGATTCAAATTTAGTACCATACTCTGGTACCACAGAACATCCAGGTCATTCAAATTCCTAAGGATCAGCTCAACTATGGAGTTTGATCCTTGGATCACAATTCAATTATCAAAACCTCAACCTTAGTTGAACCAGGAAATCACTTCCCTCAATTCCACGAAGTATCATTAACTCCAACACAAGTTCAAGTACCTCTACTAGCCTAAGGTACATTGGTCCCCTAAGTATTAGGGCCTTTAGACACACAAATCTAGTATGACATCTTTGACATGTAATATCATACCGCCTAGGGTTTCCCACCTAACATCTAGGTTGGTGTCATGATGAACCTAGAACCTCAATATCACATACCTTGGAAACCATTTTCCTCTGTTCTCTAATCAGACCCATCATCTCCCACATAGGATCCAGTGGATTATCATTCATTACCTCCACCTCCAGGTCTTCACATCAAATTCTCGGGCGAACCACACTGATTCACCACATCCATATCACAGATAATGTATACACACTGCCCTTAAAGTCATATATCCACAATAGCAGGGACATTAATGTGTATACCATAACCAATCACAAATCATCGCCTATTCCTATGTCAAACTAAGGGAACTATCCTCGCAAAACCCACCTTTGCCAGGAACTACAGCTCTAATACCACAAATGTAACCCCCTCCGTAATTATATCCGAAATACGTGATTAAAATGAATTAGAGACCATCGGATAAACAAAACTCATTTCAATTCCCCATCCTTAAGATAGGGTTTTTACAAATACCTTTCAAAATACAATTTACCTGGTCTCATATTCACATTTCGAATACAATTACTTCTTGCAGATAAATCACATTCATATGAATATCAGAGTATACAACATAATTTCTGGCAAATCTTGGGTTCCATACCTTTACTAATAGTATACAAATTCCCATTTAGGGGATTACACAATAATTTCCACAATATACATCCCAAATCTAAAGGTGAATACAAATTATACAATAGTCCCAATCTATGATAACCAACTACTAACTAATGCTCCTAACCAGGAGCTTAACTCGTCTTTGGTTGCTTGCTTCTTTTTCGAACTGTTTGCCCTGTCTGAAAGGTTAGTATGGACCATTACCATAAATCACCACATAAATACAAAATTGCTCAAAATCCAACACTGCTCCAAAATAGATTTCAGTTTTAATCCTAAACTTTGGACAACCATCACTCCCAGCTCACAAAATGAAATAAAATGAATTATATGTCCATTTGAAGCTTGGAATGTGAACTTTAAGACTGAAAAGTTTCTGAATTTTTAGATATCATTTTCCCATTCAAAACATCCACACAAACAAACTGCCCAGCTTAGAGTTTCAATTGTCAGAATTTCCAGATTTTGGTCATTTGTCCCCAATGGTCCCAAATTCACAACAAACACCATTTCCACACAAATTTTCACAAGGAATCCATTGAAAACACTAAATCAATCAAATTAATATCACATTAACATGTTCCTCAATAACCACAACATGTCAACATAAAACACAACACAAAACTCAACATTACAATTCCTTTCCAATCAAAGTTTCAAACCAATTCCAATGGCCAAAGAACATAACATGACATCAATTGCACCACATTACACCATCCAATTCCACCATTTCAAAATTACACAAAAGCAGGGAAAAATTCCACAAATCATAATACTTAGGTCAAAGTGTTACAAATACTCACCTCTTCTTCTTTCCCATGCTAATTCCTTGATTCCTCATCTTCTAACTTTTTCTTAAGCATTCAAACCCTCCTTTCAAAAATATAAAACCATAGTGATGAAGCTATCATCACTATGAATAAGATTATAGAAGAGTATTTGAGCATTAGAGGACATCTATAAGGCTAAAATCTCACCTTTCACTTTCTCTTTCCTCCTCTTGGTTGGGCGTCCATAGAGCTTGAAGAGAGAGGATGTGAGATGAAGTGAGAAATCAGATTTTCCTAGCCCTTAACCGAAATGAGAGAAGAGAGAAAGAGAATTTTGCATAAAATAATAAATTGGACTTTTTGACTTTAATCCCATGGAGCCACTTGTCATAATCTTAAAGCTTCATCTCCCTTGAGCTCACATAAGCACACACAATTGTGA
Source organism: Inga leiocalycina (assembly GCA_963242795.1). Taxonomy (NCBI): domain Eukaryota; kingdom Viridiplantae; phylum Streptophyta; class Magnoliopsida; order Fabales; family Fabaceae; genus Inga; species Inga leiocalycina. The sequence continues at coordinate 40,455,888 of OY725331.1, forward strand.
TTCCACCCTTTTAATCTCACAACAATTAATCACAACCATTGATCTTTGAGTTACCAATGAGCTTCCTCTTTGGTAATTAACCAATTGGTTGGTAACTTTATCATTTTGCCCCCGATTATGGCAATTCGTCTTGAATCACCACCAAACACATTTTATATCACATTTCCTCATGCCATGAGCCCTACCCTTCCCTTATGATGCATTTTAAACTTTGACACCCAATTATGCTTAAATGTAAGGCTTAGGCACCGTCTACAACACATTTAAATCACAATGTATATCGTATTCTCTAAAATTTACCATTTTACTTTCTTTAATACCCCAAAGATAGAAGAATTATTAGGGAATAAATTTGGGCTCCTGCTAAACCAGGGCTTAGCAGTCCACTTGTTTTAGGCTTATTCTCTAGCCTTAAATGTAACCCCCTACAGTAATTATATCCGAAATACTTGATTAAAGTGAAATAGAGACCAATAATAAACCAATAACATTTACTAACCCATCTCATGACGGGGTTTTCATAAATACAGTTCGAAATCATTTAGACCTGGTCTCATAATCACTTTTCGAATACAATTACTACGCGGAATATCACATTCATAACAAATCAGAGTACGTAATATAATCCCGGCAATCCCGGGTTCCATACATTAACTCAAAGCCTTATAGGGCACAATCACCCATACAAGCCCTCAGATGGGGATTACACAAATCTTTCTCATACACATACATATATACATATCCAAATACAAATATCCATCCCAACTATCGAAAACTGAATCCAAAAATATATAATACTCCCAACTATGATAACCAACCACCAACTTTAATCCCAAAGGAGTCTTCACCGCCCTTAGCTGTTTACTCCATCATCGATCTACTACCCTGTCTGAAAGGTTAGTAGGGGAGGGTGAGATTCGAGAGAATCTCAGTAGGATAACAATATCAATATGCATGTACGATAAATGTTTAATGCATGACATGCTTGCATCACACAACTCATGATAACACAATGACAATTTGCAAGCTCAATGCTTCGAACAATATACCTATGGCCATAGCATAAATTGAAACATAGCTTCAAGTTACACATAATTATGCAAAGCTAAGACATGCACCAACACACTAACACATATATCAAATACAAGCAGAAGAGATATGTTCCCTACACTCTTTCCACGTAAGCTCCAGCTTCGCTTACTCGCGATCAGAATGAATACCAAACCACGATCAGGGCGAACATCATCCCTATAATCAAAATCATGAACATAGGGTCAATCCCTTTTCCAATTCCTCAACATACAAACACTTAATGTTGGTTATCATTTAACACCTTTAGGTGGCTAATCAAAGCCTAAACATATGCCTAAAGGCTTGGGAAACACTTGACCAAAGATCACCTTTAGAAGTGTAAAATACTGATTTTTGGGGGTGGGCCGCGGCCCAAAACGTCCCAGAAACATTTGGGCTGCGGCCCAAGAAAATCCAGTTTCTGGCTGAACTTCCAAAAATCATAACTAATTCCACAAAAATTGAAATGAGGTGATCCCAAAGCCAAATGAAAGCTATTCAAGTCCTCTACACAGGAAAAATATTGGATTTTACTAGAAATCACCACACAAATACAGAATTCCCAAACATTCAAGACTGTCCCAAAACAGAATCCATTTTCGACCTCAAACTTTGGACAGCTATAACTCCCAGTTCCCAAAACGAAATGGCACAAGTTATATGTCCATTTTGAAGCTTAAGATGTGAACTTCAAGACTGGAAAGTTTCAGAATTTTATAACATCATTTGCCCATTCAAAACGGCAACACAAACAGACTGCCCCGACAGAATTCTCACTGGACAGAATTTCCAGTTTTGCAACCATTGTGTCCAATCCAATTCAAACCAATTCCAATGATTAAATACCACAACATGGCACCATTTTCAACATAAAACACAACCCAATTCATCCAATCCAAAATCACAAGAAAATCAGGGCAAAATTCGAAATTCACAATACTCAACCATAATTCACAAAACTTGGATCAAAATGCTTCAAATGCTCACCTCTTCCTCTTTCCCAAACCAATTCTTTGATTCTTCATACTTCCAATTTTCCTCAAGCTATCAAACACCACCAATCAAGAATCTAAAACCATAGAGATGAAGCTCTCATCACTATGAACAATATTATAGAAGGGTGTTTTAGCAATAGAGGACTAGAAACAAGGCAAATCTCACCTTCAATTTTCTTCTTTCCTCCCCTTAAGCATGCGCCATGGAGAAACAAGAGAGAGATGAGATGATGAATAAATGAAGATGATGAAGAAGAGAACAGATTTTTAGGGCCAAAAACCGTCCAAGTAAGGGAGAGAAAAGAGAGGAAAAACTTTGAATATTTGACCCAAATCCAAGGGTTCAAATTGTGCCAAGTGTCACTCTCTTGTTCCATCTTCATGAGTTCACATAGGCCCTTGCACACATGATTCCACCCTTTGATCTCTACACAAATCAATCCTAACCATTGATCTTGAAGTTACCAATGAGTTTCCTCTTCGGTAACTGACCAATTGGTCGGTAACTTTACCGTTTTGCCCCTGATTACGGCAATTCCTCTTGAATCACCACCAAACACACCATATCATTCCTTTTCTTCCACAATGCACCCTCCCCTCTATTTTAAGTCAATTTAGATGTTAATCCATACTTGAACTTAAATACAGGGTTTCGGCGCTGCTCACAACACATACGAATCACATCGGGTGCCAAATCACACCATGATCTCCAAAAGGGTTCATTCATCACTAATGACATCCACTTTTGGAGTCATTAACCCTTAATCACAATTTAGGATCCTGCTAAACCAGGGCTTAGCAGTCCACTAATCTCAGGCTTATTCTCTAGCCTCAAGTCTCAGAATTCGGGGTGTTACATTAAATCTCAAAATTCGGGGTATTACAATCTTGTCATTTAGTAATCCAAAATAACAATAGTGATCAATTTTTAACCGTTAAAGAATTTCCAAATAGCAACATAGGATAATCTGAATAACATTTTGGTTTTCAAAAATAATCACCACAACCCAAAAATTTCTAGCTTCAAAAGTGTCGCTACATGCATCATTTTAGAGCCTCAAATACAATTAAATAATTTAAATTACTCCTCTACATTCTAGGTGTTAAAAAGTAGGTAATTCTTTAATTTCAACCCTGTTAGGAAATAATGTAAATATCTTAGAAGTAATTAGTATCCCATATAATCAGGGATAGTTAGTATCCTACATAATCAGGGATTGTGATTAATATCAATCACCATAATAAGCCATTAATCCTGAGTCTCCTATCTTGTATATAAATACCCTAATGTATACATGAATGAAATATACTTCTCTCTAATTTGTGTAACCCCCTCCGTAATTATATCTAAAATAAATGATTAAAATGAAATAGAGACCAATAATATACAAAACTATTTTAAAATCCCATCTTCACTATAGGGTTTTCACAAATGCCTTTCCAAATCTAATCAACCTGGTCTCATTCAAATTTCGAATACAATTACTATGCGAAGATAAATCACATTTATATAAATATTAGAGTGGACAACATAATCATCCCGGTAATCCCAGGTCTCATATCTTCGCTAAACAATCATAGGGCACATTAGCCCATTAAATTGTCTTTAACGGGGATTACACAAAGTCTTCTCAAATACACATCTCAAATACATATCTGAATACATACTCAAATATAAATCCATATCATATACAATTATCTCAACATCTATGATAACCAACTACCAAACTTAAATACTCTAAGGAGTCTTCACCGTCCTTGAATGCTTGCTCCATCCTCGATCTTCCTTCCCTGTCTAAAATGTTGATAGGGGAGGGTGAAATTCTAAAGAATCTCAGTAGGGAAAATAGTTTCCAATATGCATGCAAGATATGTGTTTAATGCATGACATGCTTGTATCACATAATTCATGTTCACACAATGACAAATCTGTAAGCTCAATGCTTCGAACAACATACCTATGGCCATAGGATAAATTGAAACATAGCTTCAAATCATTCATACATGTTTCACATAATCAAGCAAAGCAATAACATGCATCAACATACTAACACAAATATCAGAGCATGCAGGAGAGGTAAGTTCCCTACACTTGTTCTTTCCACGTAAGCTACAACACCGCTTACTCACGACCAGGCGAATATCGAACCACGTTCAGGGCAAACATCAAACCTATAACCAAAGCAAGGACATAGGTTTATTCTCTATTCCAAATCTTTACTTTCATTACACTTAAAGTTGGTTACCATTCATGACCTTTAGGTGGCTAATCAAAGCCTAAATATTTGCCTAAAGGTTGGGAGAACCTTGACCAAAGACCATCTTTCAAAACCTCACAATCTCATTTTCAAAGGGTTGGCCGCGGCTAGCCCCATCATGGGCCGTGGCCAACAGATGGTCAGAAAGTCCTGGGCCACGGTCAACACTCATGAACCGCAGCCAGAGACAGGTCAGAAACCTCTGGGCTGCAGCCAGCCCCTCATGGGCCGTGGCCAGAGACTAATTAGAAGGTTTTGGGTTATGGCCAGCCTTTTGGGCCACGCCAGCTAGTAACCTGACTCTTGGCTCATTTTCCAACAACCATAACTTGGCCTACATGACTCAGAATGACTCAAACTTTATATCAATGGAAAGCTTGCAATGTGAACTACAAATCTGGAAAATATCACATCATTCTAATACCATTTATAGTGTCAAAATACCATGAAAATTTGGCCCCTTGCACAGTATTTCAGACTTGGCCAAATTCCAGATTTCACAATTTTCACACTTTTGGCTCTTTTGTCTCCAATGGTCCCAATTTTACACCAAACACCATTTGCACACAATTTTTCAAAAGGAAACTATTGGAAACACCAAAACAACAAAATTCAAACCATATTAACATGTTTCCACAACATGTCACACAATTCATAACACAAAACACACATTACACCACTTTCCATTTCACATTCCAAGTTCTCAAACCAACTCCAATGACACTAAAACACACTATGGCATCAATTTAACCACAATTCACCATTCAAAACATCCAATTCGAAAATCACACAAAATCAGGGCAAATATCACAATTCTCAAAACTCTACCAAAAACCACAATCAATAGATCAAAAGGGAGCAAACACTCACCTCTTCCTCTTTCCCAAACTAATTCCTTGATTCTTCATCCTTCCCAATTTCCACAAGCTCTAAAACACCTCCTTTCAAAAATCTAAAACCATAGAGATGAAGCTCTCATCAACATGATCAAGATTAGTGAAGAGGATTTAACCATTAGAGGCCATTACACAAGCCAAAACTCACCTTGTTTCTTTCTCTTTCCTCCCCCAAGCTTGCGTCCATGGAGAATGGAGAGAGAGAAGGGAAGAGGATGAAGAAGCAAATTTTTGGAGTTGCTAATAGTCTTGGCTGAAATTTAAAGAGAGGAAAGAGGAAGAGTGAGTTGAAATCTTGACCCAAGATCAAGGGTCCACATCTTGCCACTTGGCACACATTTGCTCCATCAACCAAGAGCTCACTTACACACACATACACATGATTCCACCCTTTGATCTATTACACAAGCAATCTCAACCATTGATCTTCAAGTTACCAATGAGTTTCCTCTTCAGTAACTGACTAATTGGTTGGTAATTTTACCATTTTGCCCCTAATTACGGTAATTCTCACTGAATCACCACCAAACACTTCATATCTTTCCTTTTCACCATAATATGTGCCCTCCTTATATTTTAAGTCAATTTAGAGGTTAATCCATAATTAAACTTAAATACAGGATTTTGGTGTTGCTCACAACACATACGAATCACATTCGAATCCCAAATCACATCATATTCTCCAAAAGGGTTTATTTATCACTAATCACATCCACTTTTGGAGTCATTATTCATTAATCCACATTTAGGATCTTACTAAACCGGGGCTTAGCAATCCACTTATTTCAGGCTTATTCTTTAGCCTCGAGTCTCAAAATTCAGGGTATTACAATTTGCATTATATGGTATCAAAGCATAGGCTTTCTAAAAGTTTTTTTTCTGTCTGGCATTGTTACTATTCCTTTTCCTCCATCAGTTTTATTTCTATGCCTGGGTACTTCAGTGAGTGGGAGAGTCTATGAACACACGCCCTTCTATCAGTCACGTCGTCTGCAGATTGGTCTTTCCCCAGAGTTTCGGCATCATCTGAATTGCATGTGGCCTTTATGCGCCACCTCCAATCTCACCGGAGTTACACATGCCGGTGCATTAGGGTGGTTTCTGGTGACTTTGCTACCACTGTTTGCTGTGTTGGGATCAACTCACTGCCACCGTCCTCTCCCTTGTGGTTTCACGTCATGGGTACCCATCGGTTGCAGTTTGGTTGTTGATCCCTCTCTTTGCTACTGTTTGTTGTGTGTCGTTGCCTCTGTCTCTAGTTTGTTTCTACCTTATTTAGCTCTATTCGGTTTTTTGAAAGCTTATTTGGTTCTTACTTCTGTGGTGTTTGGCTTTGCTCACTCTATTTGGGGCTGTCCTTCTGCCTTGTTTGCCTTCACTAGCTCTTTTTTTGGGCTGTTTGGTTATTGTGGTTGTGAGGCCCCTCTGATTGGCTGCTCTTTGTTATGTTTGCTTGTTTTGGGTTGATCCATATTTTTTGGTGCTCTTTACTTGCATTGATGGCTTATTCGAAGACTAGTATCACCACTGAAATTGTTCCTGTGACTAACAAAATTACTGAGCACAAATTGACCTGGACAAACTATATGGATTGGAGCAAAACCGTTCATATTTACTTGCTTAGTATTGAGAAGGAGGACCATTTGACTGCTGCACCTCCAACGGATGATCCTAAGATGGCTTGGGCCAGAGCTAATGCCCATTTATTTTTGCAAATCCAGAATTTTATTTACAGCGATATTCTTCCCTCAGTTAGTCACTATAATACTGTTAAGGAACTTATGAACTACTTGGAATTTCTATATTCTGGGAATGGAAATATTACCTGCATTCATGATGTCTGTAAGGGTTCTATCATGCTGAACAACAGGGTCATTCCCTGAAGAATTTTTATATGGATTTTAAGAAAATGTATGAAGAGTTGAAGATGTTAATGCTGCCTAATGTTAATGCTGCCTATAGCTGAGGCGTAGGTTGATAATATGGAAAAACTGGCAATTATTAGCCTTCTTACTGCCCTTGATCAGGCTTATGAGACAGTTCATTCCCAGATTCTGTCTAGTTCTGAACTTCCTTTGCTTCAGGATGTGTACTCTCGTGTGCTACGTGCAGATAGTCTCTTATACTTGACCTCTAATCCTAGTACTAATGCATTAGCTAGCCGTGGTCCCACTGATACCTGACACCAGAGTTTCTTGAAACCTGGAAATAGTACACCATCCTTGACCTCTGCTGATTCAAGGAACCAAGGTCCTCTACGCTCAGGCAACAATCCCCTGAATCTTGGTCCTATTATCTGCTTCTATTGTAAAGAACCTGATCATACCAATGTTACTATCGTAAGTTGCAAAATTAGCTGTAACATAGTGGTGCTACTCATATGGCCCAATCCTCTGATCATTCTGACAATGCTCCAAGCCCACTTGCTATAGGTAACTATGACTTCTGCCTTGCTACTTCTTCCTCAAAGTGGATCATCAATTTCAGTTCCACTGACCATATTACAGGTAACCATCATTTGTTCTCTACGTATGCACCTTATGTAAACTCCTCCGCCATAACTATTGCCAATGGTTCTTCTTCTTGTATCCTTAGATCTGGCATTGTTACACCTACATCCTCTGTTTCTTTATCATCCGTCCTTAATGTTCCTGACCTTGCTTTTATAACCTTCTGTCTCCAAGCAAGCTTACTCAACAATTGAACTATTTTATCTTACTTTTCCCTAACTGTTGTGTGATTCAAGATCTTACGACGAAATAGATTATTGGTAGAGGATATGAATTTGGCTACCATTACTTTCTTGACGATCAGGTTCCATGTTCCATTTCTTGCTCTGGTGATTCCTCTCCTTTTGACGTTCATTGTCGTCTAGGTCATGTGACATTGTCATCCTTGAAGAGGTTGTATCCTCAGTTTCATCATTTGTCGTCCTTAGAGTGTGAGTTATGTTAGTTTGCCAAACACCACTGTGTTCACCTAGCACTTCGCATCAATAAATGGGCTGCGTCCCCCTTTGATTTGGTTCATTCTGATGTTTGGGGTCCTTGTCCTATCTTGTCCACTTCTGGTTTTAAGTACTTTGTTACTTTCGTTGATGATTTTTCTCGAACCACTAGGCCTTATTTAATGAAAAATCATTTCGCGTTTTTTTCTCATTTTTGCAATTTTTGTGTTGAGATCAAAACTCATTTTGGTGTCTCTATGAAAACTTTACGAAGTGATAATGCTAAAGAGTATTTTCTACCCATTTTCACGACTATATGCTTACACATGGCATGCTTCATCAGTCCTAGTGTGCCGATACACCTGCTCAAAATGTTGTTGCCGAAAGAAAAAATCAGTACTTATTAGAAGTTGCCTGGGCTCTAATGTTTCAAATGCAAGTTCCTAAATCCTTTTAGGCTGATACTGTGTCCACCGCGTACTTCTTTATTAACTGTATGCCATCTCCTATTCTCAATGGTGACATTCCATACACAACTTTGTTTCCTTCCAAACCCTTGTTTCCTATTGAACCAAAAATCTTTGGTTGTGTTTTTTTATTCTAGATATTCATCCCACTGTTACCAAACTTGAAGCTAAATCCCTCAAGTCTATCTTCCTTGGCTATTCTAGGGTTCAGAAGGGTTATCGGTGTTGTTCTCCTAATCTTCGATACTATCTTGTGTTTACAGATGACACTTTCCATGAGTCTACTTCGTTCTTCTCTGTCTTTGCTCTGCCTCCATCTTTTGCCCCTACTCTAGGTCTTGATCACCTCTTAGTGTATAAGGTTCGTTCCCTACCAATGCAAGCGTCTATGCTGGCACCTGCTCCACCTCCTCTCTATCATGTTTATCAAAGATGTCCTAAGGAAAGTAATGTTGGCACTCATATTTTTGATCTACCATTGCCCGCTTTGGTGCCCAATCCGGACTTAATCCCTCACCTCCTCTTGCCTCTGATCCTGACCCAGTGCCTGATATTCTTAATACTACTACCCCTTCTGTTAACTTGCCTATTGGCCTCCGTAAAGGTAAACACACTTGTACGTACCCTATTTCCTCATTTGTTTCCTATCATCACATGTCACCCATATCCTGCTCCTTCAGAGCATCCTTAAATTCTCTTACCATTCCCACCAACCTTCCCCCAAGCCTTAGCCTATCCCAGTTGGTGTGCTGTGATGGAAGAGGAAATAATGGCACTTGATAAGGTTGGTACCTGGACTCTCATTGATATACCTCTTGGAAAGAACGCTATTGGGTGTAAATGGGTGTTTGCTATTAAGAGGAAAGTTGATGGCACCTTGGAACGGTTGAAAGCTCACTTAGTTGCAAAGGATTATGCTCAGACATATGGTGTTGACTATTCCAAAACTTTCTCCCCTGTGGCCAAGTTGTCCTTTATTCATCTATTCATCTCTATGGTAGCTACCTATGGTTAGGATCTTCATCAGCTGGATGTTAAGAATGCTTTTTTGAATGGTGATCTTCTTAAGGAAGTTTACATAGAGCAACTACATGTCTTTGTTACTTGGGGGAGCATGGCAAGGTATGCCATCTGCAGAAGTCTTTATATGGTTTGAAATAGAGCCCCTATGCTTGGTTTGACAGATTTAGTTCTGTAGTTAATAGTTTAGTTTGAATCAGAGTAAATGTGATCATTCTGTGTTTTATCAATGGACAGATGCTGAAATGATTCTCTAGGTAGTCTATGTCGATGACATTGTTATTACAGGTAGTGATATGTCAGGGATCTCATCACTCAAGGGCTTTCTGAATTCTCATTTCCAAACAAAGGATTTGGGTTCATTAAAGTACTTTCTTGGGATCGAAGTTATGAGAAGCAAGAAAGGCATTCTCCTAACCCAGCAGAAATATATCCTTGATCAACTGAAAAAAACTAGGAAACTTGGAGCAATACCCAGTAGTTATCTAATGATTCTTAATCCCTTTTTGGACATTGATGATAGTATGCCATTTGATGAGCTACCTGAGGATGTGAAAAAAAGAGTTGACTTAAGAAGATTAAACCATTTTCCTACCATGAGAGATACCGAAGGCTGATTGGGAAATTGAACTATCTCACGGTAACTCACCTTGATGTAACCTTTCCTGTCAGTATGCTTAGCCAATTCATGATAGCACCGACTGTTGCTCAGTGGGAAGCTTTAAAGCATGTCCTACATTATTTGAAGGGCTCACCTAGTCGTGGTATACTATATATGAATCATGGCCACACAAAGATTGAATGTTTTTGTGATGCATATCATATAGGGTCAAAGGCGACTAGGAGATCCATACAGGCTATTGCATGCTTGTAGGTGGAAACTTGGTGTCTTGGAGGAGCAAGAAACAAGATGTGGTATCAAAGTCTAATATAGAGGCTGAGTATCGAGCTGTCCCATTCTATATAAGAAATTGTGTGGATTCACCAGTTAATGAAGGAGGTCAGTCTTGTTATGTCATTGCCTGTGAAACTGTGGGGTGATAATAAAGGTGCCTTACACATAGCCTCTAACTCCATGTTCCATGAACGTATGAAACACATTGAGATTGATTGTCACTTTATACGTGATAAGATCAAGGAGAACTTTATCTCTACAGGACATGTGCCATCTAGTGATCAGTTGGGTGATTTTTTGACTAAGGCCTTGAATGGCACCCGGGTTGACTATCTTTGTAACAAGTTGGGCCTGATTAACATCTATGCTCCAACTTGAGGGAAAGTGTTAGGAAATAATATAAATATATTAGAAGTAATTAGTATCCCACATAATCAGGGATAGTTAGTATCCCACATAATTAGGGATTGTGATTAATATCAATCACCATAATGTGCCATTAATCTTGAGGCTCCTATCTTGTATATAAATACCCTAGCGTATACATGAATGAAATATACTTCTCTCTAATTTGCATTACAAACCCCAAGAATTCAACCCAATTAATATTTATTTTGTTTCCATTCAAGCACTGGGTCCTTTTTTTTAAAACTTAATACAACCCTCCTCTTTAATTCTAAAACTATTTCCCAAACATAATTTAGTCATCTAAGATAGTTGTTGGGCATTCAAAGGCATTTAACAATATGTTAAATCATTATTCAACTTCCCAATTCACTAATCATGCCACACACAAACATAAATATCTATATAACTCAAATCCATGACATCTAAAATACTTCTTCATTTAACATATAAATTTTCTTTATAACTATCTAAGCATCATTTTGCCTCTTCTTACATATTTTATTAAAGTACCCAACTTTATCCCTTCAAAATAAAGGAATATTAGGTTCTATCATCATTAAATTCAAAGCCAAATTAATTATACCAACAACTTCAAATCATTTTCAAATGAACTTATCTATCTTTCTATTTGGAACACTTGTTTAGCATTTAGATATATGTTCATTTGTAACTTGTCTACAAAGAACACCATATATACCTCAGTATTTGTATTTGTCTCTATATGTAGGGACAAGGAGAGGGAGAGAGTAATATTTGAAGTTTTGAAAAATAACATAACTTTTTCATTTTTTGGAACTATCAGCATTTCCATAAGTAAACCTTCATCCAGTAATCATGAATGAGCAGCTTATTGCTATATTAGAAATGCACTATTTTCCCTTACTATTTTAATAAATCACAGGCTAGTGCCACTTTAAATTATAAAAAAATTCAATCCTTGATAAAACCATATAAATATGCTTATGAGAATTTAAACTTGCAAGAAAATGTAAGTCATGAGAGTGGCATGCGTATTTGAATGCAATAGAATATCTTAAGCTTTATGCCATTCTATTGGAGAAGTATGAACTTAATTATTCTTCTCTTCCTTCCCCTACTTATTCTTCATACTTCAATACATGCCTCTGTATGTGACAAGAACCAGAAAATTAAGTAACTCTCTATTTCTTCTCTCTACACATAGATATCAATAAAAAGGTGCTTTCTTCTTCTACAAGTAAAATACTAATTGGTATATCCTTAGACCTAGATATTAGCAGAGAACTTCTCTTATGGGCAATTAGAGTCCTAGCCAATCGTAATGACATCATTGTTTCCTTTCATGTTCTTGGTTAGCCATTTGTCTTTCTGTCTAAACTCTTACATTTTTGCTACCTCATGATAGCTTCTTATAAAGTTAGAATGGCTGTGATTGTCTGTTAAATTGTAGTTTCTAAGGATCTTAATAAATTTACTCATATGGTCCTACATATGGGGTAGGGAAAGAAACTTATTTTTGTTCAATTTGAATGACTGTTTTTGTATATAACTGATGTTGAAATCCTCTTTGGTATGTCAGAGTTCTATTCTTGTTATTTGGGTTATTGTTTAAAGTTTTGGATGTCTTACATTTAAGGGGAAATGCTGCTGAGATTTTTAAAAAAATGAGTAAGCCATGCCTTGTTTTGACCCATATTCATATTATAATGACAATCGGTCTAAAATTGAGTATTGTTGAAAATGGAATAGGCCAGGCATAGTAAAATGGATCACCGTTGGATGAATGCTTTGAGAACTAGTAAAGAATATGAGAAAGGGGTGGTAGAGTTTATTGAATTTGCTAAAATGAATGTACCTAGTAAAAATAGGAAGTATTTTTGTCCATGTGTGAAGTGTTTAAATGAGAGTCGACGAGATATTGATGATATAAAGATCACTTAGTTTGTGATGGATGGAACAAATCTTTGATACACAAGGTGGATATGGTATGGTGAGGAAGTAACTGCTTGTGCATCCCACGAGAAAGAAGTATTGGATGTTGGAGATGACGTTAGAATGGAGAAAATGATTCATGATGTTGAGATAGAATGTTTTGCACAATTTCCTATATATGATAGCATGCGGAGTGATACAGAGACACCTTTATACCCTAGGTGTACTAAGTATACACGCTTGTTAGGTATATTGCATTTTGTTAACTTAAAGGCAACATATGGGTGGATTGATAGTAGTTTCACATTGTTATTTGAATTGTTGTGTGATATGTTTCCAGAGGATAATGTACTTCTAAATCGTATGTATGAGGCTAAGAAAATCTTGTCTACGATGGGTATGGAGTATAAAAATATACATGCTTGCCCTAATCACTGTGTATGGTATAGAAAGGAGATTGAAGGACTAAGTAAGTGTTCGAAATGTAAAACTTCCAGATACAAAGTGTGAAAGGTATGGCTATGGTGATAAGACAAGTAAAAGGAAACATTTAAAGGTTTTGTGGTATCTTCCAATCATTATGTGGTTTAAATGAATGTTTACTAATGTAAAAGAAGTAAAGAAGTTGAGATGGCACTATGATGACAGAATATGTGATAGAAAATACCTTCGGCACCTAGCTGACTCTCCATAATGGAAGAAAATAGATGAAATGTATCCTGGATTTGGCAGCAAACCAAGAAACCTTCAGCTTGACCTTTGCATAGATGGAATCAATCCTTATGGTACTTTAATAGTACACAAAGTGCACAGCTAGTTTTGCTGTGGTGATTTACAACTTACCTTCTTGGTTGTGTATGAAACGCAAGTATATGATGCTTTCATGATGATTTCGAGACCAAAACAGCTTGGGAACGATATCGATGTCTACTTGGCACCTTTGATAAATGACTTAAAGAAGTTATGGAAGGATGGCATAGAAGTGTTTGATCATATAACCAATAGTCCTTTAAACTACGTGCAATGATTTTCACCACGATTAATGACTTTCCTACATACGGGAACTTGTCAAGCTATAGTGTGAAGGGTCATAAAGAATGTTTGATATGTGAAGCAAACACACACTTCCATCAACTTAAGCATGGTAGAAAAATAGACTGCCTTGGTTATAGATGATTTCTTCCTTGGTTCCACCCGTATCATAGGCTAAAGAAGACTTTTAATGATTTGCTTGAGAATAGAATGGCTTCGAAGGCATTAACTAGAGATGATGTTTATAGTCGGGTGGAAAGAATCAATGTCACTTTTGGTAAGAATCAGAAGACTATGGGTGAGAAGAACATATGGAAAGAGAGGTCAATTTTCTTTGATCTTTTATATTGGTGTAGTGTTGATGTAAGACACGGATTGATGTGATGCATGTAGAGAAAATGTATGTGATAGCCTTGTCGGTATGCTTTTGCACATACTATGGAAAACTAAAGATGGAATTAGTGCAAGGTTAGACTTGGTTGACATAGGAATAAGAGAATGGCTACATCCAAAGCTAAGAGATGATGGTAAGAGGGTGTATATGGAACCAGTAGCGCATATATTGCCAAAAGCCGAGAGAAGAAGTTTGTGTAGGTGTTTGCATCGCATTAAGGTGCCACAAGGGTATTCTTCTAATGGGAGCAGGCTTGTATCAATGGAAGATTTCATGTTAGTAGGAATGAAGTCATATGATTGCCATGTCTTAATGCAACAACTAATACCAGTAGCTATTAGAGGTATCATGAAAGATGATATGTGAAGCACGATGACAAGGTTGTGCAGTTTCTTTAATGCTATTTATAGCAAAGTTTTTGACATTGGAAAGTTAGACTAATTGGAAAATAAGGGTTATACTATTCTTTCCCAACTAGAGATGCATTTTGCTCCCATATTCTTCAATATAATGGTGCATTTAATAGTTCATTTGGTAAGGGAGATAAGACTATATGGCCCAGTTCATTTAAGGTAGACGTACCCTTTTGAGCGATACATGAAGAACTTAAAAGGGTATTCTTAAAATTCTTATTGATCTAAAGCCTTAATTATGGAAAGATATGTCGTTGAAGAGGCTATGGACTTTTGCAAAGAATATCTATCAAGGCTGAAGGCCTAATCTCGTCATGAAAAGGGTACAAGTAATGGAACATGAGGGCTCAAAGTGAAGAGTATGTGTCGTGAAGAGGTGTTGCAAGCACACTTATATATCTTGAATAATACGGAAGAAGTTCATCCATACTTAGATGAACACAGGAAGAGTTTGAAGGAGATACATCCAAGAAAAAATGATATGCAGATAGCTAATGAGAAAAACAAGATTTTGATAGAGTGGTTCAAGGAAAAGGTATCGCACGAGACCAGTATGTCTGAGACAATCAAATGGTTAGCTTGGGGGCCTTCTTTTGAGATCATAACTTGGAGTGGTTTGATATAAACAGGTATTCTTTCTACACAAAAGCTAGGATAATAGAAGTATTATGCAAAATAGTGGGGTGATGGCGGTAGCCGAAGCAATGCACTTTTCTAGTTCGAAAGACAAGAACCCTATATTGGCATCTATGGTCTATTATAGAGTTATTGAAGCCATATAGGGGATAAGCTACACTAAGTTGAGAGGTCTTATATTCAAATGCAAGTGGTTTAACAATAATGCTATTGAAATATATCAATTTGGATTTACCTCAGTTGATCTTGATAGAGTTGGTTATAAAGATGAACCATTCATTCAAGCAAGTTCGGCAAAACAAGTGTTTTATGTCATTGATCCAGCAAATGAAAAATTGTCTACTGTACTCCAAAGTAAAAAACAGAAGGATGGTGATCCAAGTTTGAATCTTGATGACACACCTTCTTTCACTACAAATCTACCTATACTAACTAAAGTGGAATTGGTAGATGATGATGAATATGCAGCTATAATTGATTATTGTGAAGGAATTTGGGAAAACACATAAAGTAAGATTTTGCATTGTTTCAAGTTTTCATTTAATTGCAATTTACTTATCATATCTCACCTTCATTTCTTAGCAGGAACATCAAGTACAAACAGGTTAGAGGAAGACGAAGCTGCACTCGTTGGTCAAATGTCATGAGGAAGAGAAGGAGAGGGTTCACATGGAATTTGACGCTGATTTGAATCCAATCAGCAAAGAGATAGACATGTTTATTAGCTATGTTGGCTTTTTAGGTCAGGGCAAAGTTAGCATTCTACTTTCTACCTGAAGGGAAGTTTCAAAGGACATGAAGGCTATGATTTGAGAACAACTTTGGTATATGAAGTTTTATTTTCATCTCTGTCTTTTTTTTCTATTTGTTCATATATAACTATTATATATTTTGCTTTGTAGCAAACCTATGGTATCCCCAACATGAGGCAGATGTACAAGCATTAGATTGGGGAACTTCATTAGTAATGGAAAGATTTCAAGTCCACTCTCACAACCAAGTACATTCAAGGGTTAAAGAGCAATAAGGATCCTTGTAAAGAGTATTTTTTTCTTTCTCCAAATGATTGGAGGTTGTTTGTGGCATCGTGCCAGGATCCCAAATTTCTAGTATATATATTTTGTTCATCTTAGTGTGCGACATTTTACTTGAACTTACTTAACCTCACTAACTCAATTTTCTTTATTCTCTATTTATATAGAAATTGAGCCAATCAAACAAAGAGAGTCGAGCTAAAAACAATTATCAACATTACATGTCACGTGGGGGTTATCGGAAGCTGGAAAAGAAGATTATGCAAGCTGTATTGAAATATTGGAGGAAGCAGCCCAAGCAAATCCTAGCATTGTCGTGCAGGCACCAACTCCTCCCCTACATCACAAAAAATGGAAAGTAGGGAGGATAATAGGAGAAAAATATATAAATCTAGTCATTGCTCAAGTTGCTAAAAGAACTGTGAGTATTTAATAACAAGTATATTTAAGTGTGTTTCATTTTTCTTACAATGGAGAATGCTGCAAGATGAACTTGAAGAGTAGAGCAGCCAAGGATCTTTCACTCAAAGTAGAAGGATGGACATCTTAGCAATGACGCTTAGAAAGCTAGACCACCCTGGTCAAGTTAGAGGGGAGCCAAGGGGAGTTTGTATCTCAATATACTTTGGACAAGGTTCATAACCTTATGGACAAAGTGAACGGAGTAAAGAAGAGCTAGCAGTGTAAATACGTCAATCACTTTGAGCTGACTTAAAGACGAGTTGTTGCATGAGCAACGAGGTGAGATGAATTTGATGGTGTTGTCTCACATGCAAGTCGGGATGTGTAATGAGGAGCATAGATCTTAGGTTTGTAAATAATTTCATTTAATATAACTTTGAGTTTTTCCTTCAGTTAGTTTAATTAATTCTTTTATTTCTCTTACCCAGGAATCCTCGACCTTTCCTAACACCAAAGGTAGTTACAATCCGCTAGAGGTTGGACATGGTGACCTTGGTCCTTCACTTGAGGTTGGAGAACCATGCTCTCTTTATTTAGATATCACATACCAGCATGTTGTTGCTGATGCTATTGCATATACGCATGCTACCACCCACCATAATAAGCAAATTCGAGACAATCAACGTAAGGTCAATGTCACAAGTGTTTGACAAGAGGAGGAAGTTGTCGATGTCCTATTCCTCGATAAAGAGGTTGCCAGACTAGGTGAGGCAACATGATCTTTCATCCTGTGGCCTCAACATCTTGTTCAGATTACGACAACTCCTCCAATGGTAGGAAACACCTTACTATTACTTGATCCTTGATATCCTACTTATAATATTTATTTTGTGTGTTACTAAGATCAAGAAGAAGCGACAAAATTTCCCTTATTGGCGCAACTGCAAAATATTCATAAAGCAATTAACAATGTCGACTTGCAGATACCTTGTGGGATTGTAGGTCGTGCAATCTCGTATAATTTTGGAATTGATAAAAAAGATATTATAGAGTTCCTATTTTTGCAAGAGATTGATATAGGATGGATCACATTTGCAATCATGTGAGTTTATTTTTAATTTTTAACTTTAATTAATGCACTGATATTTAGGAGTTTTAGGTTTCTACATTTACTGAGTCATTTCTCATTTTATTTTTGTGGTAGCTGCTTCCACAAAATGTGTGTCAAAAGAGAGCTCGATACTTTATATGGCTTCTTATGTCCTAGCAATCTATCAAGGCATAATAATAGTAGGTTAGAAGATCGGATGAGTTATGTGGGCTATTCAATAGGACCTACTCAGCTGCCTTGCTATCTAGCACCAATTGTTGAAGGGCAAGTAACTTAATTTTAGATATTACTCATAATCACTTTGCTAAGAAGTATCATGTTATTTAACCTTATTTTAATCTACATACGTAATTATAATTATAATTGGAGTCTTTGTGCTGCTTGTCCCCTCATCAACATCATCTTTTGGTTTGACTCATTAGGTCACAAGCTAGATGGAGACATAAAAACCATTTTTAACACATGATTTAATATGTTTGAAAATCATTGATTTTTTATTTTACTCAATTGTTTTAATGTCTCATGTTTTTCATTTTAATTACAATGCACTGAAGACATATTATATAATGGGTGGGAAGCATGAAGGTAAAAGTGGTCCGATGAAGTAGTTCCAGCCAAAAATAAGTTATTCAAATTCAAGTTGACAATTGCTTTACATACGCCTTTATTTGTTTTGACTATTTGTTTTTTATATATGTATAGTGCCCTAGCCAATCAGGGAATATTGAGTATGGCTTTTATGTTTTACTATGTATGTATAATGTCATCTTTAGTGGCCTTACTACAAATTTTGTACAGGTGGTCATTTCTTGATTCTAAACTAAATTTCATTTTTTTCTTGTAATTGAATTGTTAGTTATTTCATTCATTTGATTGATTTATGTTAAATATTCTCCATTTTGAGCACAGATTTTTGGGTAATCAGGATGCCTACACAATCAAAGACATTAATTTGATCTGAGACCTTTTGTCAGGACATCTTCTACAACACATAGAGGGTGATGATGTATAGACACATAGTGCAATGATTTTGTATAGTGTTATATTATGTTTGCTGCATATTTGAGTACTTTTCCTCCTGTTACTTTCATGGTTTCTTATTTATGAGTACTTTGAATTTGTTAAGGCATTATGAATTAATTGAGAACATTTTGGAAATTGATGATGAAGCATAGATATTTCAAGGAAGCAAGTCATCTCTTTGGCCATATGATTGTCATGATTTAGATTGAAATTTGAAGATTTAACATTAAAATGATGTTATGATGATCTATATGCGTGATATGTCATGATAGAACTTTGAAGATTCAAAATATAATTGTCTGGGTAGTTTTCCAATGGCATTGGGGGTTGAAACAAGTAAAATTTTTAAAAAAATAGATACAATGATTGTTTTCCTTAAAACAGTCATTGCATCTCAAAGATACAATGACTGTTTTATTAAAAATAGTCATTGTATCATATTTACAACAACTGTTTTCTATAAAACAGTCATTGTATCTCAGACTTACAATAACATTTTTTAAAAAATAGTCGTTGTAAGTATGTTACCACGACTTTTTTGCAAAAATTGTCTTTTCTTGAACTTTCAACAACACTCACATACACGTCCCCCTAAAAACGATTGTCGAAAGTTCAAAAAAACGGACGTTAAAAGTCCCTTCCATAATAGTGAAACCACATCTTGGTAGACCCTATCCCTTTCTTGATAATCAGTTAATCTGCTATACTTGTTAAGAAGCCAAGTCATATTTCTCCCGACTATAAGCAATGACAAGTAGAGCCTAGGCCTAGAAACCAAGGCAGAGTCTTTGCAATGACCCATGAGGAAGCACAAAAATCACTAGAGATGATATAAGGTACAATCCTTCTTAACAGTAACATGTGATAAGCCTTATTGCATATGATTGTGTGAAGCGCCTAAGGCTAAATATACATAAACTACCATATGATTTATTGTGTCGACACCTATGGGTGTCAGATCTGTGACAGCAGATGCATGTTAGAATTGTGTTGTGATGGTTGAGGGTCATGATTCTACGGTAGACTTGATTTGTTTGCCCCTTCACAAACTTGAAGTTATATTAGGTTTTGACTGGTTAACAGTGAATAATGTATTGCTGAATTATGGAAACAAATGGGTATAATATCCTTCTCTATTGAAAGATGAAAATGCAGATGCTAACTTGAACTTCCTTTTGGTAGCTCAAACTAATAAATTACTATAGAAGGGATGTCAAGGGTATATTGTATTTTTCTCTTTTCAGGCTGAAACGAAGATAAACACTTGAGAAGATACCAGTAGTAAATGAGTTTCCAGGAGTATCTCCAGAGGACATCAGTGGCTTAACCTTGGAAAGGGAAGCAGATTTTGTAATTGAAATTGTTCCTGAAGATGGCCCTATTTCCAAAGCCCCATATAGAATGGCTCTAAACGAGATGGTGGAGTTGAAGAAATAGATTGAGGAGTTGTTAGAAAAACAGTTTATACCACATAATGTATCACTGTGGGGAGCACCAATGTTATTTGTGAAAAAGAAAGACGGAAGCATAGGATTTTGTATCGACTACAAAGAGTTGAACAAGGTGACTTTCAAAAACAAATACCCACTCCCAGGATTGAGGAGCTTCTTGATCAATTGTCTAGTACTTGTGTGTGTTTCAAAGATTGATTTGAGATCATGGTATCATCAGTTGCAAGTGAAAGCTGATGATATACGAAAAACTACCTTTAAACCAGATATAGGCATTATGAGTTCTAAGTGATGCCATTTGGTCTAACCAATGCTCTCGACATATTTATGGACTACATGAACCGAATTTTCTGTTAGTATCTAGATCAGTTTGTGGTAGTCTTCATGACAACATTCTGGTGTACTCTAAAAGTAGGAAGGGGCTTGAAAAACACCTGAGAATAGTATTGGGTATCCTGAAAGAGAAGCAACTCTATGCCAAGCTAAGTAAATAAGGATGCTAGTAAGTAGGGATTAGGATGTGTCCTAATGCAACAAGGCAGAGTTAAGTCTTAAGTACTTGCTGTTGGAAATTGTGCCCTAAGGGCCAATTATTGTACTTTGAACATTATTATTTTAATGAAATTTCTCCATTCTGTTATCTTATTATTTGCTTGTTAACTGTGATAATTGTATCCTTGGATAATTCATAAAGATTGTCCTAAAATGTCCCTGGTCGATCATCTATGCGGGAGCAGAGATGAAACAAGATCAATATGACTTTGATAAGATATGGAGACACGAATCAAAGTCTTAGGCACTTGTAAGAGTACAAGGTACTGGACCGACCCACTATGAGAAAGCTACATGGATCAAGTCATAAGCTTTTCTCATGTATAACCACGTCACAATGCCCTTAGACCTGAGGTCATCATGGATTCCTACATGAGAGTTCTAAGCTTTGAACTAGTCAAAAGTCACTTTTGACCGGGTGATGATAAAGGCTACGATCAGGCTTGGTGGTTTTTCATGCAGAGGAATATGAATGATCAAGATGGAATTTGTCCCTCACATTAGTAGAGAGATATTACTGGGCCCCCGATGAGTGAGTCTGAGAAATGTATGGCCATACTATGATGAAAGGAGTTTCTGTCTCTGTTATCAGGCTACTCAGGAATTGAGAAAGTAATGGTCAGGAACAAGAGGATGACATTATCCATGCCTTATCCTTGATCGATATATCATGTGACAAAAGGGACGTGACATGATTGTATGACAGGTTGCATCGTGATAACGATCCTCATATGAATTGGGTAGTCGTAATGTCTTGCTAGAGGCCGCTTGCGACTTTTGGATTAGTATAGTTATTGGCCCACTGCCAACTTCATATGGGCCTACAGGGTCACATACAAGAATGGCCCAACACGAGATAATGTTTAATTTAGGGTGGACGAATTTTATATATATATATAATATAAAATTCACTAATAATATTATATAGATATATATATTTTCGAAATATATATCTTATATGTATATATATTATATGATATTATTATATTGTTAGTTTTAAATTTAATTTATTAAGATATATTAAATTTAATAACTAACATGATAGAGATATAGTATCTCAGATTTAGTTTATGAAGATAAATTAAATCTAATGGCTCTTTATTTGGATTAAATAAATAGGTTAAATTAAAACTGTTGGACAGATTTAATTTAAACTGAATTTATTTAATTAGCTCATCAAGATAATTAATTGTTAATTAATTTCAAAATTAATGATGATTAATTTTGAAATTTGAAAATAGCCCTCATAGGTTATAAACTTGATAGAGCATATATATTCATATACGCATGAGAATTGAGAGCCGCAAGTGAAACCCTAGGAGACATTAGAGGCGCTAGCACGCAGTCTCGGTTAGAGAGCATTCGTGTGGATACCGGTAGAGGGAGCGGACCTGACGTGTTGGCTCCTAGAGATCGTGAAAACGCTGAATCATCAAAAGGTATGAATCCTTCCAACTTGGTTTAAACGCCGTTGATAGATTCTCAATTAGGATCGGTGAAAATTTTTAAAATTCTTCCACTGTGATTGCCTTCTCCGCTCTGAATCCTCGTAGGTAACTCTTTCAAATTCAAATTCTCTGCAAAATCGCTTTTCCCTGTGCTAGATTAACACTAGCAACCTCAGGATACCTAATACACATTTCAATTCCAATCTAGTACCATACTCTGGTATCTCAGACCATCCAGGTCAAATTAAATTCCTAAGAATCAACCCAACTATTGAGTCTGATCTTTGGATCACAACTCATCTTGTCTAAACCTCAACCTTAGTTGAACCGGGAAATCACTTCCCTAATTTCCATGGAGCATCATCCACTCCCACACAAGTCCAAATATCTCGACCAGCCTAAGGCACACCGGTCCCCTAGGTCTTAAGGCCTTTACACACACAAGCTCAGTATGACATCACTACATGTAACATCATACCACCTTGGGTTTCTCACCCAATATCTATGTTCATCCTGAGACCTAGAACCTCAATATCAAATATCTCGGAAACCATTTTCCTCGGTTTTCAAATCAGATGAGGAGTCTGATTACCTCCACCTCTAAGTCTACACCTCAAATTCTTAGGCGAATCATACTGACTCACCACAACCATAACACAATTAATGTATACACACATTCCCTTAAACTCATATATCCACAAACAGTAGGAACCTTAATGTGTATACCACAACAAACAAAGTCATCTCCTATGACTTAAGGCAACAACTACTACCATTACCCTAGCAAATTCCTAGGTTTGCCAGGAACTGCAGCTCCGATACTAGCAAAATCCTCCTTTGCCAGGAACTACGGCTCTGATACCAAAATGTAACCCCCTCATCGTAATTATATCCAAAATACGCAATTAGAGTGAAATAGAGACCAATAAGAAACAAATAACAATTCAAAATCCCATCTTCACGATAGGGTTTTTACAAACACTTTCAAATCATAACTACCTGGTCTCATGTCCACATTTCGAATATAACTACTACACAAAGATAAATCACATTCAGTATAAATATCAGAGTACGCAATAATAATTTTCAGAAATTCCGGATTCCATATATTAATCAAAGCCTTAAAGGGCACAATCACCCATACAAGCCCTCATTGGGGATTACACAAATCTTTCTCATACATACAAATCCTCATCCTCATACATATATACACAAACAAATCTATATACTCCTAACTATGATAACCGACTACCGAATCTTCAAACTGAAAGAAGCCCTTGCCACCCTTGATTACTTACTCCATTCCTGATCCACTATCATGTCTGAAAGGTCAGTAGGGGAGGGTGAGATTCTAGAGAATCTCAATAGGAAAACAATATTAATATGCATGTACGATAAATGTTTAATGCATGACATACTTGCATCACATAACTCATGCTCACACACAATGACACATTTGTAAACTCAATGCTTCGAACAACATACTAATGGCCATAGCATTATTTGAAACATAGTTTCAAATTACATATAATCATGCAAAGGTAAGACATACACCAACACACTAACACAGATATCAAATACATGTAGGAGAGATATGTTCCCTACACTCTTTCCACGTAAGCTCCAGCTTTGGCTGCTCATGATCAGGGCAATCATCAAATCCTATAACCAAAATCAAGGACATAGGATTAATCCCTTTTCCAATTCCTTAACTTTTAGACACTCAAGTTGGTTATCATTCACGACCTTTAGGTGGCTACCCAAAGCCTAAACACAAGCCTAAAGGGTTAGGAAATACTTGACCGAAGACCATCTTTTGAATCCTCACAAACCCATTTTTAGCTTCATTACTCGAGTGAAGGATGGCACACTCGAGTGATGTACAGCTCGTGCCCGAGTGAGGACGGCTCACTCTTGTGAACACTTGCCTGGAAGCACAACCAGAGACAGAAGATGATCACTTCACTCGAGCATTGACCATGTACTCGAGCGATGGACTTATGCTCACCCGAGCATCATCGAGTGAAGCCCAAGAAGTGACAACCTGAGAGCACTGAACCCTTAGAACCAGAAGTGCACTCGAGCACTCCCCTCAATACTCAAGTGATGGCACACAACTCGTGAGTACATATTCACACTCTTGCCAAATTGCCCGCGAGTGTTAACCGGAGAGCAAGCCCTACAGCTCCTACCCTCTCGCACGCGAGCATGCCCATGCTCACTCGAGCAGAATCATATCTCACTCGCAAGTCAGGAAGTGCACTTGAGCTCTCCCCATGAGAACTCAGGCAAAACACAAAGCAGAAAGGGAAAACGCATAGCATCACTCGAGCATGTTCTTCCCTCACTCGAGTGAGGCTATCAGATTGCCAAAAACACAGCAACTGATATAGTTTCCCAAAGTAACCAAAACTGATCCCAATAGGTCCTAAACTTGCACCAAAACTCATTCTCACCTAATATTCCATAAGGAACCTATTCGTAACCTCAAAATACCCAAAATCATATCACAATGACATTTCCCCCATTAGTCACACTAATCTCACACTTAACCCAATTTCACTAACTTTACATCCAAAGCTTCCAAATCAAACCCAATGGCATCCAGACATTATTTGACACCATTTTTACCACAAAACACAATCATTCCACAATTATACCAAATCAGGGAAAAAACTACAAATCACATTGTTCAACAAAAAATCACAAATAATATATCAAAGGGAGATTTCACTCACCTCTTCCTCTTCCCAATGCCAAATCCTTGATTCTTCATCTTTCCAAATTCCTCAAGCTCCCAAAACACCTTCTTTCCCAAATCTAAAACCATAGTAATGAAGCTCTCATTACTATGAACAACTTTAAAGAAAGGTATTTAAGCATTAGAGGACATTTACATAGCCAAACCTTACCTTTTCTTTTTCTCTCTCCACCTTGAGCTCACCGAAAATAGAGGAACAAGAGAGAGAATTGAGAGATAATGATGATGATGAAGAGATGAGCTTTTTGGGCCATTTGGCCAACCAAGAAGGAAGAGAGGAGAGAGGAAAAAGAGTTGAACATTTGACCCAAATCCCATGGCTCACAAAGTGCCACTTGGCACAATCTTGCCACACCTCCTATAAGCTCACATGCACACACATACACATGATTTCGCCGCTTGATCTAATACACAAATCAATCTCAACCATTGATCTTGAAGTTACCAATGCGTTTCTTCTTCGGCAACCGATCAACTGATCGGTAACTTTACCATTTTGCCCTCGATTATGGCAATTCACTTGGAATCACCATCAAACACATTTTCATATTTCTTAATCCAATTTGGGACTCTGCTAAATCAGGGCTTAACAGTCCACTAATCTCAGGCTTATTCTCTAAGCTCAAGTCTCAGAATTCGGGGTATTACAACTACTCTACGAAGATAAATCACATTCATGTAACTATCAGAGTGCACAATATAAAGTTCTGGCAATCCCAGATTCCTTACATTATTAATCCAAGCGTTACAGGGAATATTCACCCTTTACAATTTTCCAAATAGGGGATTACACAAGTTCTCATACCAAATACATACTCGAATATACATTCCAACCTATACAATCATATATCCAAATATACTTAATCCCAAATATGCATTGATAACCAACTATCACAAGATTACAACCCGAAGGAGTCATTGTCGCCCTTAGTTGCATGCTCCATCCTCGATCCATTTACCCTGTCTAAAATGTTGGTAGGGAGGGTGAGATTTGAGAGAATATCAGTAGGAAACAAATACCAGTATGCATGCAAGATAAGTGTTTAATGCATGACATGCTTGCAATACATAACTCATGCTCACACAATGACATATCTGCGTTCTCAATGTTTCAACAACATACTCATGGCCATAGCATAAATAGAAACAGGGCTACAATCATTCATACATGTTTCACATAATCAAGCAAAACAATACATGCATCAATTCACAAACACAAATATCAAAGCATGGAAGAAAGGTAAGTTCCCTACCCTTATTCTTTCCACGTATGCTCCAACATCAACTACTCGCAATCCAAGCGAATGTCCAACCCTATAACCAAATCAAGGACATAGGGTTAATCTCAATTCCAAATCCTTACTTCCATATTACTTAAAGTTGGTTGTCATTTGAGTCCCTTAAGTGTCTAATAATAAGCTCAACAAAAGCTTGAAAGGATTGGGATGTACGAGGTTGGAAATCACTTTTCAAAATTACCAAGTACTGAAAATAGGGATTGGCTACAGCCAAGAACCCTCTGGCTGCAACCAAAACGCACACAGAAGGTTTTTGGCTGTAGCCAAGAATTTCTGGCTGCGGCTAAAACGTGCACAGAAACTTTTATGCTACAGCCAATAACTTTTGGCTGCAGCCGAGGCAACTTCAGAAATTCAGAACTAATTCTAGAAAAATCAAAATGAGGTAATCCCAAATCCAATTGAAAGCTATTTAAGTCCTCTTCTTAGGAAAAATATGAGCCATTATTGGAAATCACCACAAAAATACAAAATTCCCTAAAATCCACTACTGCTCCAGAATCAAACGCAGTTTTGACCTCAAACTTTGGGCAAACATAAATCCCAGTTCACAAAACGAAATTGCACAAATTATATGTCCATTTTGAATCTTGGGATGTAAAATTAAAGACTGGAAAGTTTCAGAATTTTCTGACATCATTTGCCCATTCAAAACGGCAACACAAATAGACTGACTAGAACAGAAATTCAATGGACAGATTTCCAGATTTTCACAATTGCTTCCAATGGTTCCCAATTTCACATCAAACACCATTTCCACACAAATTTTCACAAGGAATCCATTGGAAACACCAAAACATCCAAATTCACATCACATTGACATGTTATACCATAGCCACAACATGTCACACAATGTCAAAATACAATGCACCATATTGTAATCCTTTCCAACCAAAGTTCCAAACAAATACCAATGGTCATAAAACACAACAAAAGACCATTTGCAACACACTACACAATGCAAATCCTCCATTTCAAAATCACATAAAATCAGGGCAAAATTCAAAATTCACAAAGCTCAACCAAAACTCACAGAACTTAGATCAAAAGGCTTCAACTACTCACCTCTACCTCTTTCCCAAACCAATTCCTTGATTCTTCATCTTTCCACTTTTCCCCAAGCTATCAAACACCTCCAATCAAGAATCTAAAACCATAGAAATGGAGCTCTCATCACTATGAACAACTTTATAGAAGGTGATTAGAGCATTAGAGCACATATACAAGGCTTAAAGCTCACCTTTCCATTTCTCTTTCTTCCTCTACACTTGGACGTCCATAGGAGTATGAGGAGAGAGATGAGAAATGTTGAAGATGAAGAGAGGTCAGATTTTGGGAGCCCAAAACCAACCTTAATGAAGAGAGGAGAGAAGAATGAGTGCTTTGACCATTTGACCCAAGATCCAAGGGTCCACATCTTGCCATGTGTCACCCTCTTGCTCCATCAACCATGAGTTCACATAGGCACATGCATATGGGATTCCACCCTTTGATCTCAACACAAATCAATCCTAACCATTGATCTTGAAGTTACCAATGAGTTTCCTCTTCGGTAACAGATCAATCAGTCGGTAACTTTACCGTTTTGCCCCAGATTATGGCAATTCATACTGAATCACCACCAAATTCTTTTTCCCATTCATTTACACCATACATATGCCCTTCCCCTTATTTTTATTCAATTTAGATTTTAATCCATAATTGAACTCAAATACAAGGTTTTGGCGCTACTTATAACACATACGAATCACATCCGAAACTCAAATCACATTGGATTCTCCAAAAGGGTTCATTTATCAATAACCACCTCCACTTTTAGAGTCATTAACCCTTAATCACAATTTGGGATCTTGCTAAACCGGGGCTTAGCAATCCATTTATTTTAGGCTTATTCTCTAGCCTCAAATATCAAAATTCGGGGTATTACAGAAGCAACCTGGGAAACAGATGAAGACATAAGAAAATGATACTCCAATTTTGTATTTTAGATTATGTAATGAAATTTTGAGGATGAAATTTATTGTATGGGGGAGACTTATAATGTCCTGAAATTTCATGGCTTGTATTGCCTTTTATATGTACAAATTTACCGGTTGAATGGGCCAATGCAAGATATGTGTGTGTGTTTACTTGTATATGAAACTTGGTCACAATTTAAGACATTTCATGACTTCTTGAGGGCACTTAAAATGGCACCATTATAAGGGAGAATAGAGGAGGATGGTGCCATACTAATAAGTGAGACCCATACAGATACCCCATGTTCACCGAGGCAAATTGGGACACAGACTCAACAATTCCTGGAGACATAGGACTAAGTGACACCATTTCATGGTCTCTAGGGACATACAATAGCCTTCAGGTAGCCTCTAAGCTACACATGGTAGCAATCAGAGGCAAAACAACACATGTCTTAAAAATAGCGGCCCTATATCAAAAAGTAGCTTTATTAAAGTTGCTTTATTAAAGTAGTTTTTAACTTTATCCCTTGATTAGCCAACCATATGCCAACATCTATTGTTGGATGTAACCCCCTACCTTATAAATCGTAATTATAAATCTAATTAAGTTAAATTAGAGACCGATGATTAATACAAAATCTGTTTAAGTTCCTACTTCAAGACAAGGACCCACCTGAAATGCAGTAGGTTTTCAAAATTTCTTTCAAAACCTGTTTGATCCGGTCTCATACTCACATTTCGAATATAATTAACCTATGCAGTTAACTTGTATTCATATATATCAGAGTGTAAACCAAAATACCCGGCAACCCCCGGGTTTCCATATATTAAATAAAGGGTTTATGGGGCATTTCTGCCCCTTATCATTTCCCATTCAAGGGATTACATATTCACATCCAAAAAAACATTTACAAATGTACAGTAATCCCAATCCAGATATGCAACCAACTAACAACTAAGATAAGGAACTGTCTGCCCCTGGTTGCCTGCTTCTCTTTCGAGCCACTTGCCCTGTCTGTAGGTTAGTCAATGGAAAGAATGAGATTCAAAAGAATCCCAGTAGTAAACAATCACTCATACAGTATATAATCACATAGCATGCAAGTATCATAGTATACACATAGCCCTAACGGCATATATGTTGCAGCAATCACATAGCCTTACGGCTTACACACATAGTGTAATACCCCGAATTTTGAGACTCGAGGTTAGAGAACAAGCCTGAGATTAGTGGATTGCTAAGCCCCGGTTTAGCAAGATCCCAAATTGTGATTAGGGGTTAATGACTACAAAAGTGGACATGGTTAGTGATTAATGAACCCTTTCAGAGAATATAAAGTGGATTGTAGTCGCGTGTGTTATGAGCAACGCCAAAACCCTGTATTTGAGTTCAATTGTGGATTAACATCCAAATTAACTTAGAATAGAGGGAAGAATTGAATGGGGTATTGTGATGAAAATGGTGTCATGTTGTGATATTTAATCATTGGAATTGATTTAAATTAGATTGGACACATTGGTTGCAAAATTGGAAATGCTGTCCAGTATGAATTCTGTCTGGGCAGTCTTCTCGTGTGGACGTTTTTACTAGGCAAATGATGTCAGAAAATTATGAAAATTTCCAGTCTTAAAGATCACATCCCAAGCTTCAAAATGGACATATACTTTGTGCCATTTCATGTTGGGAACTGGGAGATATGACTGTCCAAAATTTGAGGTCGAAAATGGACTCTGTTTTGGGGCAGTGATGAAATTTGTTTAATTCTGGAATTTTGTGGTGATTTATGGTAATGGATTATATTTTTCCAATGAAGAGGACTTAAATCATTTGGCTTTGGAATCACCTCATTTCGATTTTTCTAGAATTAGTTATGATTTTTCAAAGTTTGGGCAGAAAATCTGCCAGAAAATCCGAAAATGCCAATTTTGGGAATTATGACATCATCAAAAGGCAAGATGACATAAGCATGGAATTAAAACATCTTCACATCATCTTCAGCTCTCATTTCCGACGTGCTGCACAGCTGAATATGGAGAGAGGAGTTGAGAGAAAAATAGAGAGAAAGAGGAAGAAATCTCGCAAGGTAAGTCGATTTCTCCGACGATCTAGCTCCTAACGCGTATAACTCCGATACTAAGCTACTCCTTTATGTTCTTTAAGGTTTGGAAGCTCCTCTTTTGGTGGTTTAAAGTTAGGGTTTTCAGCCACAAGAAGGAAAAGCTAGTGGGAGCTTGAGGTAACTTCCAAACTCGTGCATATTGACTATTCTGGCTGTTATAGACAATTTAATCGGTGAAATTTCGCCGGATTGTCTTTGGTTCTAAAAATGGAAAATGGGTTTGTGGGGCTGTTATGCTGCCCAAATTGATACTAAATGGTAGTGCTAACCTAATGGAATAGTCAATAAAGTGGTTAGGAGTAGAAAGGAACGCGTTTACGGAGCCGAAACCGAAAAACCCCAATTTTCCCCGGAGTACTTGTATATTTCGGTTATGGCTATAAATGGGTCTTAGAGTTGGATTTTCAATGATTTGATGGTTCCATTGAGTTCAGGAGCGAAAATTAGGTGGGGTTACAGTTGGTCACTTTTTCGGAACAGGCCGAAAAAGCATAATTACGAAAACGCCCCTGAAACCCTTAAAGTGAGGCTGTCAAGGGTAATTTTGTAATTGACATTGAATTTGATAATTCCGAGTCCGAAAATGGATTCCTTGGGCGAAAATATGTTAGAATAGCCCATGTCAAAATTTCAGGAAAAGTACAGTCGGACCGGGTACGGTGGGGCCGGACCGGGTCCCCGGGGGCATTTTAGCAAATTTTCAATATAGCTTCATATGACCCTCAGAAACACTATGGAAGTATCTAAATAGTACATTTGACATTGTAGGATCGAATGTGAAGCCCCGAGTTGTTGGCACGTAAATCTAGGAGAAAAGACTGGAGGTAGGGAACTTATCTCTCCTGCATGCTCTGATAACTGTATTAATGTGTTGATGCATGTTATTGCTTTGCTTGATTATGTGGAACATGTATGAATGATTTGAAGCTATGTTTCAATATATGCTATGGCCATATGTGTATCGTTCGAAGCATTGAGCTTATAGATTTGTCATTGTATGTGTGCATGAGTTATGTGATGCAAGCATGTCATGCATTAAACACTTATCTTGCCTGCATATTGATAATGTTTCCTTACTGAGATTCTCTCGAATCTCACCCTCCCTTACCAACAATTTAGACTGGGCAAGTGGCTCGTGGAGGGAGCGGCAGGACTCATTCGAGATGAGATTGTGTAATCCCCATTTGAAGAATTGTAATGGGCAATTGTGCCCTGTATATCTTTAGCGAAGGTATGTACCCGAGATTGCCGGGATGATTATGTTGTGCACTCTGATATTTATATGAATGTGATTTATCTTCGCGTAGTAATTGTATTCGAAATGTGAATATGAGACCAAGTTTATAAATGATTTCGAAAGGTATTTTTGAAAACCCCATCATGTGATGGGTTAGTAAATGTTATTTGATTATTATTGGTCTCTATTTCATTTTAATCGTGTATTTCGGATATAATTACTGAGGGGGTTACACATAGCCTTTCAGCTGTCATATAGACATTACGGCTATCACGTAGCCTTTCGGCTTTCACATACATAATGAATTCATTGTCGTACTCCACCCTCATCCTCTTTCACCGCCGATGATGCACACAGTCCTCACTCAAACCGTTGTTAGCTACCGGAGGACTCTTGCCGTGGTGATGCAACTCAAAGGCATATACATATGATGTGTGACCAATGTCACAATATACACATGATGTATGACCAACATCACAATATACACATACCTTCACAGCATACACACAGCAACGAGCTTCACAGCATTGACAATACACAATCCAATGACATCACATACATATAATGCATTACATACAGTATAAAAGAACGAGTCACTACCTTGTTCTTTCCGGATGTGCATTGGCACCAGTTGATCTCGTATAGGGCAAATATTGAATCCTAAAACCAAAACCAAGGACATAGCATTATTCCCTTTTCCAAATTTTTAATTTCAAATACTCAAGGTTGGTTATCATTTGAGGTCTTTAGGTAGCTATGAAAGTCTCTAACAACAACCTAAAAGGATTGGGAAATATTAGGTTAGAACTACTTTTCAAAATCACAAAATGCTGAAAACAGGGGTTGACTATAGCCAAGAAATCTTTGGTTGCGGCAAAAAAACATATAAAGTTTTTGGCTGTAGGCAAGAACTTCTGGCAGCGGCCAAAAACTACACAGAGAGTTTTTGGTTGTAGTCAAGATTTTCTGGCTACTGCCAAAGACTGCCCACAAAGTTTTGGGCTACAACCAACGAAGCTTGGAAAAATCATAACTAATTCTAGAAAAATTGAAATGGGGTCATTACAAAGCCAATGAAAAGTTATATACGTCCTATTTATAGGAAAAATATGAATCAATACTGTTCATAACCACACAAATACAGAATTACAAGAAATCCCCTTGCTGTTCCAGAATAGCTTCCAGTTTCAACTACAAACTTTGGAAAATCATAACTCTTAACTCACAAATCCAAATGACATGAATTATATGTCCATATTGAAGATTGGCATGTGAAATTTAAGACCGGAAAGTTTCTTAACTTTTAGGCACCATAGGCACATTCAAAAAAAAACGTCCATGCAACCCAACTACCTAGCACAGAGTTTCAATGGACAGAATTTCAAATTTTCAACCAATGTGTCCAATGGCTCCAAAATCAACAACCAAACCTATTCCTACAAAAATTTTCACAAGGAACCCATTGGAAACACCAAAACAACCAAATTCACATCACATTGACATGTTCCACATTGACCACAAACCATCAACACAATATCACCACAGAAGTCTCAACATTGAAATCCTTTCCATTCCAAGTTCTAAACCAATTCCATTGTTCTAATAACACAATATGACACCAAATCCACCACAATACACTAGGCAATTCATTGACTCCAAAATCACACTCAAATCAGGGCAAAATCCATAAATTCAAAAACACATCCAATGATCACAATACATAGGTCAAAATGCAACAATTACTCACGTCTTCCTCTTTCCAAAGCTAGCTCCTTGATTCATCTAGTTTCACATTTTTTTCAAGCACTCAAACACCTTCTTTCAAAAATCTAAAACCACATAGATAAAGCTCTCATCACCAAGAACAACATTATAGAAGAGCATTTGAGCTAAAGAGGTCATCAAACAAGCCAAAATCTCACATTTGCCTTTCTCTTCCCTCCTTGGCCTTGAACGAAAATGGAGAATAGGAGAGTGAAGATAATGAAGATAAGAAGATTTTGGGGTTTCAAAACGCCCTTTTGGACGACTTAGAGAGGTGAGCAGGGAGGAAAGAGTTTTGACAATTTGACCAAAATCCATGGCTCACATGTTGACAAGTGTCATGATCTTCAGCTTCCTCTCAACTCTTTCCATGCACAAGCAAACATAGGATCACTCTCTCATAATCTCTTTAGCAATTAAACACTCCATAATAGCTCAAAGTAATTAGTAAACTCCCTCTATAGTAGCTGACTAATTAATCTGTAACTTTTCTTTTTCCTACTTTGCCCTTGATTTTGGCAATTCCTACTGAACCATCACCAAACACATTTTATTATTCCATTTCACCATAAGATGCGCCTTCCCACTATTTTAATTCATTTTAGATATTAATCAGGGTATTAAAACTCGGACCGGGCATTGAACCGGTCGGGGTACTGGCTTAAGGGTTAGTGGGTCAGACCAGGACCAAACCGGAGCTAAACCGGGACCAAACCAGTGAGAAATTGAAAATTTTAGACTTATAGTATGAAATTCTAAAGGAAAAATTTAATAAAAAAATTTTAAATACCAACCTGGACTGGACCGGGAACCGGACCAGTTTACCGGCCGGTTCACCGGTTCCCGGGCTGGACCGGCCGGTCCCGTCCGGGTTCAATAACCTAGATATTAATCCACAATTTAACTTAAATACAAGGTTTAGGCACGACAATTCAAATCATCTTCTCTAAAAGTGTTTGTTTATCAATAATTACATTCACTTTTGAAGTTCTAAACCCTTAATCACGTTTTGGGGTAATACATTTCTTTTGTCTGAGGCCAAAAACTTCATAGAGAGTTTTTGGCAACAGCCAAGATTTTCTAGCTGCGGCCAAAGACTGCCCAGAAAGTTTTGGGCCGCAGGCAAGAACTTTTGTATGCAACCAAGAAAACTTAAAAAAAATCATAACTAATTCTAGAAAAATTGAAATGGGGTGATTACAAAGGCAATGGAAACCTATTTATGTCCTCTTTACAACAAAAATATGAATTAATGCTGTTCATAACCACAAAAA
Organism: Inga leiocalycina; assembly: GCA_963242795.1. Lineage (NCBI taxonomy): Eukaryota > Viridiplantae > Streptophyta > Magnoliopsida > Fabales > Fabaceae > Inga > Inga leiocalycina. Next base: position 40,490,667 of record OY725331.1, read on the forward strand.
TATAGAATTAAACAAAATCCCCTTGCTTTTCCTGAATAGCTTCCAGTTTCAACCCCAAATTTTGGAAAATCACAACTCTTAGCACACAAATCGAAATGACATGAATTTCATGTACATTTTGAAGCTTGGCATGTGAAATTTAAGACCGGAAAGTTTCATAATTTGTAGACACTAGATGCTCATTCAAAATGTCCATCCAACCCAACTACCCAGCAAGAAGTTTCAATGGACCGAATTTCAAATTTTCAACCAACGTGTCCCATGGCTCTAAAATCAACAACCCAACCTATTCCCGCACAAATTTTCACAAGGAACCCATTGGAAACACCAAAACAATCAAATTCACATCACATGACATGTTCCTCATTGGCCACAAACTATCAACTCAATATCACCACACAAGTCTCAACATTTAAATCCTTTCCATTCCAAGTTCCAAAATAATTCCATTGTTCCAATGACACAATATGACACCAAATCCACCACAATACACTAGGCAATTCATTCATTCCAAAATCACACTAAAATCAGGGCAAATTCCATAAATTCCAAAACTCATCCAATGATCAAAATACATAGCTCAAAATGCAACAATTACTCACCTCTTCCTCTTTCCAAAGCTAGCTTCTTGATTTATCCACTTTCAAATTTTTTCAAGCACTCAAACACCTTCTTTAAAAATTATAAAATCACAGAGATGAACCTCTCGTCACCAAGAACAACATTATAGCAGAGCATTTGAGCTAAAGAGGTAATCAAACAGGCCAAAATCTCACATTTGCCTTTCTCTTTCCTCCTTGGCCTTGAACGAAAATGGAGAATAGGAGAGAGAGTGAAGATGATGAAAATAATCAGATTTTGGGGTTTCAAATCACCCTCTTGGCCGACTTAGAGAGGTGAGGAGAGAGGGAAGAGTTTTGACAATTTGACCAAAATCCATGGCTCACATGTTGACAAGTGTCATGATCTTGAGCTTCCTCTCAACTCTTTCCATGCACATGCAAACATAGGATCACTCTCTCATAATCTCTTTAGCAATTAAACACTCCACAATAGCTCCAAGTAATTAGTAAACTCCCTCTACGGTAGGTGACTAATTGATCGGGAACTTTTGTTTTTCCCACTTTGCCCCTGATTATGACAATTCCTACTCAATCACCACCAAACACATTTTATTATTCCATTTCACCATAAGATGCGCCATCCCCCTATTTTAAATCAATTTAGATATTAATCCACAATTTAACTTAAATACAGCGTCTGGGCACTAATTATTACGCATTCGGATCATAATTCAAATCACCTTCTCCAAAAATGTTTGTTTATCAAAAATTACATTCACTTTTGTAGTTCTCAACCCTTAATCACTTTTTGGAGTATTACATTTCTTCTGGCTCCTACCAAAAACTACATAGAGAGTTTTTGGCGGCAACTAAGATTTTCTGGCTATGGCTAAAGACTGTCCAGAAAGTTTTGGGCTGCAGTAGAGAACTTTTGGATGCAGCCAAGAAAACTTCAAAACAATCATAACTAATTCTAGAAAAATTGAAATAAGGTGATTACAAAGCCAATGGAAAGCTATTTATGTCCTCTTTACAAGAAAAATATGAATTAATGATGTTAATAACCATAAAAATACAGAATTACACGAAATCCCCTTGCTGTTCCAGAATAGCTTCCCGTTTCAACCCCAAATTTTGGAAAATCATAACTCCTAGCTCATAAATCAAAATGACATGAATTATATGTCCGTTTTGAATCTTGGCATGTGATCTTTAAGATTTGAAAGTTTCATACTTTTTAGATACCATTTGCATATTCAAAATGTCCATGCAACCCAATTGTCCAGCATAGAGTTTCAATGGACAGAATTTCAAATTTTCAACCAATGTGTCCGGTGGCTCTAAAATCAACAACCAAACCTATTACCACAAAAATTTTCACAAGGAACCCATTGGAAACACCAAAACAACCAAATTCACATCACATTGACATGTTCCACATTGGCCACAAACTATTAACACAATATCACCACACAAGTCTCAACATTGAAATTCTTTCCATTGCAAGTTCCAAACCAATTCCATTGTTCCAATGACACAATATGACACCAAATCCACCACAATACACTAGGCAATTCATTCATTCCAAAATCACACTAAAATCAGGGCAAAATCCACAAATTCCAAAACTCATCCAATGATCAAAATACATAGGTCAAAATGCAACAATAACTGACCTTTCCTCTTTCCAAAGCTAACTCCTTGATTCATCCACTTTCAAATTTTTTCAAGCACTCAAACACCTTCTTTCAAAAATCTAAAACCATAGAGATGAAACTCTCATCACCATGAACAACATTATAGAAGAGCATTTGAACTAAAGAGGTCATCAAACAAGCCAAAATCTCACCTTTTCCTTTCTCTTTCCTCCTTGGTCTTGAACGAAAAAGGAGAATGATAGAGAGAGTGAATATGATGAAGATAAGTAGATTTTAGGGCTTCAAATGGCCTTCTTGGCCAGCTTAGATAGGTGAGGAGATATGGAAGAGTTTTGACAATTTGACCAAAATCCATCGCTCACATGTTGACAAGTGTCATGATCTTGAGCTTCCTCTCAACTCTTTCCATACACATGTAAACATAGGACTCATAATCTCTTTAGCAATTAAACACTCCACAATAGCTCTAAGTAATTAGTAAACTGGTTAAGGTGCAAATTTACCAATGAAATTTTGTCCGAGGAGCGTCTGGCACAAAGATCTTTTAGAAGGGGTAAAAATACCAGTGAACAATTAAAAAGGGGCATCCACCACAAAACTGTTAATCCGTACTAACAGCGTTAAATTATAACAGAAGAAAACCCCTAACGGCGTTAGTACGGATTTGACAGTTTTTGTGGTGGATGCCCCTTTTTAATTGTTCATTGGTATGTTTGCCCCTTTTTAATTATTCCTTGGTATTTTTGCCCCTTCTAAAAGATATTTATGCCAGACGCTCCTCAGATAAAACTTCATTGGTAAATTTGCACCTTAACCCTTAGTAAACTCCCTCTACAGTAGCTGACTAATTGATCGGTTACTTTTTTTTTCCCACTTTGCCCTTGATTATGGCAATTCCTACTGAATCACCACCAAACATATTTTATTATTCCATTTCACCATAAGATGCGCCCACCCTCTATTTTAACTCAATTTAGAAATTAATCCACAATTGAACTTAGATAAAGATTTTAGGCACTAATTATTACGCATTCAGACCACAATTCAAATTACCTTCTCCAAAAATGTTTGTTTATCAATAATTACATTCACTTTTGAAGTTCTTAACCCTTAATAACTTTTTGGGGTATTACAATTCTTCTGGCTGCGGCCAAAGACTGCCTGGAAAGTTTTAGGCTGCAGCCAAGAAAACTTTGAGAAATCATAACTAATTCTAGAAAAATTGAAATGGGGTGATTACAAAGCCAATGGAAAGCTATTTAAGTCCTCATTACAATAAAAATATGAATCAATGCTTTTCATAACCACAAAAACACAGAATTAAACAAAATCCCCTTGCTGTTCTAGAATAGCTTCTAGTTTCAACCCCAAAATTTGGAAAATCATAAATCCTAGCTAACAAATCAAAATGACATGAATTATATGCCTATTTTGGATCTTGGCTTGTGAACTTTAAGACTGGAATGTTTCATAATTTTTAGACACCACTTGGACATTCAAAACTTCCATAGAACCCAACTGCCTAGTACAAAGTTTCAATAGACAGAATTTCAAATTTTCAACCAATGTGTCCCATGGCTCCAAAATCAACAACCAAACCTATTCCCACAAAAATTTTCACAAGAAACCCATTGGAAACACCAAAACAACCAAATTCACATCACATTGACATGTTCCACATTGGCCACAAACTATCAACACAATGTCACTATACAAGTCTCAACATTGAAATCCTTTCCATTCCAAGTTTCAAACCAATTCCATTGTTCCAATGACACAATATGACACCAAATCCACTACAATATACTAGGTAGTTCATTCATTCCAAAATCATACTAAAATTAGGAAAAATCAAAAAATTCCAAAATTCATCCAATGATCACAATACATAGGTCAAAATGCAACTATTACTCAGCTCTTCCTCTTTCCAAAGCTAGCTCCTTGATTCATCCACTTTCAAATTTCTTCAAGCACTCAAACACCTTCTTTCAAAAATCTAAAACCTTAGAGATAAAGATCTCATTACCATAAACAACATTATAGAAGAGCATTTGAGCTACAGCGGTCATCAAACAAGCCAAAATCTCACCTTTTCCTTTCTCTTTCCTCCTTAGTCTTGAATGGGAGAGAGAGTGAAGATGATGAAGATAAGCAGATTTTGGGGCTTTAAATGGCCCTCTTGGCCGACTTAGATAGGTGAGGAGAGAGGGAAGAGTTTTGACAATTTGACCAAAATCCATGGCTCACATGTTGATAAGTGTCATGATCTTAAGCTTCCTCTCAACTTTTTCCATGCACATGCAAACATAGGATCACTCTCTCATAATATCTTTAGCAATTAAACACTCTACAATAGCTCTAGGAATTAGTAAACTCCCTCTACGATAGCTGACTAGTTAATCGATAACTTTTCTTTTTCCCACTTTGCCCCTGATTATGGCAATTCCTACTGAATCACCACCAAACACATTTTATTATTCCATTTCACCATAAGATGAGCCCTCCGTCTATTTTAACTCAATTAGATATTAATCCACAATTAAACATAAATACAGGGTTTAGGTACTAATTATTACGCATTTTGATCAAAATTCAAATCACCTTCTCCAAAAGTGTTTGTTTATCATTAATTACATTTACTTTTAAAGTTCTTAACCCTTAATTACTTTTTGGGGTATTACATTAGACATTTGATATAGGTGAAAAAGCCAATGCAACTCACCAGTCTCCGGTATGGGTATATACCTGATTTTCCACACCTCAGTACCAGAAGCTAGATAAATTCATCATATTTCCTCTCCCTTGACAATAGAATTCATCTAATCATGTTAGAAGGGAAAGGAAGACAGATTTTAGGAGGTGCATCAAGTACCTTGCAGTGTAAAGTATGAACATCCAGTACACAGGATCGCTAGTTACCCAATAATTTTCAAAAAGGAGTACTAATACCCTAGCTTTTTAAGACATGTGCTATAACTTTATAAAATAATTCAGACCTCTCTCTCTCACTCTAACAGTTGACCAGCCCTGATTAATTAGGGAAAAATCAGAAAAATGCCAAAGAAAAAGAAAGATGAGCAAAGTTTTCAAGTTCTTGAGTTCTATAGCCGATTCGGAGCCTAAAATCGTGTTTTTAGCTTTCGGAGCCTTCAGTAATCTTCTTCTCCTCACTGAGATCAATGTTCCTATGGTTTTGGAATTCTGGTTAGAGGTGTTTGGTGACATCTCATCTGTGGAAGTACTGCCGAAATCAAGAACCGATCAGATAATCTCATGGAGGTAATTGTAAGCTTTGGTTTCAGTTAACATTTTGATTTTTTATTGAATAATTTTGGAGTTCTAGACCCCTTAGGGTTTTGTCCAAGGAGCTAAAATTGAGCTCTAATGGATGTTTGATGATGAATATGTTGTTAATTAAGGGTTTATGGTGGTTAATTACATGTGTTGAAAGTTGCAAGAACATAACTTATGTTATAGGGGTCAGATTCTGCCAGACCTGATTCTTGGGGTTAGAGCTAGATTTTTTATCAATTTGATGTTAGAAATGGATTATATGGCTAAAATTGTGTAGGGATAGCATGTGGTCATGATTTTTTGATGATTAGTTAGAAAACCCTAATTTTGGAATTCAAAGTGATGTTGCTGAATCTACTAAATTAGTAGTAGTCTGCTTGTGAGCCATTTTTGAATAGTCAAAACTTGCCCAATTGCTATGATATTTTACATTATTGTAGTAGACATCCCAATATTTCCAATGATATATAACATAGATCATTTGGACCTATACATTGGGAGATATACCCTGTTGAATTTGTGACTTAAACCTTGGAATGTATTCTGAGATAGGAATGATGGTCATGAGTTCTTGATGTTTTGACCCTGTAATTAGCCCTAAGTGGTATTTTTATTTGAAATAGGAATTAAATATCTTTCCATAGAACTTAGAAACATCCTATTAGGATTTTTCTAGATTAAGTTATGAATTTTCAAAGTTGAGGGTCAAATCTGCCAAGTTAGGATGACCTGTGGATTTGAAGAGTTTAAGGACAATTAAGTCAAGTTTGATTCCAAAGGATAAGGCCATGTACTAGAAGTTAATGTAGACCCTATTTTTGTCATTTAACTTAATATACTAGACTTAGAAGATGCTTCACCAAGTAATAACACATTCATAATATATTCTAACTTATAGGATTTGATCTTTGCTCGGGCTAGCCAAAAGACTAATCACTAAGGACAAGTGATCAGAAAGGCATTCAGGTAGTAACTTTGTCCCTCATGTAAATATATTGCCTTGCATGTATGTTTCTCCATCCATGTGATTGTATTGGAGCATGTGAGATTGCCGGGTGGACACCTGTGGCTTCATAGCATAGAACGGGTGGACTCCCGTGTTTGTACCTTGCACTATGGTATATGTTGTATGTATGCCGAGTTACATAATGAGTTTAAATGCTCTTGATATGCTCATTATATTGTGATGGTTTATGTGCATGCTTTGTTTAATTGTATTTTATATGATTGAATGTCTATTACTACTGAGATTCTTCTGAATCTCACCCTTTCCGAATTTCATTATACAACAAAGACCAGTGGCACGAAGGGCAAAGTGGTAAGCACCAATGAATTATTTTAATGACTATCTGTAAATATTTTTAATATATAGTATGTATGACTAAATACCTTGTATACTGGCTATAAGCCTGGTGGACCCTATACTGATGATAATAGTAGTAATAATAGTATGAAGCGGTATCAGAGTACTTAGTTATTTTATTGAAATTCTGAAGAATTTGGTAATCACAATTCACGTAAAGGTAAGATCAGTATATAATATAAGGGTATAAGTATCCGAACGTGGTATTAGAATTATTAGAGAGTAATGGTATCAAAGGGTACAATTGAGACGTTAGTATCAGTATTAACTTCTATTCACATATCCAAGCAAATTGTGCAATAATGCATAAATATTCGGTAAAAGAAAGGGGGTGTTACATAAAGTTTACTAACCTTAGACATTTTGTCTGTTATGAGAGCTCTGATAGAATATGGCTCTGGCCTATCTCAGTTTTATGTGATAACGGTGGAGTATCTTATTTAATAAAGCCGAGTTTAACTTGGTTGATATAAAAACTTGAGAATTCTATTTTGTATGGTTGAATATGGTCGTGTGATGAGGTCTTAGTTAAGATGGAAATTAAAGTGAAGGATAATAATAAGGAGCTACTTGACTGAATGAAGTTGCTAATGATAGGTTGATCATTAAGACATCTAAATTTGACAATGAAAAATGTAGGATGGGTGATCAATGCTTATAAGGAAAAATTCTTTGAACTGGATTCCTACCCAGTCCAACAAATTTATCCTTTCCAGTGATGATTATCCAGCCAATGTTTTTCATTGTCTAATGTAGAGTTATTAATTCTCACCTCATCACTAGTATTTTCACCTAGTCGGTTACTTCCTTATTATTATTAGCCTTCAGTTTGATTTCCTTCTCAACCAAGAACTCCCCAAGAGATTATATTCACACATAAAATCTAGTTCTCATACTTGTATATTATCTCTACTGTACTTAGCTTCATTAAATAAAAATCTTCTCCTTTATTATCTGAGATTGGGGTAAGGCAGAGCCATGTTTCATATTTAAGGTTCAGAAGAATCAAAATACATAAATATAGTAACATAGCACCCAATCCTTGGGCGGCCTCATTCAACTTTAGGGATTCTCCCAATATGAATTAAGCGTCAACAGCATGTAGATGCTAGTCCTAAAATTGCATCCAACAAATCCTACACTCAAAAATATCTAACTCCTTTCGAGGTGGGGAAAATGCAAAGAAAAAGGTAAACATTGAAAGAACAAATGCTAGAATTAATATTCAACAATTATCTAACAATATAGGGCTTAGATTCATTATTATTAGTTATAATTATATTATATTGATTGCATTTGTATTATTAGGGCCATCTATATAATTTATATTGCATAATATAGCTTTTAGATATTAACAATATTCAATAGGACTTCTATCAAACAAATTAAAATGTACATTTTTTTAAAAAAAATAGCCCACTTTATAGACTGGGTATGAAATTACCTTGTTTAAAGAGTGTGCATTTTTTTTATTATAAATTGAAACTTTTTAAGACCAGTCTTTTAACTAACCGGTCTTAAAAAGTAACTTTAAGACTGATTATAGGTCCAGTCTTAATAAGCACATGCTTTTTAAACAGGTCAATACAAGATCGGATCTAAATCCCGTCTAGCACTACAACAGTAGGCACTTTTAACATCTATTTTTATGCCCTTTAGATGACCATTTTCGGGGGCACTTATATGTGAGTGACGTGAAAATTTTTAAAATAGATGACTGTTTTAAAACAATCATCATAAGAGACTTATAATGACTGTTTTTGCAAAAACAATTGTTGAAGCCCTTTTTTAAAAATATTATTCTTTTGTCTCCCCTTCAGCATTGAAAAACTACTAATTTCCAGACAATTATAGTTTGAATTTGGAAAACAATCAAATAAAAAAAATACCATTTCCCTCACAAAACAAGAAACAAAAAACTAAAACCATAAAAACACTCTTGCTAATAAATGCTTCATATGAATGTCATAAGGCATGTTTCATTAACACTCAAATAAATAGGGACAACATTGTGATTCAACAGGAGCACTATCATGAGGGTTTTATGATAAATAAGGCAGCCCTTAAATCAAATAGACTATATAGTAGCAGTGTAAAACATGTACATCCTTAAATCTTTAATGCTTCATCATCATTTTCCAAAGTCTTCTCTAACAAATTCATAGTACTCAATATAACAAGAAATTAATAGGAGGCAAAGTATTCAGGTATGGCAACATAATATACCACTGCACTATGTAAAAAGAAACTTCTACACATCATCCTCTATGTGATGTAGAAGATATCCTGACAAAAGGTCTCGGATCAAATTAACGTCATCGATTGTGTAAGCACATTGATTACTGAAAATTTGTGTGCAAATTGGATAATAAGTTAATATACATCAATTAATTGAATGAAAAAACTAACAATTTGATAACAAGAACGAAAATGAAAATGCAATTGAGAATCGAGAAATGATCACCTTTTCAAAATTGATAGTAAGGCCACTAAAAATGATGTTATGCATATAGAGCAAAATATAGTAGCCGCACTCAATTTTCCTTGATTACTGAGGGCACTATACATGAAAAGCAAATGGTAAAAAAGAATAAAGGCATATGTAAACCAATTGTCAATTGAAGAACTTGAATTTAAACAACTTACTTTCAGCTGGAACTACTTCATCGAACCACTTTTACCTTCACGTTTCACACGCATTATATAATATGTCTTCAGTGCACTGTAATTAAAATGAAAAATAGAATCTATTAAAACAATGGAGTAAAATAAAAAATCAATGATTTACAAACAAATTAACTTACGTGTTAAAAATGATTTTTATCTCATCGTCTAACTTACAACCCAATGAATCAAACTAAAAGATGACGTTGATGAAGGGGACAAGCAACACAAAGACTTCAATGATAACTATAATCACATATATAAAGTCATTGATGTTAGGTAACATGATACTTCTTAGCAAACTGAATATGTATAAATATATAAAATTAACTTACTTACCTTTCAACAATTGGTGCTGATGGAAAATGTGCCATAAGGGCCAATCATTGTACTTTGAACATTAATTATTAATGAATTTTTCCATTATGTTATCATATTGTTTGCATGCTAACTGTGATAACTGTATCCTTGGATAAATCATAAAGATTGTCCTAAATGTCCCTAGTCGGTCATCTATGCTGGAGCAGAGATGAAATAAAATCAGTATGACTTTGACAAGATATAGAGATACGAATCAAAGTCTTAGGCACTTATAAGAGTACAAGGTATTGGACCAACCTGCTATGAGAAAGCTGCATGGATCAAGTCATAAGATTATCTCATATATAACCACGTCACAAAGCCCTTCAACTTGAGGTCATCATGAATTCCTACATAAGAGTTGCTAAGCTTTGAACTAGTCAAAAGTCACCTTTGACCGGGTGATGATAAAGGCTACGATCGTGCTTGGTGGCTTTTCATACAAAGGAATATGAATGGTCAAGATGGAATTTGTCCCTCACATTAGTAGAGAGATATTATGAGGCCTTTCGATGAGTGAGTCAAAGAAATGTATAGTCATACTACGATAGAAAGAAGTTTTTATTTCTATTGTCAAACTACTCAATAATCCAAAAAGTAATGGTGAAGAATAGGAGGATGACATCATCCATGCCTCATCCTTAACCAAAATATCATGTGACAAAAGGGACGCGGCATGGTTGTATGACAGGTTACGTCGTGTTAAGGATCCTCATGTAGTCATAATGTCTTGCTAGAGGGTGCTTGTAACTAGTAGGTTAGTATAATTATTGGCTCATTGCTAACTTCATATGGGCCTACAGGGTCACACACAAGAAAGGCCTAACGCCAGACAATGTTTAATCTAGGGTGGACAAATTTTATATTTAAATATATAATATAAAATTCGTGAAAAGAAAATTAATAATATTATATATATATATGTATGTATGTATTTTTGAAATACATATATATATATATATATGATAATATTATTATATTATGTTAGTTTTAAATTCAATTTTATTAAATAAATTAAATTTAATAACTAACATGATACAGATATAATATCTCAGATTTAATTTATAAGGATAAGTTAAATCTTTTGGCTCTTTATTCAGATTAAATAAATAGGTTAAATTAAAACTGTATGACAGACTTAATTAAATGAATTTATTTAATTAGTTTATCAAGATAATTAAAGGTTTAATTAATTTCAAAATAATCAAGATTAATTTTGAAATTCAAATATAGCCCTCATGGGTTATAAAAAAATGATGGAGTAGAATAACAGAGACACGGATGAGAATTCAGAGCCATGAAAAAACCCTAGTAGATGTTAAAGGCGCCAGCACGTAGTCTGTCTTGCAGTAACATTCATGTGGATACCGGTAGAGGGAGCCAATCAGAGGTGTTAGTTCCTAGAGATCAAAAACCCTAAATTCAAAAAGGTATGATTTTTACTAACTCTGTTTAAACGTAATTGATAGATCCTTGATTAGGATTGGCGAAATTTTTAAAATTCTTCCATTGAGCCAGCCAACTCCAACAGGTGCTAGATAGGAAGGCAGCTTAGTCTATCCTAATGTATAGCCCACATATCATACTATATTCTAACTTATTATTATTACACCTTGACAAATTGCCAAGACATAAGATGTCATACAAAGTGTCGAGCTCTCTTTCAACACACATTTTGTGGAAGCAGCTACCATAGAAATAAAATGAGAAATGACTTAGTAAATGTAGAGACCTAAAACTCCTAAATATCAATGCATTAATTAAAGTTAAAAATAAAAAATAAACTCACATGATTGCAAATGTGACCCATCCTATGTCTATCTCCTGCAAAGATAGGAACTCTCTAATATCTTTGCTATCAATTGCAAAATGATACGAGATAGCACAACCCACAATCGCACAAGGCATCTGCAAGTCAACCTTGTTAATTTTTGTATGAATATTTTGCAATTGTGTCAATAAGGGAAATTTTGTCGCTTCTTCTTGATCTTAGTAACACATAAAAAAGATTTTAAGTAGAATGTCAAGGAACAAGTAATAGTAAGGTGTTTCCTACCATTAGAGGGGTTGTCATCGTCTGAACAAGATGATGAGGCCATATGATGAAAGATCCTGTTGCCTAATCTAGTTTGGCAACTTTGTCCGGGACATCTATAACTTCCTCCCCGTGTCAAACACTTGTGACATTGACCTTACATTGATCATCCCGAATTTGCTTATTATGGTGGATGGTAGCATGCGTGTATACAATAGCATCAACAACAACACGCAGGTATGAGACATCAAAATAAAAAGATCAAGGTTCTCCTACCTCTAGTAAAGGACTAGGTCGCCATGTCCAATCTCTGGAGAATTGTAACTGCCTTTAGTATTGGGAAAAGATGGGTATTCCTGGGTAAGAGAAATGAAAGAATTAATTAAACTAACTAAAGGAAAAACTCAATATTATATTAAATGAAGCTATTTACAAACCTGAGATCTATGCTCCTTGTTACACATCCCGACTTGCATGTGAAATAACACCATTGAATTCATTTCACCAAGTAGCTCACACAACAACTCTTGTTTAAGCTCTTCTCAAAGTAACTGATGCATTTATACCTCTAGCTCTGCTCTGACTTCCTCTTAAACCCTAGCCACAAACTCTCTACTCAGTTTAATTTCTCCATAAGGTTGTGAACTTCGGCCAAAGTATCTTGCGAGACCAATTCCACTTGGCTCCCCTCTAACAAGACCAACGTGATCTACTTTTCCAAGCGTTGTTGTTAAGATGTCTATCCTTCCAGTTTGAGTGAAGGAACCTTCATTGCTCTGCTCTTCAAGCTCATCCTGTAGCAAACAATTGATAAATAAAAATTAATTACATGTAATCTTCTAAGGAAAATGTAACATACTTAAATATACTGGTTATTAAATACTCACAATCCTTTTAGCGATGTCAACAATGACTGGATTTATATATTTTTCTCCCTTTATCCTCCCTGCTTTCCATTTTTTGTGATATGGGGCAAGAGGCGAAGCCTGCACAACAATGCTAGAATTTAATTTGGCTGCTTCCTCCATTTTTTTGAATTCAGCCTACATCATCTTCTTTTCCAGCTTCTAATAACACCCACACGACATGTAATGTGAATAATTGTTTTTAGCTTGCTTCTCTTTGTTTGATTGACTCAATTCCTATATAAACAGAGAATAAAGAAAATTGAGTTAATGAGGTCAAATAAGTTCAAGTAAAATGTTTCACACTAAGATGAACAAAATATATATACCAGAAATTTGGGATCCTACCGAGATACAACAAACAACCTCCAATCATTTGGAGAAAGAAACAAATACTCTTTACAAGGATCCTCATTTCTCTTTGACCATCAAATGTACTTGGTGTTAAGCATGGACTTGAAATCTTTCCATTGCTTATGAACATCCCCCATCTAATGCTTGTACAGCTGCCTTGTATTGGGGACATCATAGGTTTGTTACAAAGCAAAATATATAATAGTTATATATGAACAAATAGAAATAAAGATAGAGATGAAAATACAAGTTTATATACCAAAAGTTGTTCCTAAATCATAACCTTCCTATATTTTGAAACTTCCTTCTAAGCAGAAAATATAATGACAACTTTGCTCTGAGCCAACTAGCCAAGATAGCTAATGAACGAGTCTCCCTCTTCGCCGATTAGGTTCAAACCAACATCAAATTCCACATGCACCCTCTCCTTTTCTTCCTTATGATGTTCGACCAACGGTCGCAGCTTCATGCTTCCTCTAACCTTTTTCTTAACTGGTGAGCCACTTGAGTAGCCTGAATTTGAACTTGCCATATTCTTGCTAAGAAATGAAGGTGAAATATGATAAGTAAATTGCAATTTAATGAATACTTTAAACAATTTAAAATCTTACTTTATATGTTCTCCCAAATTCCTTCATAATGATCAATTCTAGCTACATATTCATCATCATCTACCAATTCCACTTCAATTAGTATAGGTGGATTAGTAGTAAAAGGCAATATGTCATCAAGATTCAAACTTGGATCACCATCCTTCTATTTTTTACTTTAGAGTACAGTAGACAATTTTTCATTTGCTAGATCAATGACAAAAAAACACTTGTTTTGTTTAGCTTACTAGAATAAATGGCTCATCATTATAACCAACTCTTATAAGATCAATTGAGGTAAATCCAAATTGATCTATTTCAACAGCATTATTGTTAACCCACTTGCATTTGAATATAGGAACTCTCAACTTAGAATAACTTATCTCCTATATGTCTTCAATATCTCCATAATAAACCATAGATGCCACTATGGGATTTTTGTCTTTCAAACTAGAAAAGTGCATTGCTTCGGCTACCACCATCACCCCACTATTTTGCATGGTGCTTCTATTATCATGACCTTTTGTGTAGAAAGAATCCCATTTATATCAAAATTACTCCAAGTGATGACCTCAAAAGAAGGCCCCCAAGCTAACCATTTAATTGTCTTAGACACATTGGTCTCGTGCAAAACCTTTTCTTTGAACTAGTCTATGAATGTCTTATTTTGCTCATTAGATATCTGCATGTCATTTTTCTTGGATAGATCTGCTTTAAACTCTTTCTATGTTCATCTAAGTACAGCTGAACTTCCTCCATATTATTCAAGATATACAAGTGTGCTTGCAACACCTCTTCATGATGCATACTCTTCACTTCGAGCCCTCGTCTTCCCTTACTTATACCCTTTTCATGACTAGATTAGGCCTTTGACCTTGATAGATATTCTTCGCAAAAATCCATAGCCTCTTCAACAATATATCTTTTAACAATTGAGCTTTAGGTTGATAAGGATTTTTAGAATACCCTTTTAAGTTCTTCATGCATCGCTCAAAAGGGTTCATCCACCTTAGATAAACTAGGTCGGATAGTCTTATCTCCCTTACCAAATGAACTATTAAATGCACCATTATATCAAAGAATGCAGGAGCAAAAGGCATCTCTAGAGGGATAGAATAGTATAACCATTATTTTCCAATTCGCCTAACTTTCCAATGTCAACAACTTTGCTATAAATAGTATTAAAGAAACTACACAACCTTGTAATCATCATCTTTCATAATTCCTCTAATAGCTACTGGTAATAGTTGTTGCTTCAAGACATGGCATATGGGACTTCATTCTTACTAACTTCAAATTTTCCATTGAGACAAGCCTGTTCACATTTGAAGAATACCCTTGTGGCACCTTAATGCCATGCAAACACCCATACAAACTTCTTCTCTCAGCTTTTGACAATATATGTGATGTTGGCTCCATATACGCTCTCTTACCATCATCTCTTAGTTGTGGATGTAGCCATTCTCTTATTCCCATTTCAACCAAGTCTAGCCTCACACTAATTTCACCTTTAGTTTTCTTAGGTATGTGTAAAAGCGTACCAACAAGGCTGTCACATACATTTTTCTCCATATGCATCACATCAATACTGTGTCTCACAACAAGACTATGCCAATATGGAATATCAAAGAAAATTGACCTCTTCTTCTATATGTTCTTCTTACCTATAATCCTCTGATTCTTACCAAAAGTGACATTGATTCTTTCCACTCGACTATAAACCTCGTCTCTGGTTAATGTTCCTAATGTACTGATCCAAATGGCACATATTATATATCAAATTTAAGCCTATCATGTCTACTATTATTCTAGAAATTTTCATAGCCATTGGTTATCATTTGATCAATTAAAAACTAGCCATAATCAGCCTGCCACCAATCTGGCAGTGTTGAACTCTAACAACTTAAAATTTCAATTTTTCAATTGTCTACCCAATTCATTCAACATCATAACCAGAGCCTATTCCCACACAACTTTTCATGTGGAATCTATTGGTGACATCAAATTCATGAAAATGACTCTCCTCTTCACTATCCTGCATCTGGCTGAAACATATGCTCAACCCAACAACAACGGATTTGTAAATTTCAACCACCAAACTAGTCAATATCCTTATTAAACCTTATATATCATCATATTCATGATTAAACAACATATGACTCTAAAACCCAGCTTGGCCAAAATCTTTAGACTGCCCAAGAAGTGCATAAAACTCAATAAAATGTCAAGATATCAGCTCAAATCGAAGCTTAGGCTTACCTCTTCGTGATTCTACAACCGGTTCAGAATTCTGGCAATACCAACCCTAGGTAGACAGCTTTAAACACTTCAGATTAAAAATTTGAAACCATAGAAAGGAAGCTCACACCGAGTAGAAGAAGATTAATAAAGGCTTTGTCTCCTAGAAACAGTGATTCGAGGTCGAAATTGGAGGTTAAGCTCAACAACTCTTTGGTTTTTCTATCCTTCTCTCCTCTTTCTTTTTCTTGGGATTTTCCCTATTTCTCCCTCTTTTTCCTTAGGCTAGCCAAACTCTTGAAGGAAATTGGAAGGCTAAGATTTGATCTTGCTTTATCCCAAGCTCCTTAGTGTGACATATGTCTTGTGATTAAATAATGGAGTGACAAGTGTCCACTTTAAAGTTCACCTTTCCTCTCTCTTCTCTCTTAGGTGTCCTTTTTAGTTTGGGGAAGAGAGGCCTGATGAATTACCCTGATCCCAAGTTTGATGTTCGGGAATGTCGAGTACATAATTGGCCTGGAGACCGGTGGATTCCCCTAACTCAAAGGCTAGATGGTGCCTCTTTAGAAGGCCAACTTAAAAGACAAAAGGAAAATACAATCATGACATACACTTGGTGCCTTTTTATTAAGCCAACACAAAAGTTAAATGGTACATCTAATGATGAGAGAACACTTGGTACTTTCTTGTGGAGCCACCATAAAAGTTAAGTCATCATTACTTACTTTATTAAATTTACTTTAATAAAGCTACTTTATCGGTGTTTATTCAGGGTCTTACTAGGGTGTTTACTCGAGACTACAACACGTATATCGAGCCGGCCAAATGGTGCCACATGTCTATGTGTCGTTATATTCTACCCAATATCTTTTACATATCAAGCCCTTATACAATTTGGAGAGTCACTCTCTACTAAAAAGGCCGAGTCATATAGTCCTTGAGAGTCATTCTATCTCTCGACATCCTTAGAACTCTTCCTTAAGTCTCTAGGCCAAAATCTTAGGATATTACACCATTTATGTCTCTTAAAGAGACACCAAGTGCCCTCTTACACTTGTGCACCGGTATATTTATCTGACTGATTTCACATACAAAGAAATACCAATTATGAAATTTTAGTATATTACATACAACATGTTCTAGTAGCCATAAAAAGAAAATGAAAATAAATACAAGGAAAGAAGGACAAAAAAGGAGATGACGCTCTTGAAAGAAAATGGAAAGAGTGAAAATAAAAGGGGGGAGAGAGAGCAAGCAAAAAGAATGAAAAAGGAAACATGAATATAAAGTGAGAATTAGGAAGTCATTAAGTTTGCACAAGAGACATTGTAGTAGAACTGCATAGATGCCAGCATGCACACTGTTTAAATTGTTGAGGTTGTCATTCCATTCCATCCATATTAGCCTCACCAACATTACAACCTTAATAAATTCCTATTGATGCATGGAAACTTATGATTGTATGGTAGAGATTGTAGAGTTTTGACAAGCCTATGGTAGAGTATAGTCTAAAGAAGTGGAATGAAATGAAATACCCTATAGTGAGAGAGATAAACACTTTACCAGAGAGTCTCTTGAATTCTCTTTGCAATGGCTGAATCATATGTAAAGCTAGGTTTGTGCTGGGAGGTAGGATTGTTTACATGGCAGTTGAACTTAAGGGATTGATAGGATATACACATCCAAGAATAGGAATGAACTTATATGGATAGATTTGCTAGACTAAGTAATAAGGATTAAAAACTTAATTTTGTCCAGGAGTGGAAGAGGTTAAGGGAAGGGGAATTGATAAGTCTTAATTTACCATGTATTTTTATAGCTTTTTGAGAGATTTTGCTGAGATTATCATGCTTTGAATGCATTTGTTGTGATTAATTGTGAATAAAAGTGATTATGTGGAATTAACGATTAAACCAGCTTAATTAATACATTTTTATAATTTCTCTTAAGTATTTGATTTGTCGAATAAATGGTATTATATTGGAATTTTTATAATGTGATTAAGAGTATCCAAATTGACAAAATGCTTAGTCCCCAATCAAGTGGGATCATTTACATTGTGCTCTCTGTCTAATTAAAGTAGTGTGAACTAAAATTCCAACTTTGGTGCAAATCACAATCAGACACTAAAACATTTTTGCGCTTTGCCTTTTGGTCCCTTTTCTGCCTTCCTGTGAATTTTTTCACTTTATAGTTTAGTCCTTTTTCCTATTTTTAGCTTTATGACTCCAATTTCTAAAGCAAAAAGAGCTGTGGAGCTTATGTCATCAATAGAGTTTTGTACTTCTCATAATGGCATGAGAGGTTAGGCAGCTTTGTTCCCTTAGAGATGGAGCTGAGTCTGAGTCCTGGATCTTCAATCAGGGAGTTTCTCTTTCATCTTTTAGTTTGTAATTATAGTTCACAGTAGATGAGTTGTTTATTGCGAAGGTAATTACATGATGTGTGTGTCTATGGAGTTGAATTAATACTGATGAGATTGTTATAGGATGAGTTGATCAATAAATTAAGTTTAGCTAAAGTTGAGCTATACTTTTTTATCTATTGTGAGTCGATTGAGAATATTGACCGTATAACGTCCCAAATTTTATTCACCAAAATTCCTTGCACTCTGTGGCATTTAGTGGACTTAAATGGTGAATTAAAGAGCACATGAAATGACAAAACTGTTGGAAATTATGCCCTAGGGGCCAATCATTGTACTTTGAAATATTATTTAATGAATTTCTCCATTTTATTATCATATTATTTGCATGTTCAATGTGATAACTGTATCTTTGGATCAATCACAAAGATTGTCCTAAATGTCCCTGGTCGGTCATCTATATAGGAGCAAAGATGAAGTAACACCAGTATGACTTTGATAAGGTATGGAAATACGAATCAAAGTCTTAGGCACTTGTAAGAATATAAGGTGCTGGACCGACCCGCTATGAGAAAGCTGTGTGGATCATGTCATAAGCTTATCTCATGTATAGCCACGTCACTATGCCCTTAACCTGAGATCATCATGGATTCGTACATGAGAGTTGCTAAGCTTTAATCTAGTCAAAAGTCATCTTTGATCGGGTGATGATAAAGGCTATAATCGAGCTTGCTGGTTTTCATGCAGAGGAATGTGAATGGTCAACATGGAATTTGTCCCTCACATTAGTAAAGAGATATTACTGGGCCCCTTGATGAATAAGTTTGAGAAATGTATAGTCATACTATGATGGAAAGGAGTTTCCATTTCTATTGATAGACTACTCAAGAATCAGGAAAGCAATGATTAGGAACAGGAGGTTGACTTTATCCATGCCTCATTCTTGGCTAAAATATCATGTGACAAAAGGGGCATGACATGGTTGTATAATAGGTTGTATCTTGTTAACGATCCTCATATGAATTGAGTAGTCATTGTTAGATCCCATATGTTTTGATGATAACAAAGACTAGAATGATCTTACAAAAGGTTTTAATATTAAACAAAAGAGTTTTGAACAAAGTAACCAAGTATTTGGTGGCAGGGAAAGCCATCACTTGAGTAGGCACTCGAGTGATGAAGAAAGTTATGAAGTCAAGGAATAGGAGAAAGAGCCACTAGCAAATTTCAGAAGAGATCAATCGAGTGATCACTGGAGTGATAATTCTCCATTACTCAAGTAATTGCTCGAGTAATATGTGTCAAATAGTCCCAAAAGCTTTACCAAGATTTATATGGTGTCACTCGAGGGATCACTCAAGTATGACAAAGGATCACTCGAGTGACCAGCTAAGAAATGAGGCAGTAAAGTCTCTACCAATATTTTAAAGGGATCACTTGAGTAACCACTCGAGTAACCACTCAAGTGATTAGGTTAGAAATGTTGCCTTCACTCTCTACCAATTTTTTCAATGGATCACTCAAGTAATCACTCGACTGATGGGTTTAGATTACTTGAGCAACCACTCAAGTGATAAAGTTCAGAAAGCATGATTTAATATGTTTTTTATTGATTTTTTATCTATATAATTAATCTTTCATTGTGTTAGTATTTTGAGTATATTTGCAAAAAAACAACAAAGAGATCATGTATTGAGAGAAAAGTCAAACATAATGTCCGCAACGTCCGAAACACTCACCTACAAGAAATAGCTAGTTTCCAAATTCGAAGAATGGTCAAACAAAGCTACACAACTCTAACGGACATGTTGAAATGGTTCCAACAGATAACACAACACATCTATAAATATAGGAACATTCAGCGTAGAATAGAGACAACTAAGAACACACAAACATACATCGAAAAACATATTCTTAGTGCTCTATTTCTTATATTCACTTGTTGTACTTCTGTGAACACCCTATTTTGCCCGAGCCCCACTCAAAAATTAAAAAATAATTGATCATAATTGGTGTCCAAATTGGCAATCATCATTGAAAGAAAAAAAATATAAAAAATGAAAATAAGAAAAAAAAAAAGAAAATCCTCCTATTGATAATGATCGGTGTCCAAATTGGCAATCATCATTAAAAGGGAAAAAATAAAAAAATTAAAATTAAAATTAATCCCCTCATTGATGATGATTAGCATTGTCATTCATTAAGGAAAAATAATAAATAAATAAAAAGATAAATAAAAAATCTCATTTATGTTGATAAATTTAAATTAGGAAACTACTTGTGGGGAGAATAAAAAAAATTAAAAACAAAAAAAATTCTCCACTCATGGTAATTAGGTCAACTAGGAAGTTTTATTAATAGAAAATACAAAATAAATAAATAAAATGAAAATTTAAAAAAAATCCCATTTATGTTGATAGGTTTAAATTAGGAAACTACTTGTGGGCAAAATAATAAAAAAAATTTTAAAAAAATCTCTATTGATGGTGATTAGGTCAAGCTATAAAGTTTTATTAATAGAAAATAAAAAAAATTAAGAACAAAACTCCATTGATGATGATTGGGTCAAGTTAGGTAGTTCTTAACAGAAAATACAAAAAAATCAAAAAGAAAAATTTTAAAAAGAAAAAGCATTTATGAAGAAAACCCTACCTTAAGACTATAAATAACAGAGGAAGGGTTGAAGCAAGACACATAAGAATTTTGGCAGGAAAGAGAGGCAAGGTAGAGAGCTAATTTTATTTTATCATTTTTCACTGCTCATACATAATTCTCATGGGGAAGGGGAGTTGACATAAAAGGCCGTCTTGTTTTGCTTTGTCTAAATAAGGTCTTAATATTCTTGCCCAAGCCAATGAACATTTCTTGTTAGAGATGGAGGCATACCCATTTGAATACTGGGCAAATCCTTATATATAAGACTTGCAATAATATTTCCATTTACTTGCTTTATGCTCACTACTCCTGCACAAATGAATATACCTATAAGCTTTTGTTCTTATTTTCGCTAAGGTACAGCCACGTGATGATCTCTTTGACAAACTCTCCCTCCACTATGACTTTATTCTTGTCTTTTAGCTTATCCCTAACATTGCAAGATGTTGAACATCAATAATTAAGTGGACTTGCTTTGTCCCATTGAATCATCATATATATATATATTGCTAGACGTGTTCCATTTGGAATCAAAAGGTATATGCTGCCTTGTCTTCTAATAGTGTTAAATGTCATGCTTAATAGATGTAGGTAATATGATTGTAATTGCCTCTTGTTTATTATGTGATTCCATCACCCTATCTCTTGTTGTAGTGGGATTCAAATCATAAAAGGTGTATGCTCTCACCATGTCTTTCTTGATTTTCTTATCATCTTGAATTTTCTATTATGAATGATATGATGAGAATGCACTTCTTTTTTTTCTTCTTTGCCAATAAAAATGTTTCAAAATAAAATAAAAGATTCTTTTCTTAAAGTAAATTATTTTAGTTTCATATGAGATAATAAAAACAATCCTTTTTTAAAAAAAAAGTAAAAAACACAAACCAAACCAAAAAATATTTTTCTCAAATAAATTAAATAAACATTTTTCTAAAAAATACAAAAAAAGTGACACGTAGTTCTACCCCTGAACTACGTGAGCTTTAAACCCTCTAAAAGGTATGTAGGCCTTGGGTTCTCTTCCTAGGTCAAGTCTAATTTTATAGATAAATATATTTTCCCTCATTTTCTTTTTGTAAATAAATGTTCATTTTTTTCTTTAGTTTTCATTTCATTTATTTTTGTAAATATTTTCTTTTTTGTTTGGGTAATTATAATAAAATTAAAGGCCATAATATTTTTAAATAATTAACTTATGGTAACCATTCTTGTGAATGGGTGTTATAGGGTGCCTAAGACCTTCCCCATACACAAACGACTCATGAACCCTAAATGGTTTTTGTAGACTAGTTTTCATTTTCAAAAAAGGTTTCCAAAATTATCCTTTTTCAAAATTTTGGTGGCGGCTCCATATTTTCCAAATTTTGAGCACTACAACCTAGCGACTCTACTGGGGATGGTTTAAGAGTCAAGCCCATTTAAGTTAAGTGTTTAAAAATAATTTGGCCTTGATTTTATTTTAATTACCCTTTTATTTTTATTTTTTTTATTTTTATTATATTTTTTTGAATATTTATTTTATTTATTAAATTCCTTATTTTTTTTCTATATATCTTCTGAGGTTAGGTAGAACCTAGGCCCATAAGTTGTTATGCTCTCCACACACACTGAACACATATACTATTCTCCTCACATACATTTTGGGCCCTATACCTGGGTCTGAGTTCTTTAGGTGAGTGGAAGTTTCTAGCGGTCTCCCTGTGGGGTTTTAAGAACCCCCTGAGGTTACTG
This sequence comes from Inga leiocalycina, assembly GCA_963242795.1. Lineage (NCBI taxonomy): Eukaryota > Viridiplantae > Streptophyta > Magnoliopsida > Fabales > Fabaceae > Inga > Inga leiocalycina. The sequence continues at coordinate 40,513,448 of OY725331.1, forward strand.
TGAAGACTTCATCCTAGTTGTTACTCATTTGGTGAGGTTGATCCCTGTGGCATTTTCAGAAACCCCTAAAGGTCAATTTCATCATATGGGTTCTTCATCTTTACGATAGGGGTAGTTAGGAGACCTTTATCTGTGAGAATTAGAACCACCTTGAAACCATTGCACCTATTATTGGAAATTATCGACCTACCCAATTAATTAGTACCTTCCTTTCTTAGAATAGATACCACCAACCTAGGGTCATTCCTAAAATAGGGCACTGGAGGGCATATATTTATTTATTGTTGATAATCATTATTGTCATACATGCATAATCAAACCCCTAGGATCAAGTGACTAGCTGTCGCTCCACCTGATTATGTATCTAGCATCACTTCACATAAAGATACATCACAAGGACGGTGTATGCATTAGATAGCCAACCTTAGTCTAAGGGTCTGTGACCCTAAAAGACCATCAATCATGTTAGAAAACATCTCAATAGAGATAATCCTTTAGGACTTATGAGGTATCATTATATCATTCATTAGCATTTTAGCTTTATTTAATATGGGCCTTGGACATAATCATCATTTTTAAAACCCTTAGTCGTGTGATGGCTTGGGCCATTCGCAGGTTAATAGGCACTTCATTCTCCCTATAAGGTAATAGATCTCTTGAGGAGGTGAAGTTTTTTTTCTTAATGTCCATTACCCATATCAAAACTTGAAGTATAAGTCATCACTCTTTCATGTCTCATGAGGTATCCTTGCATCATCCATTGGCAGTTAGTTTCATTTGATATGGGCCTTGGACATAATAAATATTTAACAAAACCCTTAGCCACGTAATAGCTTGGGCCGTTCGCAGGTTAATAGGCACTTCATCCTCCCTATGGTGTATTTGATCTCTTAAAGAGATGAAGTTCTTTTTCTCAATGTCCATCACCCATATCAAGGCTAGAAAACACATGTAATCATCTGCATAGCATGCATTTAGAAATACTTTCTGACTCTTCCTTCTCTTATCTTTAATAAAGAGCAAGCAAGTTATCCAACAACTAAAAATTTGGCATAAAGGTTAAATGGAACAAAAACCAAGTTTAAATCAAGTTCCTACAGGAAAGGTATATAGAGGGAAGGGCATCAAACTAACTGCAGGAGCAGAACCACTTCAGTCAAATTGGGTTTCATAAAGAAATATGGAAATATCATTGATTTCTTACACATGCCTGTGCATAATAAGGCTATCATAAAACTGGGCCAGTATTGGGATGCCTCTTTAAGATGCTTCACTTTCTCTGATTTTTAACTAGCCCTAATCCTTGAAGAACATGGGGAAATCCTTAGGATGCCAATTAAGAGGAGTGATAATATCTACCATTATCCAGGCCAGCTACCTTCTCAGGGAGGAATAGCGAAGCTATTAGGGGTTCATATGGAAGAAGTACAGATTGTAGGCACCAGACAGGTTAGGGGTTAAAAGGACCACAGTGGAAACTTGCTTAGCAAGATAGCAGAAATAAAGATTGGGAGAGTTTTTGCAGGGTCTTTGCCTTTGCTATTTATGGCATGATCCTCTTTCCTTCATCAGTAGGAATAATCGAATTTGGAGCTATCAATGTCTTTTAATTGGTCAGCATTACCAAATTGACCTGGCACCCGCAATTTTAGTAGAGACCTACGTGTCATTATCTCAATGCCACCTAAAGAAGGAAGGTCAAATAAAATGCTGTCTTGCATTGCTTGAGGTATGGATGATGAGTCACGTGTATGGAAAGAAGAAGTACTTCTGAGAAAGGCATGACAAGTTTACTAATCCACTTATGGCTTTCAATCATCTTCAATTAAATAAAAATGATTGGAGGAAGGAGTTCTCACGGTTAACAGAAGATTCTCTCTTATGGAAAATAGAATAGTGGGAGGATGAAGAGATTATCCATCACTGCGGGGACTTTTCTAATGTGCCTCTCATGGGACCAAGAGGATGTATTAACTACATTCCTTCTTTAGCATTAAGGTAATTAAAATTTCGGCAAAAAGCTCCCTCTCAGGAAGAAGTGCAAGCCATACACTTCTCATACGAAGAAGATAGTGGGAAGGACTTTTGTTGAGAAATTAAAGAAGCTTGGAACAAGATAGCATACAAGGGAAAGGATAAGCTAGGGAAACAAGAAATAGGTTTAACTCTGGGCTATAAGGACTGGCTCAAGGACAGAATTAAAGGAGCAAATCTATCTTATTCTCCCTAAGATCCTTTATTAGGAAATGATTCCAAAGAAGTAAAAAAAGAGTTGGCAAGGCGCCTAAAACAAGAGAAAATGAGTTGGAGGAGTTGTCTATGATGGAATCACAAAATAAGAGAAAGATGAGCCAGATAGAAGACAAATGTGCATCCCTTCAAGAAAAATTGACAGAAAAGAGAAAGAGAAGATATTTAGAAGAACGCTCAAGGATCATGAAGATGGAAGAAGAAAACAAAAGCTTAAAAAGGGCTATGCAAGAGAACGGCAGGCAAATGAAGAATAATAGAGTTTGACTATTGAAGATGGCCATAGCAAAAGAGTTGCTCGAAGAGAAACTGCAAGACAATGCCCCTCTTAAGAAATTGCAAGGGGAAGTTGATATTCTTACTCAACTCTTAGAAAACAAGAAGGGTGAATTGGTTGCTATAAGGGCCAGTAGCGCTGAAACCATACAGAGCCTCGTGGACAAGTTGAATCATGAAAGGAAAGTTTTAGACAACTGGGAACTCCTCTACCACAGACAAGTTGTTGTGACAGAAGAATGGGTAAAGAGGTATGGTAACTTAATCAACTTTGCTAACACCAAAATCCCAAAATTTGCTAGCACATTCAAGCGCGCTAAAGGCATGATTATTTCTTTAAATCCACCAGTAGAGATTGTTGAATTCTTCAACTTATGTAATCAAATAGTAGAGGAAATCAAACTTGTAACCAAATTTTGATATTATCGAATAAAAGCATATCTCGATCTTTTACTGTCATTGTTTTTTGCGTGCTTATCACTATGATCAATAACAAGATCTTGGGCTAGGGTGGGATTCAAGGTCCCCTCTGTATAATGATCAAATCTAGTTCTCCCTGTAGAATAATGGATTCTCTAAGGAGGCTAGAAGACACTCATTCCAGAAGACTATGTGCAACCTAAACACTTACCAAATAAAAAGATCTTGGCTAGCATGAGACTCAAGGTCCCTCCTATTTAATGATCAACTCTAGTTCTCCCTGTGGAATAATAGATTCCCTGAGGAAGCTAGAGGATACTTGTGCCAGAAGACCTTTATGCCAATACATTGTGATAACTTGCTATTCTCACTTGAAATTATAAGTTTAAATAAACTAATGATATTTTGTTCCTTCCTAAGCAGGTGATACAATATTGCTCCGTCTAAATGTCCTAACTAGCTACCCCTTGCGCATTCATACAACACGCGCTCACATAGTCGTCAGATGGCAGCCAATCCGGTAAAGCCAAATCTAATATGAATCATCGAATGTCTCATATGGAGGCACAAATGATAGATTTGAAAGAAATGATTTCCACCTTGACTATAGCTCTTCAAACCCAAAATAATGAGAAAGAGTTAGGAACATTTGATCCATTGAAAAATGCTGAGATAAGTATACCAGAAAATGGCAAGAAATAAAAAATGACAGAAGAGCCTCAAAGTAAACAGAATCCTCAAATTTCGAGCACTAAGGAGGAACAACCAAGTGAAGATTCAACATATACTTGCAACATTCCCTCCCTATCAGCTGAAAAGGAGGGATGGAAGGAAGAGTTAGTTGAAGTAAAAGACCAACTAAAGGCCCTCCAAGGACCAAACACTTGGGGTTCACTTGATTCAAAAGATTTATGCTTGGCACCACATGTCTAGATTCCCAAGAAATTCAAGATGCTAGACTTTGATAAATACAATGGTACGGGAAATCTGATACACCATCTCAAGGCTTATTGCACCAAGATGCTTGTATGGTCACAAGAGGAAAACTTTTTGCCACTTTTCTTCCATGAAGCTTGAAAGGGCCAGCACTAGAATGGTACATGCAACTTGATCAAACAAACATAAAGAAATGGAGAGATCTGACTGATGTATTCATGAAAAAATACAGGTTCAATCTTGACACTGCCCCCACCAGGGAACAACTGAAGTCAATGAGCAAGAAAGACACTAAAGCTTTCAAAGATTATGCCCAAAGATGGAGGACGGTCGCAGCACAAGTTCAACCTCCACTTATACCATCTGAGCTTAGCTCTTATTTTATTCATACTTTACAAGACCTTACTATAGATACATGGTTGGGATGCATGTCACCAATTTTTCTAGTTTGATTGAGACTGGCGAGCAAATCGACACTAACATATACGACAGCAGGATTCTTCAAAGCGAGAGCAGTATCAAAAAGGGGAACAACGGGAAGAAGAAAGAAGGCGATGTTAGCTTCATCCAAACTACTAGACAACCCTAAGCAATACATCAAGGTGGTAATGATGGGTTTCGACAGACGAAGAATGATTCGACAAAAAATAGGCAAGGTCAAGCTAGAGAATGAAGTAATTGGCAGCAATGAGATAATCGCCAATGGCTAGATTTTAGCATGACAAATACTGAGCTATATCGCCAACTTTTGGAATCTCAGCTATTAGGGCCACGTACTTAAAAACAGCTTCAACCGCTGTTCCCCACTTGATATGACTCTAATGCCCAATGTGAACACCATATGGGCGCCCTAGGACACTCAATAGAGGACTATACAACATTCAAGAGGAATGTATTAGACTTAATTGATTCTAATCACATTCGATTGAAGAGGAACGACAACTCCACTATCAACGCCAATTCTCTTCCAAGCCATGAAAACCAAGTAAATGTTGTTGATGAAACTAAGTTCTCTAATGATCCTCTACTAGTAGGAGAAGATATATATGCTTGTTTGAAGGCAGCATGTTATATGTCTTGAGAAGAGAAATAAGTAGGCATGGTGGAAAAAAGACATGTCAAGTTCATGTTAAGGAACCATATGAAAAATGAAATTCCCATGTTCTCTCTTTCACCATCTTGACTACATTGCAATAGCCTGCAATGACCATTAAGGTACCGACCCCTTTTCCATATAGGAGTAATCTTGCCGTACCATGGAGGTATAAAGGTGTTGTTGAGAATCCCTTAGGGCAAGTAATGGAAGCCGAGGCCAGCAACGAAACAATGGTTTGCCCAATAGGAGTAACATGAAGCAGGAAATCTTATATACCACAAAATGTTGTATCATCAAAGAAGGGAAAACAAGCCAATGTTGATATTCCATTAAGTTCTAGTCTAAAAGACATGAAAAATAAAGATGAAGAATTCCTTCAAATCATGAAGCAAAGTGAATATAGCATAGTAGACCAATTGAATAAAACTCCAGCCAAGATCTTAATTCTCTCTTTGATCTTGAGTTCTGAACCGTATCGTCATATGCTATAAAAGGCCCTAGATGAAGCATATGTGCAGTCCAGTGTGACCCCAGAGAAGGTTACAAGCATTATGAATGTGGCGAGGGCGTTCTCTACCATCTCATTTTTAGAAGAAGACGTTATTCAATCAGCCGTTGATTAGTATAAAGCCTTTTACATTTCCCTGAAGTGTAAAGGGTTCATTAGGGCCAAAGTGTTGATAGATGGAGGATCAGTGTTAAATGTCATACCACTATCCACATTTAAGCAATTATCAGTAGAGGCGTCAAAGGTTGAAAAGAGTAACATGGTTGTTAGAGGGTTTGATGGTACTCAGAAAGGCATGTTAGGAATGGTCCATTTACCTTTGCAGATTGGACCAACTTCATTTGCAGTAGACTTTCAGCTTATGAACATTGACCCATCCTACTGTATGCTGTTAGGGAGGTCGTGGATATACTCAGCTGGGGCAGTACCTTCTACTTGCACCAAAAGATAAAGTTCATTGATAGTGGGAAGATAGTGATAATCAAGGGTAGAGAAGAAATCATGGTGAGCAAGCTGAGCTCTCTTCCATACATTGAGGCTACTGAGCACGAGGAAGTAATAGTTTTCCAAGGCTTTAAAGTCGAAGGACCCAAGGGATATAAAAATGTCAACTCCATAGTAACCAAGATAATGGAGAAGAATGGGTTTAAGCATGGTGGAGGATTGGGCGCTCACCTCCAAGGCATCAAATCCCCCATAAATCTACAAGATAATCACAAGCGTCAAGGGTTAGGATACGAGCCACCATTGGAAAACAGTTGAAATAGCAAGCAAGTTTGAAGATACGGAGAGAAGATGATCACTTTGAAATCTCCTACATAAGGAAGACATTCCCGATATCCTTTGAAGTGCTAAACAAGCCGACTGTTGCAATAGTTTCAATAATAGGCAAAAAGACCTGCACGTGGATTTCAGCTGATGATTCTAGAAGAGCTCTAGAACATTGGGAGTTTGAGGACACCTTCAATTCTATTATTTTAGAGTAATATGACTAGCTAAAGGTTGTCCTTTTATGTTTTGTATGCGCCTTTAAGTGAGCTCTTATATGAACCATGAATAAAGAATGATATGCAAATAAAATTCACTTATTTATATCTATTCTTCCTTTTTTTTTCCTTCTATTCATTCGTTGTTCAGTTTTCGCCCTTCAGGAAATCGATTTTCTCAGAACTCTTAACCAACGTAGAGGTTTTTGAGTCCTTGAATGATGATTCGCTTGTTGCCATTGATATGCATGATTACAAGTGTGAAGATGATGAGATCATTCAAGTATACAAAAAAATCCTCAAATCTGACGATAATAGAATGTGCCCACATGAAGATGTAATTGAAGTAATAAATATAGACACAAAAGAAAAAAAGAGAGAACTAAAGATAGTAGATAACCCCGAAAGAGAGCAAATGGTTGAACTCTTCACAGAATTCATGGATGTGTTCGCATGGTCCTACCAAGACATGCCAGGCCTTGATACAGGGATTGCCTCTCCAAAGATTCCCTTATTCCCAGACACCAAGGCTCACTTCCAATATGTCCTTAGTAGTTCGAGATAAGGTGATGAAACGATTAGAAGCGGGTTTCCTGGATGAAGCTAAATACCCATAATGGATAGCAAATGTTGATCTTGTCCCAAAGAAGGATGGCAGAATTTGAATTTGTGAAGATTATCGAGATCTAAACAAAGCTAGCCCAAAAGACGATTTTCCATTACTTTATATTGATGTCCTAGTTGTTTTATAATATGGTTCATAGCTATAGGTACTCGTTCATGGATGGGTACTCAGGATATAACCAAATCCCTATGGATGAAGAAGACAAAGAAAAAACCACATTTATTATACAATGGGGTACTTATTGTTACAGCGTTATGCCATTAAGGCTAAAGAATGCTGGGGCAACTTATCAGCGTGCCATGGTGGCACTCTTCCATGATATGATTCACAAAGAACTTGAAGTATATGTGGATGATATGGTAGCTAAATTTTCTGAGGGAGAAAGCCATTTTGTGGTATTAAGAAAGCCGTTCAAAAGGCTATACAAGTACAAACTATGGCTAAATCCTAACAAATACGTCTTTGGGGCTTTATCTGGGAAATTATTGGGCTTCATTGTAAGCCAAAAAGGGATCACAGTAGATCCAGATAAAGTAAAAGCAATACGGGAAATGCCCCCTCCTCAAACAGAAAAGGACGTTTAAAGCTTTTAGGGGCGATTGAATTACATTGCACGATTCATTGCCAACTTGACTGCAACTTGTGAGCAGATATTCAAGCTTTTAAAGAAGAATTGCACAAAGAAGTGGGATGAAGATTGGCAGCAAGCATTTGATAGAATCAAGGATTATTTTCTAAATCCCCCAATTTTGGTTCCTCTTACACCAGGATAACCTTTAATTTTGTATTTGATAATATGACCAAACTCCATGGGAGCCATGTTAGGTAACACGATGCATCTAAGTGAAGAGAACAAGCGATCTATTACTTAAGCAAGAAGTTTAATGATTATGAGTCACATTACCAGATGATCGAGCAAACTTGTTGTGGTTTAGTATGGGCTACAAGGAGGTTGAGGCAATACATGCTTTATAACACCACTTGATTAATTTCTAGAGTGGACCCACTTAAGTACATCTTTGAAAGCCCGCATGTAGCTAGAAGAGTCTCTAAGTGGCAGGTAATATTGCCTGAATATGATATAAGATACGTCACTCAAAAATCTGTCAAAGGTGGTACGATAGCCTATCACTTAGCGGAAAACCCCATAGATGAATGCCAGCCCCTAGATTTCAAATTTCCAAATGAAGACAGATGTGCTACAAAGGATCCAATTGAGGAAACCAAATCGAAGGAGTGGGAGATGTATTTTCATGGGGTAGCAAATATGTATGGCAATAGTGTAGGGGTAGTAATCATATGCCCAAAAGGAAAGCAATTTCTGATTGCTATAAAGCTAGGGTTTAACTGCACCAACAACATGGTAGAATATGAAGCTTGTATAAATGGTCTTCAAGATGCCATAGATCTTAGAATAAAAAATCTAAAAGTCTATGGTGACTCAGCTCTTATAATTTATCAGGTGACTGGTAAATGGCGTACCAAAGACCTATCAAGAGTATTTAATAGAGTTGATCAAAAATTTTGAAGTAATCAATTTCCATTACATGACCAGAGAAAAGAATCGCTTCACTAACACTTTAGCTACTTTAGTAGCTATAATCCAACTCAATTATGGGGTCCAAGTTTAGCCAATACAGATTGAAACTAGAAGATCGCCAGCATTTTGCTTCAATATTGGAAGAGAGCACGATGAGCAATCTTGGTACCATAGCATCAAGATGTATATGGAACATGATACTTACCCTCCAGATGCGACACATAATGAAAAGAAGACCATTTGGCGATTGGCCATGGGCTTTGTTATTAGTAATAACATCCTATATAAGAGAAGCTTTGATGAGACATTGCTACGTTGTGTAGACATAACGGAGGCGCACAAGATTATGGCAGTGATCCATGAAAGCATATGCAGTATACATGCAAATGGCCAGTCATTAACTAAAAAAGCTCAAAGATCTGGTTACTAAAAGATAACTATGGAGAAGGATTGTATCAAGTATGTTAGAAAGTGTCATAAGTGCTAGATATATGCCAACAAAGATAATACTCCTCTGACTATAACGCATAGTCCTGTATCTCCATGGCCATTTTTCATATGGGGAATCAATGTCACTGGGCCGATTATCCCAAAAGCTTCGAATGGTCATCTTTTCATCCTCGTCGCTATTGACTATTTCACTAAGTAGGTGGAAGCCAATTCCTTTGCTAGGATTACTCGGAAGGCCTTTATCAAGTTCTTAAAGGCTAATATCATCTGTAGATAGGGGTTACCGGAGAGGATCATAACTAACAATGCACCAAACCTTAATGGAGCAGCAGTTAAAGAATTATGTTATCAGTTCAAGATCAAACATCATAATTCTGCACCATATAGGCCATAGATGAATGGTACCGTTAAGGCAATCAATAAAAATATTAAGAAGATCATCAGTAAAATGACAGTGACCTATAAGGACTGGCATGAAATGCTTCCATATGCCTTACATTGATACCGTACCATAATGCGTACTTCAACTGGGGCAACCCCTTACTCTTTAGTTTATGGCATAGAGGTTGTCACTCCCATTAAAGTGGAAATACCATCCCTAAGAATCTTGGCTGAATTAGACCTAGATGAAAGTGAATGGATACGCTCTTGGTTTGAACAATTAAATCTAATTGAAGAAAAGAGACTCACAGTAATATGTCATGGGCAGTTATATCAGTCACGAGTGGCAAGGGCCTTTAATAAGAAAATGTGACCCAAGGGGTTTAAAGTAGGAGACCTAGTCCTCAAAAAGATCCTGCCAAATCAAGAAGATGATAGAGGTAAATGGGCTCCGAATTATGAAGGCCCATATGTTGTTAAGCAAGCTTTCTCTGGAGGGGCATTGATATTAACAAACATGAATGGCCAAGACTTACCAAGACCAATCAATTCAGATGCTATAAAGAAATATTATGCATAAAAAAAAGCTCGCTAAGTTGAAAACCCAAAAGGGTGGCTTAGGTAAAAGTTAGAGCAAAGAAAAAGGGGCTCGCTAAGTTGAAAACCTGGAAAGGCGGCTTAAGAAGAAAAGCGAAAAAAATATATAAAAATAATAGCTCACTAAGTTGAAAGAGCAAAAAAAGGAGGGCTCGCTAAGTTGAAAACCCGCAATGGCAGCTTAGGCAAAAGTTAGAGCAAAAAGAAAAAAATGCTCACTAAGTTGAAAACCCGAAATGGCATCTTAGGTAAAAATTAGAGTACAAAATTGGGAGCTCGTTGAGTCAAAACCCTGAAAGGGCAAGTTAAACAAGTATCGAAGAAGGTTATCAATCCTAGCCCCATGACTCTAATTAATTTGTCTATCTGGAAGACTCCGTAATCATTCATGGAAAAGTGCATATCTCTAGCAATTAAGCAAGGCACCATCAGGGGGACTACACGGAACTGAAAGCGAAAGACCTCCTAATAGCATCACATCTACACCAATATATGCTCATTATTATGCATCTACTTGAATATTGGAAGATCATTTCTTTTAAATGAATCTTTATCCTTAGTATATCCTTCCCTTCCATTAAATTGCATGTCAAACTTTGTGTCATGATTTGTATAAGGGTAACTCTTTTTAATAAAAGCACAACTTTGGTCTGGATAAACACTCACGATAATATACATGGTGTCCTCTACTCCCATTTAAATTGTGTAATTTCAAGATCATTAGCAAAGGTCCCAATTGGAATCTCTGTTATGGGGTCAAACAGTTGACAAAGGGACACAGTCTAAACTGAGGGTTCTAGGCTATGGCATCTCTGTAAATCTCATTATACACATCTTCATACCTCTAACAAGACTGCACGAGTAAGGGGGTACTGGTTAGGCACCTGGATGAAGAAGGAGCAATATCACCTACCAAGCTATTCTTTAACACCACCATTATTGCACTCATTCTCATTAGCATGTCATCACCTCCATTATCAACATCACCATTGACATCATCATCAACATCATCATTAGCAATATCATTGTATTCATCATCCTCATTAGGATTCCATCATCACTGTCATCATCATTATTAGTGTCATCACATCCATCATGACTTCACTATCTTGATATTTCCCTCATTACCATGGTCATTATCATCCTCTTCATCATCATTGTTGTCATCCTCATTAGGATTGCATCATCACTGTCATCATTATTATCAATGTCATCATCTTCATAAGTACTACTCCAAGGGGCATCACATGTTTATAGCACCCTTTTCAAAGCCCTGTACCGGCAGGCACTAATAAAGCCCAGTAATAGCTGGCACCCTTTCAAAGCCCTATACTGGTAGGCACCCTCAAAGCCCAGTAATAGTTGGAACCCTTTCAAAAGGCAGTAATGGCTAGCACCCTTTCAAAGCCCAGTAATGGTTAGAACCCTTTTTAAAGCCTTGTTCCGGCAGGCACCCTCAAAGCCTAGTACCGGCTGGCATCCTTTCAAAGCCCTGTACCGGCAGGCACCCTCAAAGCCCAGTAACGGATGGCACCCTTTCAAAGCCCTATGCCAACAGGCACCTTCAAAGCCTAGTAACGGCTGGCACCCTTTCAAAGCCCTGTATTGCAGGCACCCTCAAAGCCCAATAACAGTTGGCACAATTCTTTTAAAAGGCAATAATGCTTGGCACAATTATTTTAAAGCCCTGTAACAACAAGCACTATTCTTTCAAAGCCCTTTACTAACAGGCACCCTTAAAGCTCAGTAACGACGGGAACAATTCTTTTAAAGCCCTGTAATGGCAAGCACTATTCTTTCAAAGCCCTGTATCAGCAGGCACCCTTTAAGCCCAGTAATGGCTAGCATAATTCTTTTGAAGCTCTGTAACAGCAGGTACTATTCTTTCAAAGCCCTGTATCAGGAGGCACTCTCAAAGCCCAGTACCGATTGGCATAATTCTTTTACGCCCCACTAAAGTTTTATGCAACTAGGTACTTCACTTCCACTCTAGGTAATCATCTATCTCCACCTGCATTCTTCTCCCCTATGAACCAAGTAAAGAGGGGCTAGGCACTATATTTTGTCCAAACCCTCTTTGGTTCTAAGGGGACACCTTGTTCTTTGGCCGGACAAAATATATGTTCTTATCTTTACTTGCTTTATAGACGCAAATCTCACTTTTCTCAGCTACGAAACAAGTAAAGAGGGGCAATTGTGAACACCCTATTTTGCCCAAGCCCCACTCAAAAATTAAAAAATAATTGATGATAATTGGTGTCCAAATTGGCAATCATCATTGAAAGAAAAAAATATAAAAAATGAAAATAAGAAAAACTAAGAAAATCCTCCTATTGATGATGATCAGTGTCCAAATCGGCAATCATCAATATAAGGGAAAAAATAAAAAAACATGAAAATTAAAATTAATCCCCTTATTGATGATGATTGGCATTGTCATTCAATAAGGGAAAATAATAAATAAAAAAATCTCATTTATGTTGATAGGTTTAAATAAGGAAACTACTTGTGTGGAGAATAATAAAAAAAATTAAAAAAAAAAGCTCCACTGATGGTGATTAGATCAAGCTAGGAAGTTTTATTAATAGAAAATATAAAACAAATAAAAAACGAAAATAAAAAAATAAAAAAATCTTATTTATGTTGATAGGTTTAAATTAGGAAACTTCTTGTGGGGAGAATAATAAAAGATATTAAAAACAAAAAAAAATCTTCACTGATGGTGATTAGGTCAAGCTATGAAGTTTTATTAATAGAAAATACAAAAGAAAAATAAAAAAAATTAAAAAAAATCTCCATTGATGGTGATTGGGTCAAGTTAGGTAGTTCTTAACATAAAATACAAAAAAATCAAAAATGAAAATTCAAAAAAGAAAAAGCATTTATGAAGAAAACCCTATATTGAGACTATAAATAGGGGAGCAAGGGTTGAAGCAAGACACACAAGAATTTTGGAAGGAAAGAGAGGCTAAGGTAGAGAGCTAATTTTATTTTCTCTTTTTTCACTGCTCATATATAATTCTCATGGGGAAGGGGAGTTGACATAAGAAGCCGTCTTGTTTTGCTTTGTCTAAATAAGGTCTTAATATTCTTGCCTAAGACAATGAACATTTATTGTTAGAAATGGAGGTATACCCATTTGAATGCTGGGCAAATCCTTATATATAAGAATTGCAAGAATTTTGTTGGTTTCCATTTACTTGCTTTAGCTCACTTCTCCTGCGCAAATGAATATACCTATAAGCTTTTGTTCTTATTTTCGCTAAGGTACAGCCACGTGATGATCTCTTTGACAAACTCTCCCTCCACTATGGCTTTATTCTTGTCTTTTAGCTTATCCCTAACATTGCTAGATGTTGAACATCAAGAATTAAGTGGACTTGCTTTGTCCCATTGAATCATCATATATATATATTGCTGGACGTGTTTCGTTTGGAATCAAAAGGTATATGTTGCCTTGTCTTCTAATAGTGTTAAATGTCATGCTTAATAGATGTAGGTAATATGATTGTAATTGCCTTGTGTTTAATATATAATTCTATCACCCTATCTCTTGTTGTAGTGGGATTCAAATCATAAAAGGTGCATGCTCTCACCATGTCTTTCTTGATTTTCTTATCATCTTGAATTTTCTACTATGAATGATATGATGAGAATGCGTAACCCCCTGACTTTAAGCACGTAATTATAATTCGATAACACATATTTAAATCGGATTAGAGACCATTGGATGCTTTAACCTTGTTTTAAACTTTCTGACTCACAGTAAAATTTTTACAAAACTTTCAAAACTCTTTTTCCCATCCTGGTCTCAATTTCAATACTCGAATTTAATTACCTGTGCAGTTAATATACATTCAATCATATCAGAGTGTATAACCGCATCCCCGGCAACTCCTGGGTTCTATACATAAAAACCTGAAGGTTTATAAGTATACACTAGGGGATTACACAACCAAAATCGAATGTAGTGTTCCTGATTCAAAATATACAGTAATCCCGAGTTCAAAATACATAACCAACGTTTCCAATTCAACTATATACCCCCAAGGGTCCTAATTGCTCCAGGTTGGCTACTTTTCCTTTGAGCCATACGCCCTGTCTGAAATGTTAGTCATAGGAAAGAATGAGATTCAAGAGAATCTCAGTAGTAACAAACCACTCACACAATGCATAAACACAAAGTATGTACATAAATCACAAACAGCAACAGCAGCATCAATCTCAAAGATACATGGTTTTCACCACAAACGACAGCACTCACGGCTGTATACACAATACAACAGCTCTCACTGTAATCATAATCACGACAACTTACGCTGTAATCACAAGAACGACAGCTTGCGCTGTAAACGACAGCATCACCAGCTATAACCGCAGCAGCCTCAAAGATTTATGACAGAACAGTGATAACACACACATACAGAGCATTACACATAGTATAAGGGAGAGAGTCACTACCTTGTCCTTTCCTGACGTCCTTCGGCGCAGTTGGCTCACGAGGGCGGCAAATATCAAAGCCTATAAACAAAATCAAGAATGGTGGATTAATTTCCTACCCCCAATTCCTACTTTCAAACACTTAGAATAGGTTCCATATGAGTCTATAATGAAAATTTACAAAAATGGCCCTAGGGACCTAGCCCGGGCCCGCCTACCCGGTCCGGTTGCACTTTTCCTGAAATTCTAATCTGGGCTATCCTAACATATTTCCACCCAAGGAATCCATTTCCGTACTCGGAATTATCAAATTCAATGTTAAATTACAAATTTACCCTTGGCAGCCCCACTTTAAGGGTTTTAGGGGCGTTTTCGTAATTATGCTTTTTCGGCCTTTTCCGAAAAAGTGACCAACTGTAACCCCACCTAATTTTTGCCCATGAACTCAATGGAACCATCAAATCATTGAAAATCTAGCTCTAAGACCCATTTCTAGAGCTGGCCGAAATTTATGAGTTCTCCGGGGAAAATCGGGGCTTTACGATTTCGGCTCCGTAAACGCGTTCCTTTCTACTCCTAACCACTTTATTAACCATTACATTAGGTTACAACTAACATTAAGACCCAATTTGGGTAGCATAACCCCTAGGCCATATCATTTCCAAACTTTAAAACCAATGGCAATCCGGTGAAATTTCACCGATTAAATTGCCCACAGCAACCAGAATAAGAATATACAAAAGTTTGGAAGTTACCTCAAGCTCCCACTAGCTTTTCCAAAATTTGGCTGAACCCTAGCCTCTTTGAACCATGAAATTCTTTGCTTCAAAACCTTAATTCACATAGAGGAATAGCTTAGGAGAAGGATTATACACGTTAGGTACGAATTCACTGAAGAAATCGACCTACCTTGTGAGATTTCTCCTTCCTTCTCTCTATTTTTCTCCAAGCTCTCTCTCACTTTTGTGCTGCTGGAAAAGACGACGGGAAATGGAAGGGAAAAGGTGTTGTAATTGTTTTATAACATTAGGCTCATGTCATGGTATTGCTTGCTTATGTCATATTTAGAAATTTCCAAAAATCCACTTTATGTACACAAATCCTTTTTGTACATATAAATGGTTCACAAGCCCAATTAAATTCCAACCACTCTTTCCTCTTCTTGGTCAGTCATATGCACGTCCAGGGGCCCAATTTTGTGCCAAAATGGGCTGATCACAAATTATCCCATAATTACAAAGTTACCGTCACAAATTTTCCATTTTCGGATTTGTTGGCAGATTTTCTGACCGAACTTTGATAAATCATAAATAATTCTAGAAAAATCAAATTGGAGTGATTCCAAAGCCTATATAACCCTTATTGAGTCTAGTTTTAAGGAAAAATATAGAATCTATCTGGAAGGAATCACAAAATTCCCAGAATTTCAATCTTTGCATACTGTTCCAGAAAATAATTAATTTCGCTGGGCAAACTTCAAAAATCCCAAACTCTTAGGTCACAAATCAAAATGATACAAATTATATATCCATTTTGAAGCTTGATATGTGAACTTTAAGACTGGAAAATTTCAGAATTTTTAGACATCATTTGCCTATTTAAAACGTCCATACAAATTGGCTGCCCTGTACAGAGTTTCAATGGACAGAGTTTTCAACTTTTGCACAATTGTTCCCAATGGTTCCAATTTTACAATAAACACTCTCCCCACACGAATTTTCACAAGGAAGCCATTGGAATCATTAAAATATCCAAATTCCCATCACACATTCTCCAAAAGTATTTATTCAACAATAATTACATCCACTTTTAAAGTCATTAGCCCTTAATCACTTTTTGGGATATTACAGAATGCACTTCTTCTTTTTTCTTCTTTGCAAATAAAAATGTTTCAAAATAAAAAAAAAGGATTCTTTTCTTAAAGTAAATGATTTTAGTTTCATATGAGATAATAAAAAAAAAAATCCTTTTTAAAAAAAAGTAAAAAACACAAACCAAACCAAAAAATATTTTTCTCAAATAAATTAAATAAAATTTTTTTCTAAAAAAACACAAACAAAGTGATACGTATTTCTACCCCTGAACTACGTGGGCTTTGAACCCTCTAAAGGGTATGCAGGCCCTGGGTTCTCTTCCTAGGTCAAGTCCAATTTTATAGATAAATATATTTTCCCTCATTTTCTTTTTGTAAATAAATGTTCATTTTTTTTTCTTTAGTTTTCATTTCATTTATTTTGTAAATATTCTCCTTTTAATTTGGGTAATTATAATAAAATTAAAGGCCATAATATTTTTAAATAATTAACTTAAGGTAACCATTCTTGTGAATGGGTGTTATGGGGTGCCTAACACCTTCCCCAAACACAAACGACTCATGTACCCTAAATGGTTTTTGTAGACTAGTTTTCATTTTCAAAAAAGGTTTCCAAAATTATCCTTTTTCAAAATTGTTGTGGCAGCTCCATATTTTCCAAATTTCGATCGCTACAACTTCAATGATTATATATTTCCTCTATGAGAGAGATTTTCATTACAAACTCAATATTTGTTATTGAGACAACTTAAGGTTGTAAAACCTTGAGTTGGGGATTCGACTACAACATGTAAGGGGGAGCGAGTGTCAAGTGAAGGAACTTACTATGTACTAAGGTGCCAAGAACCCATTGAATCTTGGAAAATATTGTGAAACTCTTAAGAAGCTCTAAGGACTGGATGTAGGTCAAAGTGGTTGTGGCCAAACCAGTATAACTCCGGTGTACACTTTGGTGATATTTCTTCTAGCTCTTAGCTGCTTTAAATTTCCATTCAATTTTATATTCGAAACGAATTTTCTTTGATTCCCTAATTCACCCCCTCTTGGGTGAAATGCTCTAACATTTGGTATCAGAGCATAGGTAAAGGAACACTTCCTGATGGAGTTTCTTTCGCCATACCACTGGGTTCCAGTAGTGAACACTTCTCTTTCTTGAAAGCAAAGTTCAAAGTATTTGTAATGGCTACAGAATACAGACTATGGGAGGTGATTGAGAATGGAAACTATGAACCTGTAAAGATTGTAGATTCACAGAGAGTTCCAAAGACACAAGCAGAGTACGATGAGAATGACAAGAAACTCATTACTCTCAACAGCAAGGCAATTCTAATGATTCAAAGTGCTTGAGTCAAAACGAGTACTTCAGGATTTGCATACTTCCAAAGGCTAAAGAAATATGGCAAGCCTTGGAAATAGCTCATGAAAGAGCTTTAGGAATAAAGGAAAACCGGATCAACACTCTAGTTACAGAATTTGATTTACTTCGAATGAATCAGGTGAGCCAATAGCAAAATTTGGACTTAGATATACTCATCTTGTTAATCAACTTGCAGTACTTGGGAAAATTTATGATCAATATACCCAAGTAAGAAAGATTCTTAACATACTCTCTAAAGAATTGGAGGCCAAAGTTATTGTGATTGAGGAAGCAAATAGCAAATCAATGCGATTGGTTGCTTCTCTATTCGGAAGTCTCTCTAAATATGAAAGTAAATTGAAATTCAAATAAGAACTAGAAGATATTGGTGATAAGAAAAAGAAAGGTCTTGCATTTAAAGCAAAAGAGGAAATCCAAGAAGATGATAAAGATCTCGACGATGATGAAATGGTCTTGATAATAAAACAATTCAAAATATTTTATAAGAAAGGCCAAGGACTCAGAAATTTTCAAAAGAGAGGAACAAGTAGTAAAGAACACATCATCTGCTATAAATGTGGAAAGCCAAGACATATCAAGTCAGAATGTCTAAAACTGATTCAGAAGAGCAAAGAAAAGAGAAAAGCCAAGTTCTTTAACAAGAAGAAAGCTTTTTATACACTATACAAGGAGACAGTTCCTCTGATAAAGATAGCGATGAAGAAGAAGTAGCCAATATCTGTTTGGTCGCTCATGAAGAAACGAAGTAGAGGTAACTGATTCTAACCCCACCTATAATGAATTACTTTCCAAATATAATGTTTTACATTCTGAATTCATCAAAGTAATTAAAAAAACTAGTGGTTTTTAAAAGAAAAAATAAAGTTCTTGAAGAAAAACTTAAAGAAAGTCCAGAGAAAGTTTGTGAAAATTGCTCTCCTTTGAAAGAGAAAAATATCAATCTCACCAAGACTCTTGAAAAATTTACTAAAGGAAGTAAGATGTTAAATGTTATTTCAAAAGCTCAACAATTTCTAAATGACCGATCTGGTATTAGATATAATCCAAAAACAGACAGAAAAGAAGAAAGAAAGAAAATAGGGGTAAGATGTATTTGAGTCATTTTCAACATTCTGTACATACATCGAATCCTTTTGCATATTATAATTACTGTAATAGAAAGGGTCATTATACTTCATCATGCATATATAAAGAAAGGAAATATAGGAACCTATAAATGGGTGCCTAAAGGCTCATGTTCAGAAAATAATTTGTACTAATCCAAAAGAACCCAAAAAGATGTGGGTACGTAAGACGTAATTCTATTTGAATGCAAATATGTCTCAAAGCATCCAAAGATAACAAATGGTATATAGATAGTGGATGCTCTAGACATATGACTAGTGATTTCAAAAGTTTTACCACGTTGCAACCTAAGGAAGGTGGAAAGATAAAATTTAGAGGAAATCAATATGGAAAGATACTAGGAATTGGTGAAATCAAAAACGACAAAGGTATACAAGTCAAAGACATATATTACATTGAAGGCTTATGTCACAACTTGCTAATCTTGAGTCAAAGTGCCGATAAAGATAACTGGGCGATATTTGACTTAGAGGAATGTCTAATTGTAAACAAGAAAGACTTACAATTAGATAAAAAGAATCTCAAAGCAAAGCTCAAAGCAAAAAGGGAAGATAACTATTATACTCTTGATATCAGTAGAAATGCTTCTGAGAACTATTTTCTAAGTAAAACTGATGAAAGTTGGTTATGGCATAAGAGACTAGCTCATGTCGATATGAACCAACTAGGCAAGTTACTCAAAAAGGATTTAGTACTTGGTTTACCTAAAGTAAATTTCAAAAATGATTTTATCTATGACGTATGTCAGAAGGGTAAACAAACTAAATCATCTTTCAAATCAAAACATGAGATCACAGCTAACAGACCACTTCAATTACTGCATATGGATTTAGTTAGCCCAGTAAGAGTTAAAAGTCTTGGTGGCAATTTATATTTATTAGTCATTGTTGATGATTTTTCTAGATTTACATGGACTATTTTCTTATCATTAAAGGATTAAACCATTAGTGAATTTATTGTTTTTGCCAAGAAAGTGAAAAATGAGAAAGATATGTCTATTGCAGGTATCAGGACAAATCATGGTGGAGAATTTGAAAATTAAACCTTTGGAGAATACTGTGACGTTAATGGTATTGATCACAACTTCTCTGCTCCAAGCACACCTCAACAAAATGGAGTCATGGAACGCAAGAACAGAGTACTCACTGAAATGGCTAGAGCAATGCTGAATGAAAAGAACATTTCTCACATTTTCTAGGCGGATGCAATGAGCGCCACATGCTACATTTCAAATAGACCCTACATCAGAACAAAACTTGGAAAGACACCATATGAACTATACAAAGGAAGGAAGTCTAACCTCGTTCATCTCCAAATCTTCAGTTGTAAGTGTTTCATTCACAATGATGATAAAGATAACCTAGGAAAGTTTGATTCTAAATCTGATGAAGGAATATTCCTAGGCTATTCTAACTGAAGTAAAGCATATAGAGTTTTCAATAAACGAATAAGTGTTGTTGAAGAATCAGTTCATATTGTATTCGATGAATTTGAATCCTCTGACAAGATTATTGATGATGAGAAGGAAATAGTATTAAATCAAGATAATGAACAACCTAAATCTAATCTTGAAAATAACCAAACCAAGGAAGAAGAACAATCACTAGAACAACCTAAAGCCTGAAAATATAATAAGAGTCATCCCCTAGAACAAGTCATAGGAGATGTGAGGAAAGGATCAAAACTAGAAACAGAATCTTTAATGAAGTTAGTTTCTTTGCATTCATTTCTAATATTGAACCTTCTAACATTGACGAAGGCCTATTAGACAATGATTGGGTAATAGCAATACAAGAAGAACTTAACCAGTTTGAAAGAAATCAAGTTTAGGATTTAGTTCCCCGGCCTAAGAATCATCCAATCATTGGCACAAAATGGGTATTCAATAACAAACTTGATGAACCCGCAATCATTATCAGAAACAAGGCAAGATTGGTGGCCAAAGGCTATAATCAAGAATAAGGAATTGCTTATGAGGAAATGTATACTCCAATGGCTAGATTGGAAGCTATACTAGTACTCTTGGCCTTTGCATGCATCAAGGGATTCAAACTCTATCAAATGGTCGTAAAAAGTGCATTTTTAAATGGATATATCATGGAAGAAGTATATGTAGATCAACCTCCAGGTTTTGAAAATCTAACTAAACCAACCATGTTTTCAAACTAAGAAAAGCTTTCTACAGTTTAAAACAAGCCCTGAGAGCATGGTATGAAAGACTTAGTAAATTTCTCTTTGATCAAGGTTTTGTATGAGGAAAAGTCAATACAACACTTTTTACAAAACAAAAATGAAATGATATTTTAATAGTACAAAAGTATGTTGATGATATAGTTTTCGGTGCTACTAACGAAAGTTTGTGCAAGGTTTTTTTTAAGATAATGCAGGGGGAATTTGAGATATCAATGATGGGAGAATTGAATTTCTTTCTCTGTTTGCAAATCAAACAAAGAAAGAATGGAATTTTCATATCTCAAATGAAGTATTTGAAAGAGTTATTGAAGAAATATAGAATGGATGAAGCATATGGTATGGACACACCTATGAGTTCAACTACATTGCTTGATGCTGATGTCAAGGAAAAAGATTATAACATCACAAAATACAAAGGAATGATTGGATCATTTCTCTATCGTACTGTAAGTAGACCTGACATCCAATTTAGTGTTGGAATGTGTGCAAGATATCAATCAGCACCAAAGGAATAACATGCTGAAACCGTCAAACGAATCTTTAGATATCTCGCCAACACAGCAGAATTAGGTCTCTGGTATACTAAAGGAAGAAATGAATATCTAGTTGCATATTCAGATTCTGATCATGGAGGCTATAAGACAAACAAAGAGTACTAGTGAACAATGCCAATTTCTTAGAGGTTCATTTGTGTCATGGTTTAGCAAGAAACAAAACACAGTGTCTCTTTCGTCAACAGAAACCCAGTATGTTGCAGCATCTAGTTGTTGTGCACAAGTACTATAGTTGAAGCACAACTACAAGACCTTGGTATACACTTGAAAGAGATAACTATCTACTGTGACAACACTAGTACAATAAGCTTGGCAAAGAATCCGGTTCAACATTCAAGAACCAAGCATATTGATGTTGGACATCACTTCATCAGAGACCACGTTCAAAAGAAAGATGTTAAAGAGATATTCATTCCAGCTCATCTTCAACTAGCTGATATCTTTACAAAACCCTAGCTAAAGATCAATTTATATTCATTAGAAGGGAATTGGGAATAGTAATCCCAATGAATTGTAAGTTATTTTATGTTAGAAATTATAATTTGATCATGTTTTGATGATTACTGACTTAAACATTGGAGTATCTAACAATTTGTTTTGCAAGACCTTAATACTCTGTTTTGGGGTATGTAAAGTAGAGGTTAATAGAGTACAACATCACTTGAGGGGCAACTTCAAGTCATTTCGAGATTATTCTAGTGATAACTGGAAGTAATAGACTACATCACTCCAGTGACTACTTGAGTGAGGCCTTAAAATTCAAGGCAGTGAGCATTAAAGTCATATAAATTCAAAAGAAATGTCATAACGATTGAATCAGAATAGTCAGGAGGTGAAAAGACTGATCACTCGAGTGATGTCTCAGAATTACTCGAGTAAGCCCTCGAATGATCATTAATGCATAACACAAATCAACCAAGTTTCAACTCAAATATTCCTTTAAGTATCATTATACATGGGAATTATAATATTACTCATGCTAGGTATGCACTTAAAAATTATTTCTTTTAATTTTTTGGTATGACCACTCGAGTAATGTCGAGCACTAGGGCTATATCTGTTGGAACTTTATCATCTTTTCACAAAATCTCTTTCAGTGATTATCCTAGTGCTCTTCCAAAAAATTTTCACAAACATTTTCTCTCTTGATTTCTGTCAAAACCCAACAAATTTCACTACAAAAAATCTCTCAAATATCCTAAATCTTTGTGCCCTAATCTCATGACATCGACACCCTAAAACCCAAAAATTCACTCCTCCTCTCAATCACAATAGTTAGGACCAAAACCACTCTTCCTAACACTCCTTTTGGATCTTCTGATCCCCAACAACCCTCTGAATCTCCTCTATCTGCTCCAACCAAGAAACAGAGAACTTCCTCTAAGCTAAAACCCAAACTGAAGGTGCAAGCAAAACCCAAAGTCAAAGGGGTTGTAATCAAGGAGCCTAGGGTCACAAGGGTTCAAACAAAGGTCATTCCTCCAGGTAGAGGCAAGGATACCATAGTACCATCTCCATCTACCTCAGATTCATCAGACACACCTACTTGGACTGGGAAAGGTTCAAAAGGGTCAAAATATGATGAAAAACTTGCCAAAGCCATGGCAAGTATGTTAGAAGAGGCTCTACAATCTAGAGGAGGAAAGGAGAGACAAATTGTAAAATGTAGATTTTTTTTCAATGTATTTTTCTTGCGTGGAAGTCTGGTTTTATGATGGTTTTGGATAAATAAATGATGTCCAATAAATGTGAAATTTTCTAGAGTAAAAGTATACTTATCAAGCTTTAATTTGATAGGTCATATGAGTCATTTGGAGCTGTATACAAAGAGTTATATATATTTGAAGTTAGCCAAGTGAAACTAGCAAGTTTATGTTGCAATGTCCAATAAATGGCAATTCTGGAATGTTGTGCGTCCAGTTGGTTAAAGAAAATATTTTTCCTTAAAATAAGACTTAATAAGGGTTTTATATCCTTTAAAACCACTTCAATTGGAAATCTATAAATAAAGATATGAATTTTTAAAGTTTGATGAAAATTTTGTCAGCTTTCGAGCAAGGTGCAAAATTAAAAAGGTAATGGCAAAAATGTATGGGATTAGCCCGGGTCATCATTTTTAAGAAAGTACAGTTAAACCAGATACAAAGGGACTTTGACCGGGTCCCTAGGGGCATTTTGATAATTTTGCAGTTTTAAGCTAAGATAACTAATAAAGTGAGTTTAGAACAATACATGAATGAGTAATAACTCAATTCTTGTACATTTGAAATTTTAGAACATATCAATAGTCCAAGCCGGATCAAAGGTACTGAATAGCTAGTAGAGCATGAAAAGGCAATTCTAGGTAGTAACTTTATCTTTCATACATTATGTGAGAGTTTGTATACTTTGTGTATGTCATCTTCTGTGATATGTATAATGCACTCTCTAACTTGGATGGGAAAACACAAGTACTATTCGGGGGGAAGAGTACAAGTACCCCAATGGCCCCAAAAGGAGATCTAGTTATGAGACACAGTGCCAAGGGGCATATTACCCAGTCTGTTGTCTTATGCCTAGCTAAGGTACAAAAAAGTCAGGGTTCTAACAGTAGTTGGCCTTGAACACATATGCATATTCTGATGATTATGAGTTTGAATTTCCCATTCGAACGGACTAAAAGCACTTACGGGGTTAGGTCAGCGAGCCCGGGTCACATTAAAGAAAAGTAAAGTAGGACATATCACTCTTAGCTATGAACAAAACAAAAATCATTCAATTGGCTCCCTGGTCTTAGAGAAATAGAAGATGGAGCAAAGCAGAAAGCAAAGTGAGAGCTAAACGAATGTCTTATATTGATTTCTTTTTCCGATTGATTTCTTTCCTCATTTTGAATGCTTTCAATTGCTCTCTTTTTCTTCCTACGTCCAGTCTACTCTTTTTTCGCAAAGTGTTATTATTTTGTTGCATTATATGGTGTTCGGCATATTTATTTGTCGCATTTGATATGATTGATTGCATGTTAGTATTGAGATTCGTTTGAATCTCACCCTTTCCATAAATATGAAACATTCCAGCTAAAGGGAGCGGCTCAAAGGGCAAAAGTGTATTCACCAGTAACTAGAGGTTTCAAACCAGTACATGTAGGACAGTTGGTTATCTGAAGGCCTTTTATTATTTTAAGATCTATAATTACTATAAACACACCCTATGGGGGATTCCTATAATATCATCATGTACATTTTATCAGTATTTTTAGGCTATTTCTTTGTGTCCACTGAATTGAGCACAAACACTCTGAAAAATATGGAAGTAAGATAAGAGTATTACATACCGAGTTGGTTTGGTATTCCCAAATTTATTAGCTGAATGATATGATGTGCAGTTGTTATTTGAAGGACTTGGTTTATTGATCCTCTTCTTCTATCTGAGTATATCTATGCTTATATCTAGAAGTGAACAGTTGTGTGTCTAGATTGTAAGATAATCAACGAGTTGTTGACTAAAAGTTGTAGTTTGGCTATACTCCTCATTTTCAGTGGACAAGGAAGACTTAGAACATTTCTAAGGGAATATGCTTACCATTGATATAGGAATCTACATTTTTCTGTTACTGCAACTTTTCTCACAGAATTGTGAATGTTTAGAGAAAGCTCTTGATCTTAGTCTTACAGCTAAATTGAATTAATTTGATTGGTTTGTTATGATTAAAACGGTTAATTGTGCCTCATTTTTTTGCTAGAACTCTTAATATGTATTGGACTCATTGAGGAAAATGATCTAGGCCTTGGTAATTTTAGTTAATCTCACGACAAGATTAAATCAACCATCATGCACCCATCAACCACACATGGACAATATCACTTCCCTTGTCTGGAATATCATAGATGTAATGAAGTTCACCACATGGTCACTTCATGGTCAATCAATATTCAACAAAATTTTCTTCTAGCCATAGAGTTCCCACTACCTTCGTCTGCTCAGATTCAATTCCAACAGGGAATGGGCTCACACTCACTTTCCTCCACAGACACAACCTTAACATTGCATTCATGGTTAACACAAACAGAAGAATAATATCCATCAAGTAAAAGAAACCCACCTATTGTTCGCGCTGAATTGAAGTTCGTCTTGTCATTAGAGCTAGATGTCCATCCCTTGTTCTTCACCTCCCTCACCTTTCTCTTGCTGCAACAATGAAATTTCTATCAAAGGCACCATGCTTTTATATCACATCATTTATGTCTTTGGGCCAGTTTTTGGTAGGGATTGAAAATGGTTCCCAACAATTAACCATTTTCATTTGAGTAGCTAAAAATGTGTTTCAACTGGAAATTGTTTTGTAGGGAAAATGGTGAACCAAACTGTTGTTGCCAGTAAGGAAATTTGATTTTCCCATTTCTGCCTCTCATTTTCCCTAAACCAAATGGACCCTGAGAGTAAATATTTCTTTGAGAAGATAGCAAATTAATCCAAGAGAGAATAGCTAATGAAAAATGAGGTACTAAGTTTTAGTGAAATCCATATATATATAATGGAAACTTTTATAACTTATAGTTACCATTACTTAACAACGTTATCCTAGAAGATGAATCTAGCATGTTTGTTTAATGTTCATTTTGGTTATAATAACTTTAAAAAACAAAACAGAACAAAACTAAGCATCTTGGATTAATTATTGTTATGAATTTATACTAAAATGATACATAAGACACTAATACAGAAAATATTTTTAACGTCCCCAGTTAACATCTATTTTTAAAAATCACATGTTAAAAATTAGGTGGTGGCATTTTTGAAAATTTTGCTTGCCTAAAATATTTGTTTTTCTAAAAACAGATGTTTAACTTCTGTTAACATAAAATGAACACAATAAAAAAAGATTTTAACGTCTATTTTCATAAACAGATGCTAAAGGTTACCTTTTAATGTCTCTTTTTAAAAACACATTAAAAGGAATCAAGCGTATATTTTTAATGCAACAAACGTTAAAAGCCGTTTAAAAGTTCCAAAATCATATTTGATGATCACTCCAACTCCCTCTCTATGCCTTAACTCTTCTTGAGCTCGCAACTACTTGTCCAAAATCAACCCACACCAAAGGCATCAAGTTCTTTGACCACCTTCTCTGATCACTAGAGGCATCAACTTCTCCAACTATGCCTTTGTTGTTGTGTTATACTTCCTTCTTCTCTCCTTTCATCGCACTCTCTCTTAATTCCTATGTCTTCTTTGCCCCCAAGTATGGTTTTGTTAAGTTTAATGTCAAGTTCTTCTTGTTTTTTTTTGCCAACGTCAAGTTCTTCATCTCTTTTTTCTTCATTTCTCCATCGTCTGTCCATTTGTTGTGGTAGGCCCAAATTCTTTTACTTTAGATTATTGCTAATTAAGTGAAAGTGATTATTAAATTTGTTGAGAATTTGATTTTGGGAACTTTTGAGCTCTCATTGATGCTTGAAAGTGTATTGTTTATTGGTAGTTTAAGAGTTGTGATGTTTCTTTTATGAGTTAATTTTGAATGCCTAAAAAATTGGGAAGTAGGAATATAAGAAGAGATGCTATCAAATTTTTTGAAAAATATAGAAAGCATGATTTTAATTCATTAGAGTTTTAGTTTTGACTAGTTGAAGTGAAAGAAGGTGCCTTTTGATCCATTTGAGCCCAAAATGCAATCTACATAAAAAACCTATAGGGGGCAAGCATGTAAGAAAGGGAAGTTTAGTTTCTAATGACATAATGCTTGTAATATGGTTAGTCTTTTTATATGCATTGAATTGTATTGGTATATAGGCTTGATATTTGCAAAGGGCATACAAGAACTCAAGGATCAAAAGAGGGAAGGTTAAGGGAAACAAAGAGCAAGGTAGGAAAGTTGCTAGCTCTAACATTAATGTTGCATTGATTGTCATTTGTGGTTAATTGCCTTGATTTTTTGAGGATAGTGTGTTACAAACCAGACCTCAATTCAAAACTTATAACGTCACTCACATAGACGTACCCCTTAAAACAAACATGGAAAGATAAAAAAATACTGATGTTAAAAGTGCTTTTGTAGTAGTGTGGGACCCATTCTTTGAGGAGTACAAGAAGAAGAGATGAAGAAGAAAGTAGTACACAATAGCTTCAAAGCGTGGGCATTTTCCTTTAGACTTAATTCTCCTCTCCTATTCCTATCTTATAGGGTGCAATTTAGATTCATGGATGAATTTCCTACAGGATATAATGCAAGCCCTTGAGTATGGATTACATTCCCGATACTCAAGCCAAGACTAACAATGACTTTTACAAAGTGATAATTTTACTTTATCTCTGTGTGTACTCAAAGACAAAGGCAATGAGTTTTATGTTGTTGTGTGGTGTGGTGTGTTGTGATATGATATGTGAAAATGGACTGATGGTGATGTATATACCATGAAGTGGTGTCTCTTACAGTAACAATCTTTAACTAAAAGTTATAACCATATGTTAGATTCATAAACCAACATAACTTAAATTACTAATGGTTATTTAAAATAACTTTTCCATAAAGAGTTACACCATTATAGTATGTAGGGTTTTGTTAAAAAGCAACATAACCTTTCACTAAGTGATGGTTACCACACATTTGGTTATAACCTTTCACATGTGACTTTTGGTGACCTTTAGTATTGTAATTTCCCACACAATTCTTCACATAAATTCCTTAATTTATAAGAACATGACTTTACAAGAAACAAATCCCTTCATTTTTAAATATACCAACATATACTTGAGCAAAAGGCGTTTACCTAGTATCTTCCCAATCTTTGCAGCTGCAAGCACACCTTGGGTTATTTCCAAGCTTGACTTTAAGACTTTCTCCTGAGAGCTTGCAAAACATGCCAGAGTAGCAGTTGGTGTGTACATGGATCACTTAGGCGCTCATGCATATACTTATTTGTAAAATGCATTTTCAGCACATAAGGTTTTAGAAAATCTATGAGATCCTTGGAGGCCTTAGGTAGCATAGCCATATCTGTTTTGAAACCCAAGAAGTTTCACATTTATAATGTCACTTAGAGTTAGCATATATGAAGGGTAGATAAAGCTTTTCTTCAACAAAGTAATTTAAGACCTCAAAACAACTTTTGAATCATTTCAATGTCACAACCTAAACTAGATTTCTTGCATCCTATATTGCTATTCCCATAAGTGGATCTATATTACACTCATGGGGGCATCTTCCCCCACTAAAATCTTTGAAATACACAAACTTATTTTTGTTTTAGACATTATAATGAAGATGCCTTAATTAGTAAGCCAGTTGATTTAGCCATTTAGGAAACTCCTCCAAGGCAATGAAGAATAGGCCCTAGGGGTAGAAACGAGCTAGGCCTTAACTTTGTAGGCCTAAGGCAAGCTGATCAAATCAAGGTTGGTTTTGTTCATTATTTTTGTTTGCGCTTGAGTAAGCTTGAGTTTGTCATGATTTTTGTTATATTTCTCTTGGCTTTCACTTACTTGACATTGTAATGTTAGATTTTGCACAAATCTTCAACTTCACTATTAGTGTTTGATCCAAATGCAACAAA
Source organism: Inga leiocalycina (assembly GCA_963242795.1). Lineage (NCBI taxonomy): Eukaryota > Viridiplantae > Streptophyta > Magnoliopsida > Fabales > Fabaceae > Inga > Inga leiocalycina. The sequence continues at coordinate 40,542,545 of OY725331.1, forward strand.
TCACTATAGAAGTGGGGGACCAAACAAATGAAGAAGCAGCAACTAGGGGTTCCATTTTTTTTCCTTTTTTTTAATGTTGGTTTTATTTAACTGTTAGGGTATGTTTGAAATGGGAGACTATCATTTATAAGTAAATATTTAATTTGAACTGAGAAGCTTTACATGGTGTTTTTTCCAAGTATTGTTATTGAAGAGAAATCCATCAATCTAGCTAATGAGTCATGAATTTAAGATCATGTAAGGCCTATTCATAGTTTCCTTATGGAATTCTTCTCTTTGTAGATTTTCATCATGTATTTTGTAACACCCCAAATTTTATATTCACCAAATATATTGTAATTATTTTGGAAATTTAATAAAATGGTGAATATTCATGAATTTGGAACTTATGAATTTTAGAAATATTCATATTCATGGGAAAATGAGCAAATTAATTCAAGAAAGGAAATTAGATTACGAAGGCAATGGTAAAATCGTTATTTTGTCAATTTAGCACAAGATTAATTATTTTTCAATTAATTAAGAAAAATAAAGGAGAATGTATATTTGGAATATTCTTGGTGGAATAAATCAAGAGTTGTGAAATTGGAAGGACTTGTGCATAATTCCTTTAATTGAGTTATGGAAATGTTGAAACAATTTCTATTTCCCTTTTCTTATAAGATTTCGCCTAGCATAAGAAAATGGGAGGGAAAAATGATTTTTGGAATTAAACATGCCAAGTGTCACTATCCTATGGTAAAGGGATTAGTTTACAATTGATGAAGAAGAGCACATGTCTAATTGTGTTAAAATAATGCTTCTTTTACATGGTAATTATGATTATGGTACAACACTTGAGTACATAGTTGGATTAGCTGGAAGAAGTTCATTTGGTTAGAGAGCACATAAGGGAGGATGGTTTTGGGCTAACCAAAAGAGGGGGAAAATTAGTTCAAGACTAATTGAGCATTATGACACCAATTGGGAAGAGATAAGGCTAATGACAAGTGTCACTATAGATGAATTGTTGGAAATAAAGTAATTAAGGGAAGTGGATGATAGTTTAAACACTCTTCCTTCCTCTTTCCCTTCACCATTTTTGGCCAACACTAGAGAAAAGAAGAGAGAGAGAGCTTTGGAGATCTCAAGATCTAGAGAGACAGAAGAAGAGAAAGCATAAGGCAAGAATGATTTCTCAAGCATTTTCTTGTAACATAGCATAAGATCTTCTCTAAACTCTTCTTCTCTATGGAATCAATGGTTTAGAAAACACATCTTGAGCTCAAAGAGAGAGAGAGGAGGATGCCTAGAGAGAGAAAGCTCAAGAACTCAAGAGGTAACTTCACAAAACTCAAATCCATACTAGTATGTCGATGTTGTTGATGTTTGTAATTGGATTTGTTGATTTTTGTTGAGTTTGTAAATTTGGAAAGTCCTAACCCTAAGGGGTTAAGCTGCCCAAATTTCTTTGAATCATGGTTATTATGTGTTTAAGTGGCTTAATAAAGGATTAGAAGTGAAAAGGCATAAGCTTTAAGGGTTAAAACATAAAACTCTAATTTTTCCCTTTTTCTTGGTTAAGTTTCGGCCAAGTCCAGATCCAGGAGAAAGAGTTGGATTTTCATGAAATTAATTATTTCATTGGATTCAAGAGGCAAAATTAGGTGGGGTTACAGTTGGTCACTTTTTTGGAAAAGTCCGAAAAAATAAAATTACGAAAACACCCCTAAAACCCTTAAAGTGGGGCTGTCAAGGGTAATTTCATAATTTGACACTGAATTTGGTAATTTTTAGCTCAAAATGGATTCTTTGGGTTAAAATACATCAGGAATTCAGGATATCCCTAGTCAAAATTTTGGGAAAACATGCAATCGGGTCGGGTATGACGGGGCCAAACCGGGCCGGGGTCTCGGGGCATTTTGGTAAATTTCAATATAGACTAATATAACTACAAGAAACACTATGAAAGTGTCTAAAATTATGCTTGGATAGGTTATGACCAATTTCTTATACATTTAACATTTTAGGACCAAGTTGAAAGCCAAAAGTAACACGTTTTACGAGGCACATAAAAAGGAGTTGATAGAACTTCGAGGTAGGGACTACCATCTCTCTTATACTATGTGATTAATTGTATGTATGTGTTACTGTATTTCATGTTATGATTGCGTGCTAGAGGCACAGTACCTAGTTGTGGTTCGATCACAATGAAAGTATATCGAAAATCCTAGCTGTGGTCGGTGACTCGGCTGAGGTACCCTATCGAAAATCCTAGTTGTGGTCGCTGACTCGGCTGAGGTACACTATAAAAAATCCTAGCTATGGTCGATGACTCAGCTGAGGTACTCACATATGAATCGAATTGAACTTTCATTTTGCCTAATATGGTGCAATGCATATTTAATTTTCATAATCTATATGTTGATCGTATGTTTCTACTGGAATTTCTTAGAATCTCACCCCTTTTTTCTAAACAAACATATCAGCGGGTGCCAGTGGGTCAAAAAGCAAAGGCATAGACGCCTAGAAGTGATTGGCACGTGTCTCGAAACAACGTCAAAGTTCATGGTTATAGTTAGTTTATGCCTAAGAAAATTTTGGGGAATCCTATAATTATTGAAAATACTGCAGTATTCTGTATTTTGAAGATGGATGACTTTGGATTGTAAATGAATACTTTTATCAATATATATGTACCTTTTTATATGCCTATAGAATCTAGTCTTTATTACTCTTCGAATATCGAAATGGAAACGGGTGTTGACATATTTGTTAAGCACATTAATGCTGTTTATTTTAGACATGATGCTTGATATCACATTACTTCCTATGGTCCTTAATATATGACTTAGTTAACATTTTTGGAGAGATTGAGAAAGTTAAATAAATTACTTAATCATACCATATATTGTGTATCATTATATTATATACAAATTACATAGGGTGTGTACATAATAATTATAGACCTTAAAATAATAATAAGCCTGCAAATAACCATCTGTCTTGTTTGATCAGCACCGAAACCTTTAGTTTCCGGTAATTACGCTTTTACCCCTTTGAGTCACTACCTGATGCTAAAAACTTTATATATTTATGGAAAAGGTGAGATTCGAAAGAATCTCAACAGTTACAAGCTATCGATCATATAAAATGCGATAAATAAATATACAATGCGCCACATAGTGTAATACAATGTTAACATTGTATACTGGTGTGTGTGCACAATTCAAGGCCAAACCCCTACTTGTCTATGTACCTCAGCTGAGTCCCAGACCACAGCTAGGTAATGTGCCCCCTGGCACTGTGTATCATAGCTAGGTCCTCATTGGGCCGAATGGTACTTATGCTTTTCCCATCAACCGTGCTTGTGCTTTTCCTGCACCACAGCTAGATAGTGTGTTCCTTATTCATATCACATAATATAGCAACATACAACATATATACCACCACATGGTATATGAAAGATAGAGTTACTACATGGATTGCCCTTTCCTTTCTTGTTTATCGGTCTAATACTTTCCATCCGGCTCGTGCTACTGTCTGATCCTAAAATCCCAAGTTTACAAAAAATGAGTTATTACTCATTTATGTATTATTCTAAACTCATATTGTTAGTTATATTGACTCAATTGATAAATGACCAAAATGCACCTAGAGACCCAGTCTAAGTCCCTTTATACCCTGTCCAACTGTACTTTACCAAAAATTATGACCCAGGCTATCCCCAGATAATTTTGCAAGTAGAATCCATTTTTGACCTTAGATTAGTCAAATTCATGCCCAAATTACATATTTACCCTTGGCAGCCACTATGTTAGGGTTTTTGGGGTAAAATTGTCATTTCACACCTTAAAGCCTTCACACTTCATATTATACATGTTCCCTACACAATTTTTCATTTTGAACACAATGGAACCATTAAAAACACCAAAATCTAGTCCAAACACAGTATACCAAAATTCTAGAATTTTTGCGAAAAATGGAAGTTTCATGTTTTTATTCAATTAAGCACTTCCTTTTTACTTGCAGTCCCATAATTAACCCTTTAAACACTTATCAATCATAATTAGGGTTTATTTGGGCAACATAACCCCTTAGGGTTTGTACATCCCAATTTACAAATCATGCCAAAAAAAACCACCAATTCAATCACAACCACAACTACAACCTTGAATCAACCAAGAAAGCAAGGTTTTATGGATTTACATTTGTTTCTCTCTCTAGCTTCACAAAATTGTCCCTCTTTCTCCTTCTTGCTCTTGATTTTGCTTGCAACATATGTTACTCAAGAAGGCATAGAGATTAGGAGATGTTTCCAAGAATTTGAAGACTAGAACAAGTAGAAATTACTACTAACTCACCTTGATCTTGCTTCTTGATCCTTACTCTTTCTCTTTGTTCTTATGTTTTTCTCCAACTCTCACTCTCTCTCTCTATTTGATCTTGCTTGGCCAAAAATATGGCCTATTGGGGAGAGATGATGGTCTCAAAAGTATCACTTGGCACCTACTTAAAATATGATATTTAATTGTAATTTATCATGTGATAATTTGACTAAAGTCATCATCTTTTTAAACTTGAACAAGAATGCCTCCACATGTCACCAACTATGGCCAAATATTATTTTCTCTTTCCCCTTCTCATTTTGGATGAATTATAAGGCTTTTGGAAGAGGATAATTTGCTCTTGAAAAATATCATCATCCATCTCCTTAACTTATTGTTATTTTAATGCTAATTATCACATTTTCTTTTGACTTTTCTTCCTCTTTTTATACTTGGCCACAATTGCGCCTTCTTGATTAATTTTGAGCCAAGTATTTATTTTCCCTTACTTTTCCCGTTGTTGGCTCTTCATTATTAGGAAAAATATTTGTTTCTTGCTTTATGGCCAAAAGACCAATTTGCCCTTACATTTCTATATTAAAGTCGGGCTTTCTTCTTTCCCTTTGTGTTTGGCCGAAAATCACTATTATTTGGGCCCAAAAATTGTGTTCTTCCATTATTCAATTTGGGCTACAAGAATGGGCTTTCATGAAGACACAAATTAAATTTTAGGTCTTATTGTGGCCTAATTTCGTGTAGTCACTATTTGGCCATTCAAAGTGTGACAAAATTCACCATTTTATTCCCTTTAATGCCACAAAGGTGTAAAGGAATTTTGGTGACTGAAATTTGGGATGGTACAAGCCTCACCTTGGAAGAAAAGAACATAAGTTCAAATCTTAAGAAGCGCACATTTTCAGAGTAGTGAAAAGCCTTTACACTTTAAAAGTCTTGAAAGGGAAACCCCTTGATCAAAGAAAAAAAACCAAATGATATATACAATTTTTATCCTCACGTCTATATGCATCTAAATGTGATGCTACAACCCTTCAAAATATGTATAAATAAGGTTGCTTCCATCCAACAATCTGATTTTGAGGTTGAGGTTTGGTAGTCTCTGCAATGATCCTTTAACCCAAAAGTCACATAAAAATGCAATTCTCGTTTCTTAAAAAGTATTTCAAGTGAATTTTTTTGAACAATGATTTCAATTCGGATATTTTCAAAAAGCTAAAATCTATAAGTTCACCACGTCTAATGCTAAACAATATACTAGGCTTTTGGCAGCTTTAATTGATTAGTTAGGCTTTATGGCCTACGTGTAAGTGGAAAGTACAAGCTTTGTTGGAAGCTATTATGTGCAAGTAAATAAGTCCAAATATTTTCATATATTTTCTTATCTAATACTCCATTGGATCCTTATATAAAACCTAATTAGAGATTGATGCTGGTCATACATGTAAGACCTATTTCACATGTGTATCATTTTTCCCAAATTAACCCTATTGATATTCCCATAATAATAATCAAGTATGAAAGGGAAGGAGAGAATTAAGGTTGATGATTAGGGTATTTGTCAAAAACACATATTATATGAACTAACTTAACCAATACCCTCAATTTACTCAAATTAGTTACTTATGTTTAACATTAAGGACTGGGAATATTAGGCTTTTGGCACCTTTAATTGATTAATTGGGCTTAATTAGGGATGAATGTGTGTAATTGGTAGTGAATCATTTTAGGGGTTTTATGTGCTTGCTTGTTGTTTTATCACTACTACATACTTGCATATTTATAATGCTTAATATATAATGGTTATAGCTAATAAACATCATGTATGTCGAGGCGGAGGTCATGCAAGGATATATAACGTTTAGTAACAAAAGTGACGGTTCTTTCAAAACAACTGAATGTAACACTTACAAATTATTTGACTTCCAACATCTTATATCAGTGAAAATAAAACAATAACGGTATTCAGAAACTACTGTCATGTAACACTTTCAAATAATCTGTCTTCCTCAAGTACTAGTTCATAGGCCATAACCCTTTGTAAGATCGTCAAACCTTCATAAGTCATAACCCTTCGTAACATCCCTTAGACCTATATTTAAACTCACATATTCCTTGTAATTTTTACTACTTTCATTTATCTGTCTCCTCCTTTTCACCATTATGTTAACATCTCAAGGAGCTCCTCCGCCCCTGCCACCCCCTCCTCTTCCTCCCCATCTGCCTCATCCTGAAATGTAGGTTCTGATGCCGTTGTTGGTAGGCCTTGACCGCCATACAAGGTGTCTTGCAGCATACGCCAATGGGCTGAATAGGAAGTTGAACCTTATACGCCAACATCCTTAATTTACTTCAATTAGTTAATTATGTTTTACATTAATGATTAGGAATATTAGGCTTTTAGCACCTTTAATTGATTAATTAGGCTTAATTAGGGATGAATGCGCATAATTGGTGGTGAAGTCATTTTAGGGGTTTTATGTGCTTGCTTGTTATTTTATCACTACTATAGATTTAAGAATTTATAACACTCAATAGATAACTGTTACAGTAAATAAACGTCATGTATGTTGAGGCAGAGATCGTGCAAGAAGATATAATGCTTAAAAGTAATGCTTAATTATACACACCGTCATGTATTACAAGGTGAAATTCGTGAAAACACAAAAATAACTAGAAAACACAAAAATAACGGTTGTAGTTAATAACCATAATTTATTTAGTAACAAAAGTGATGGTTCTTTCTAAACAACCACCATGTAACATTTACAAACAATTCGACTTTCAACATGACATATCAGTGAAGACAAAACATAACAATCTTCATAAACAACCTGAAAGAGGCATGATTCACCCAAGAGGGGGTGAATTGGGTGATGTTATAAATTTTGCGGTTGATATGGTGATATAAAAATAACTATAGATAGAGTAGAGATGAGAAGATCGGCACACAAAAAGTTATACTGGTTCGACTCAAAATCTAAGCCTACGTCCAGTCCTTAGAGATCAAGACCTACTGAGATTTTCACTATTCTTTTAAGATTCAGTGGGTCTTGGAACGCCGTAAAACAACAATCGTCCTTGAATGGACTACAAGTAGAATATTCTAACACCCAGAAATTTCTCTCCCCCTTACGACAAGTCTTACATGAAGAAAAACAAACCTATGACCCTTCTCTCTTGCTTACGTATACAAGTCTTATAAGTAGCAACGTTCTCTCCTGCTTACACCACTATAAGTCTTACGAGAAGCAACGTTCTCTACTGCTTGTATCTTATAAGTCTTATGAGCAGAAATTCCTACTAGGAATTCCCTCAACTGCTTCTCTCATAAGGATATCTACCCTCTCAAGGTCCTTATACCTTGAGATCAAATGAAAATAGAATTTGAAGTGTATACAGACTCTCTTACAGAGTAAATATGATAAACACTGAAGTATAATAAGAATACAGAGAAAATGTGAATAGCAGAGACTCGTGAATTTGCTTGTGTGAATTCTTGATCTTCTTTCATATTTGATGCTCTTTGAAACTTTGTATTTATAGTCAGAAGATTTTGTCCGTTGAATGATAGTAATTGTGGAGCGGAGCATTTTATTGTGGAATAGCATGCGTACGATTGAAATCTTTGAACAAACTATCGTGGTAGGTATGTGCTTTGTTGGTTGTAATGATTGTATCCGCTATTGTTTGACTTCCTTTGCCTTTCTAATTCAAATGATCAAACTCCTATATCACACTTGTAATATATGTTAAATAATGTTAAATAATAATAACAAGTGGAAATAGAATGATTAAATAATATTAAACCATGTTCGGATTGACCGCTGTGAGTCAGTGACGTTTTGGCTTTTGACAGAGGTTCACTCGAGTGCATCTTCATATTTGCTCTTCTGCTTGTGCTTTTGTGTTGCACTTTCATGAGATTTTGAGAAAGTGTATTTTCACACTTGCGAGTGATGTAGGTCCTCACTCAAGTACAAATTCTCTTATTCGAGTGTACCTATAATTTACACTATGAGCCCACCTCTCTAAATAACACTCGCATCCCATTTTATTAAGAGTGTGATTTTGCACTTGTAGGTGATGTGGGGCATCACTCGAGTACAATGATCCTCACTCGAGTGAAGAGTATATTCTTGTATAAGATACTCTTTGGCTTCAGCACTTGCATTAGAATGGAGAGGGTTAGATTTCTCACTCGCGGGTGCTGAAGTATCACTCGAGTGCAAGTCCCTTTGCTCAGGTGCACTTGCTCTTCCATGCAGCTGACTCTCGGGCATGCACTTTATATGCTTCACTCGCTTGGACTTGGGTGCAGTTCTGATTATCACTCTGGTGTCACACTGAGTGTTCGAGTGAGCTTTTGCTTTTAGTATACATTGCTCTCGGGTAAGCACTTCTTGTACAACACTTGGTAGGACTCGGGTGCACTTGAGGCCATCACTCGAGTAGAGAGACTATGCTCAAGTGAAATGATAATATTCTGCCTCTGTGATTGCTCTCTGCCAAATAATTGCACGAGTATCCCTTCATACTTGGGTACAAATCATCACTCGAGTGATGTGATCATCACTCGAGTTGTCCTAGCATTTTCTGCTGAAGTGCGCTTCTGTCAAACACTTTCTGATCAAACTTGCTTGTGCCCAAGTGTAAAAATGATTAATGCTCGAGTGCTAGCTCCATCACTCGAGTGCATCAGTTAAAAAAGTAGCAATGCCCTCTGAACTTTGTGATATGCATTTGATACTTTTTAACCATTGTCTAAACTTGCAAAAACATAAATTTCTTATCATAACATATAATAATCTTTTGTTATCATCAAAACTTGGAATCTAACACAACCGTCATGTAACATTTTCAAAACAGCAACATACTTAATGGTTCTAACTTAATAAGCGTTAATTAAAGCTTCAAAAACTTTCCACTTCTTTGTGTTGACTCTGGGTGTCCCCTCATTACCCAATGATCATGAAGAGAACCATGTACCCTTTTATTATGTCTTGTTCAACTTCTAATGCATGTAATAATGGTTTTTTTCATCCATTTCCATAGTTCTATATGTCTATTTAAACTCCCCATTTTTATTTTTTTCCTATGTTTTCTTCATCGTCCTCCTTTTTGTTCTCTCAATCGCAAAGATGAAATGCCACATAGACGAATTGCTAGAAAGCTCTCAACATCTTCCTCTACATCCTCCTTCTTCTCCCCCCATCCTCCACCTCTTGCTTCTCCTCCCCAACATCAATCGCCACTACCTCTGCCTCCTTCTCTGCCTCTACATCCTATGCTTCAATAACTGGAGGCAATGTTGCGAAATGCAGAACACAGTGACCATGCCATATGGATGCTTTTTTTACACCTCTGAAGTATGACTAGGAAGACCAATCTCATATTTGATGAGTATGGGATTGGCCATGATCTTGCCCACTCCTTCTCTATCAACTCTTACTCGAGGTTGCATACACCTTGAAGCCTTTATAGCAGAGAGTTCCATTAAGCTTACTCACAAAGGTGGGAATGTCTTAATTCATCGCAAAGTACATGGCTATACTCAATGTGTGAGCTTCTGTGTAATATACTAATTTGAGTACAATTTTGTTCTATATGCATGCATGGGGATATCTAAAGGAGAATCCCTATTTAAATTAAAAGCCTAAAAAATTAATGGTTCTTCATAAAATTGTTATATATTTATACACTATATATGACGGTTTTTCCATAAAACCTGTTAGCATTTATAGCAAATAAATAATGATTGAGAAATAACGACCATTATGTATACTAAAATTTATATAACAGTTATTTTGAAAGCACCATTATGTATGTTACAGAGTTTATAATGGTTGTTTACTTGAGGCCGTTATTTATCATGACAATATTATGATATATATAATGGTTGTTTACATAAGCCCATTTTATTATCATGACAGCATTATGTACAACACGGTCTTACTACATCTCAATACATAATGGATGTTATAATTAGAACCCAAATACTTAGTGATTCACGGAATCAATCCCACATATACATGTTGGACAAGGCTTGGGGAAAAAAGCAGTGGGGTGGTTGACCATATGGAAAGTTGTGCATCACATGATTGCGACACAAGTACATTTGACGTTGACCATCTTGATGATGTGGCCATGGCATTGGAAAAGGACATCCAAGATTATCCTAAAATGATGAAAACTTTGAATGGCGACCTAACAAGAAGGAGCAAATGTTGTACTATAGATCTAACCTCTCCTTTTCTATCAACTCTTGCTCGAGGTTGTATACCCTTTGAGGTTTTTACAATAGGGAGTTCCATTAAGCCTAGTCACAAAGCCGGGAATGTCTTGATCCAGCCCAAATTGCATGGCTATACTAATGTGTGAGCTTATGTAATAAACAAATTTGTGTACAATTCGTTCTCTATGCATGCAAGGGGATATCGAAAAGAGAATCCCCATTTAAAAAAATTGCCTAAAAAATTAACAGTTCTTACATAAAGCATTCAGATCAGAATCAACCATGTAGAATTCAATAATATTTACAAATATTACAACATAACCAAAAGTGTATAACCACGAACTTCGTCTCGGGAAACATGCCCATAGTTCCCCTTATCTACGTCCTTGCCTTTTGAGCCGCTGGCACCCATTGAGATATTTTGTTTAGAAAAAGAGGCGAGATTCCAAGGAATCCAAGTAGAAACGTACTATCGTTCATATAAAATGTGAAAAGTAAATATGACATACACCATGTATGCACCAATTAATGAACAATATAATACATCATCGTCATGTATACATGAGTAGGGTCCCACCCACTAATCGTACACCAACAACATCAAACACCATCGTCATGCATACATGAGCAGGGCTCGAACCCCACTAATCGCATACCTACAATATCAAACATCATCGTCATGTATACATGAGTAGGGCTTTCACCCCACTAATTGTATACCGGTCGGATTCTTACCCAACCCCAGGTGTAATTGCACTTCCACTAACTGCCTCTTCTAGACAAACCATGTTGATTAATAATAGCACAAATAATGACATCCACACAATCATATGAACTATGGCATGATGTATGAAGGATGATGTTCCTACCTCAAAGTTCTTTCACCTCGTATCGCGTGCCTCATAAAATGTGTCAACTTAGGCTCCCAACTCGATCCTGAAATGTTAAATGTACAAGAATTAGGTTAGAACTCATTCATGTATCATTTTAGACACTTCCATAGTGTTCATAGTGGTTATATTAGCCTATGGTAAAAATTTACCAAAATGCCCTCGGAACCTCGGCCCTGCCCCACCGTACCCAGTCCAACTATTTTTTTTCTAAAATTTTGACAAGGGCTATTCTTACATATTTTTGCCCAAGGAATCTATTTTTGGACTTAGAATTACCAAATTTACTGCCAAAAGATGAAATTGCCCTTGGCAACCCCACTTTAAGGGTTTTAGGGACATTTCTTAATTATGCTTTTCCGGGCTTTTCCGAAAAAGTGACCAACTGTAACCTTACCCAATTTTCCCTCTTGAACACAATGGAGTCATCAAATTATTGAAAATCCAATTCTAAGGCCTCTAACTAGAGCTAGCCAAAACTCACAAGTACTCTGAGAAAAATTGGGATTTTTCGATTTCGACTCCGCAAACGTGTTCCTTTCTACTCCTAATGACTTTATTAACTATTTAATTAGGTTACATCTACCATTTAATCCAAATTTTGGCAGCATAACACTTCTAATGCCACTTTGCCAAATTTTACAAACAAAGACAATCCAGCGAAATTTCACAGATTAAATTATCCACAGCAGTCAGAATAGTCAAAGTTTGAAGTTTCGGAAGTTACATCAAACTTTTTCTAACTTTTCCAAATTGTGGCCAAAAAACCCTAAGGTGCCAACACCAAATTTTAAGCTTCAAAAACCTTAAGGAACATAGAAGAATAGCTTAGGAGCATAGTTATACGCGTTAGGAACTAAATGTACGGCAAAATCAGCTTACCTTGCGAGTTCTCTTCTTATTCTCTCTCTAAACTCTCTCAACACTGTTAGTGCAAGTGTTTTACCCAAGAGGGGGTGAATTGGGTGATACCAAAAATTTTGTTGCGTATAAGAAAATTGACAGAATATTTAAAGCAGTTGAGAGCAAAGAGAAATATCACCGAAGTGTACACCGGGAGTTATACTAGTTCGGTCACAACCACTTTGACCTACATCTAGTCCTCAGAGCGTCTCTGAGAGTTTCACTATATTCTTTAAGATTCAATGGGTTCTTGGTACCTCAGTACACGGCAAGTTCCTTCATCTGAACACTCGCTCCCCCTTACACGTTGTAATCAAATCCCCAACTCATGGTTCCACAACCTTAACTTGTCTCAATAACAAATATTGAGTTTATAATGAAAAACTCTCTCACAGAGAAAATATATAATCACTGAAGTGCAATGAATGAGTATAAGAAAACAAAGTACTAAGAGTGTGTTGATCAATGTATGTTCCTGTGTTCTCAGTTCTTGTTTTCTACTCTTTGAATGCTCCATATATATAGATGATTTGTAATGTTCATTGGAAGCAATTCAAACATGTTCGTTAAAGTCCTGCAACAACGGTTGACTATTCTTCGAATTTGAAAACTATCTGTTTGTGGTAGGTAGCGGTAGGTGAACGTTCGGACTTTTATTTGACTTTTCACTTTTGGCATGATCTCTTCATTGTTTCTCAGCAAATGTGCTTAGAATATTGATTACTCGAGTGGCCATGTCTTTTCTTCACAAGTTACTCAGGTGCTGACTCAGGTAATCTAATTACTCGAGTGGTTGCTCGAGTGGCCATGTGTTTTCTTTGGAAGTTACTCGAGTGCTCCCTCGAGTAGATTTCAAATATTTTTGCAGATTACTTGATTATTCCCTCGAGTAATGTCAATCAAATCTTGGCCGAGAGTTTGCTTACCTAGTTACTCGAGTGATCCCTCGAGTAATGGATTAAATAACTCCACAGATTACTAGAGTGCTCCCTTGAGTAATGCCTTTTTCTCACATGGTTACTCAAGTGACTACTCGAGTAAATTGTTGCATTTCTTGGCCGAGAGCTGCTAGAAGAGTTTTGCCTTGGTTACTCGAGTGGCTACTTGAGTAAAGCCTTTTCTCATGTGTACTCGAGTAAATGTCTATATAACTTTGCAGATTTGGCTACTCGAGTAACATTTTCCAAATTTTGGTAGTGCTTTCAAAAACATTTTCTTTTGACATTACTCGAGTGCCTACTCGAGTAACAGTGTTCCTTACTCGAGTGATCACTCGAGTAAACATATACAACTGCCAGTGATGGTCTTCCTTTGTTCTTCCTCTCAGTTCTTCTTCATTACTCCAGTGCTTGCTTCAAGTAATGCTTTGTCTGCCATTTATTTACTTTGTTCAAATTCATTTGTTATCATATCCTCTTTTATCATTAATCCAATCTTTGTTATCATCAAAATATATGGGATCTAAAATTCTCACCCTTTTTGATGATGACAAAACTTGGTGATTTTAAACAAAGTTTTTGAAATTGAATTTTCAAACATATGCTTCTCAAATACTTTTCATATGAAATCTTTTGTTGAATTTAAACTTGAAAACTTTTTTGAAATAGCTTATTAAAGATATTTTCAAAGTTTTTTTTCTTATTTATTTGTTCATTGCATACACAATCAAAAACTCATTAGTCCCACAAAGCAATATAACTTCAATGAAATTTAACTTTAATAGCATAAAGAAACAAATTGCATAAAGAAGAATTCATTACATAATCAAACTTTAGAATTCAAAAATAAAAGCTTAAAAGCGCCCTAAAGCCCGTACACCCAAATCCCAATACATTAACTCAGCCATTCATCATAAAATCACTCAGTCTCTTCTCCCCCTTTTTGTCTTCATCACAAAGTTGGAATCAATCATGAGGAGGAGTAGGTGGCTTGGCTACTAAGATAGGAGTGACAAGAAATGCCAATGATTCATTTGAACCATATGAACTTGAAGGATCTAAAGATGATGGTTCAAGGTCAGGAAGGTTCACTAGGGGTGTCTGAAGATCCTCTGGAGGATTCACTGAAGATGATGGGTAAGGAACCAAAGAAGTAATTTCTACTTCCTCTGTAGCAATCGGTGAAGACTCAAGCACCTTCTCAGTTCGTGTAGGTGATACAATGGGAGTAGATATGGGCTCTGGCTGAACAGGCTGAGGTGGATCATCAGTGGTGATATGGATTGGCTCGGATGTGTCAAGGTCAGGCATAGAGAACAAGACATTACTGGGTCCAATCTCAGAGGGTCTATGCTCAGTGGGTATAGATGGTCCAGGTTCAGAGACAAGTATGGGCTCAGGAGTAATAAAAGGACCAGGAATAGAAGAGCCAAATGCCATAGCATCAAGTCTAACAACAATGGATCTCAGAAGCTCACCCTGGGCACGTTGTTTAGCTAGCAACTCTTCGTGCCTCTTATCCATCCTCTCCACAAGTTGTCTTATCTTCTCATTCATATGGGTTACCAACTCTGCATTGGTATTCGCAATGTCAATATGAAAACTCTTCAGAATGTTCTCTATGAATGTTTGTATTGTGGCACCAAAGAAAGATGGAGAAGATGTGTTGGCTGGAGTAGAAGACTATGTGTCATCCATTCGACTAGTTGCTGTGTCAGTCTTCTTCTTCTTCTTCTTGGGACTTGCTTCTAGAGGAGTCTTCAGAGGAATCTCAATGTTCAATTTTCCAATTTGATTCCTCCCAACTGGTGATATCCTCTCAATCGGCTCCTTACTCTCCCAGTACCAAATCTTATTCTTCTTGAGGAACAAGGAAATAAGTTGAGGATAAGGCATTGGAGTAGTAGATTTTCCTTCATACCTATATCTCTTGATTTCAGCAAAGATATATTCTCCCAAGTCCTTTTGTTCTTTGAGGATCAATAAGGCAAATTTTCTGAACTCCCTCTCAATGAAATGAGTAAAGTTATTAGATTTGTTCACCATGGCTCTAGAATAGATATACCATAGGACTCGATGAAAATCACTCATATCACTCGGATCGAAATTGAGAGGTCCCACTAGCTCACCAAGTCTTAGGATAGAAAACAACTAATTTGAATCATAATTAGGATAATCATCATCAAGAGGGTTCTCTATTCCTAACCAATTATTGATTCTAGAAGGTGAGATTAGAATTCTCTGTCCTCTGACCTTAGAAGTCATTTCTTCTTCCACAGACTTCCTAATGGGATCATTTATAGGTTCAAGGTTACAATAAAAATGCATCACGACTTTGGTGCAAAATGGGAGTTTAACAGAGAGCCAGGGCATGTAGGAATCAAGATAGGGACTCAAATCGAATTTCAATACCTCTTGAAGAACCTTGTAGTCAATGTGATGCATCTTGCACACATTTCTTCTTGCAAAGTGACTCAGATGCTTATGAGATTCCTTAAGCTTGCCCACATTGAATCCCTTTAGAGGAAATGTGATTTCTTCATCCCTCTCTTATGTTTGCCTTGAAGATTGCCCTTTCTTTGCTTCCTTAGATTGAAAAGCTTCCTCAAGCATGCCTACCATGACTTTGGTAAGCTTCTTATCAATCTTGGGCTTTTTCAGAGGTTTAGGAGAAAAGGTGGGTGTGTCAGATGAATCAGAAGAAGGAGGAGATGGCTCTTTTGTTTCTTTGCCTCTTCCTAGAGGTGAACTCTCTTGGTTTGAGCTCTTGTGACAATGGGCTCCTTAATCACAACCCCTTTCACCTTAGGCTTAGGTTGAGGTTTAGCTTTGGCTTTAGGTTTATGAGAGATTTTTCTTTTCTTGGTAGGAGGAAATGAAAGAGAATCAAAGGGTTGATATGGTTCAGAGGACTCAGAAGGAGTGCTAAGGTTAGAAGATTTAGTCCTCACCATTGTGATTTGAGAAAGGCAAGAATTTCTTAAAAATAGAGTCCGAGAGTTGCGAGGTACAGGGCAGAAGATTCAGGCAATCTGAGAGGTTTTTGTAAGCATAGATCACTAGGTTTTGACAGTTATGGGAAGAGAAAAAGATTTTGAAACATGATTCTATTCAGGTTATTGTAAAACTCTCATTTTAAAACATGATTCTTTTTTGTAGGAGGAGCGTAAATATGACTTCCCAGACCAATATGACTCTTTTGTCGGAAAGCGGTTGTTATTGAAGCTGAAACGTAATGACTTCAACGGCAAGAACATTGCTTCAAGTATAAGTGTCCAACAATTCACCTTATGTGAAGACTTGAGTGACCAGTTCAACGAAGCTGCTCTTGTAACAGGTTCTGAAGAAGGTAATGATGCTACTGCTCAATGTGATAAACCTCTAGCAGAAGATGAATATGCTAACCTTACCCCTTCTAGCATGGCCAGAGTTAAAGCTGAAGATACAACATTGACCTAGCTTTCTTAAAATCACACCCTACTCCTACTAAAGGGAAAAGAAAGGCTATGCTAAAGAAAAATGTAGCAATATTAGCCACCTCTGTTGAGAACCAAACTCCACCAGCTGCATCTGCTAACAAGTTGCTGAAAATTGTTAAGCAAGAGAAAAATTAGAGGACCCATCTTGTATGAAGATTGTGGCCCTAAGCGACTATATGTCCTTCCTTTTATTCAGTGATCTGTGAATACACTTATTCACAGCTACACCTTCTATGTTTTGAATTCCAATTTTAAGATCAGCTTTCCAGTTTTAGGTTTCCCTTATTTCAGTGTTGTTTCCTTTCCAGTGTAAACTCGTCCTTTTAATGAATTACTTTTTTTAATTGCTGTCTACTTGTGTTCAACATAATGCATAGTTCTTGCTTTTAAGTACATCAACAAATCTATTCTGTACTATAAATGAAAAAAAAATACAGCCATATGATGTTTTTTAGTTATTGGTTCCATGAGCAAATAAGTCACGCTATTTAATGCATAGTTCTTGCTCATTTCATATTCTTTAATATAACCAATTTTATCACTTTTTCAATCCCTTTATATCACGATTAAAATTTATGACTTCTATAATAATGCAATTGATATGCAGAACCTCAATGACAACACAAACAAACTAAAAGGTAAGAGTATATCTGAGTTATGAAATGAGCAAGAGTATGTGGATGTCAATGTGATCCAAGTATGTGGCTCTCAACTCAATAATGTTCTAGTACTCAATACCATGTTAGAGTCAATGTGTTCTGGTACTCTATAATATTACCACATTTGCAATCCCATTATATTAGGATTAAAGATGATCACTTCTGTAATTATGCAACTTAAATGCAGAGCCTTGATTATTACGACACAGACAAACAAAAAGGTTAGATTACAAAGAGAAGTGAAATAAGCAACAACATGTGGATGTCGATATGATCCACATGTGTGACTTCTGTGTTACTGAAACTTACATGCAGAACCTCTAATAATACAATTAACGTTGATGACTTCTGTAATAATGCAACTTACATGCAGAATAAACTTAAAAGAGTTTATTCAATCATCAGACACCTATTTGCTATAACATAATATCAGGAATAAAAATGTTACCACATTTACTGTAACATTATATTAGGATTAAAGATTAACGCTGTTTAAGATACAAAAACCTCATGTTAGACAACTTCTTATTTATACAAGACTTATATAGATAATCAATAACAAACTTTACAAAATCTAATCAAATCTCTTTATATGTGGTTAATGTACCTTCATTGAGGTGTTTTATTAAAATTTTCAAACATCTTTTTAACTGTAAAAGTGAGGTAAACATCAGCACATGTCGTTTTCAATAGTCATGCTATGAGCTACAAGACAATGTGTACAAAATCTTTGTCAAAGATTTGATAATGTTGATATTTTTTTGTTCCTGTATAAAAAAAATATATTCCCCACTTCTTATCTGCTTGCTGGCATGTCTACTCCCTATGCCGCCTCATAAACTAACATTGAAGGTTAGAGCACCCATTATGTTGTTAAGGAATATTAACCAGTTATCAAGCTTATGCAATGGAACACAACTTCGTATAATAAAGCTTGCGAAGAATGTCATTAAGGCAATTACATTGAATGGCTCTAACCCTAACAAAAAGGTTTTAATCCATAAGATGAACAAGAATCCTTCTGAAAGTAGGTTGCCATTCCATATGCGTAGAAGATAGTTTCTAATCATTCTTAGCTTTGTAATGACAATCAATAAAAGTCAAGGGCAATCACTCCGACACGTTGGACTATATCTGTCAAAACCAGTCTTTACACATGGTCAATTATATGTTGCTTTATCTAGGGTGAAAAGCATGGATGAATTGAAGTTATATGTGCCTTCTAATGATGATAACAATAGCAGGATAATGAGGAATGTTGTTTATAAGGAGGTGTTCTGCAATTTAACCAACTAATTAGCAGCATTTGTTTCAATAAGCATTACTCTAAACCTACTTTTTTCCATTATAAGATTCCTGTGTTTCAATGAGGAGCATATTTTACATAACTATACTAACCAAATACTTGGTTACAGTTCTTGAAATCAATTTGCATGGAATAATTAACTACATATGATCTATGATTAAAAACTTGGATTACCATATCATGCCCTTACTTCAGTGGAACAAAGTATTTTCATTACACTTAAGTAATAGTGTTCTCTTTCATACATTGAATTAATAAAAACTCCGCATGATTCTTGAATTAATTGACATGGTTTAAATTAATGCATACTTGCTGTGATGATTAGTTAACATGTCATTGAATGTCACTTCCTTTGCTCTGTTATTACAAATGATACATATGGATAACCTTGTACTGTTACAAACGTATTCTGTAGGCAATAAAGATCATAGAGATTATGGTCAGCAGCATGTTTGCATAACAAAGTGATACTAATTAATGGCCATGATAGGAGTTTAATAGCAAACTACTTTCTTTGTAACGTGTTGCTTAGATATTACTATACTTCATTTAATGTTGAAGACATTCTGTCATTTACTATGTCTCATTTAAGTCCCTTGTGTACGTCGTGGTTTGCAGGGAGTATGGGAAGAATTTTTTCCGACTATGCTTCCTGTTCAACGCATTAATGCACGTTAGCTACATTTTGAATGTCATTTAGTCACAGCTGTGTGTAACCCCCTGCCTTGATTAACATAATTATGATTCCATAATGTATGATTAAAATAGATTAGAGACCGTTAGATAATTTAAACTTATTTTGACTTCCTACCTTATAGTAGGGTTTTCACAAAATCTTTCAAAACTTTTCCTTATCCTGGTCTCAATTTCAAATTTTCGAATATAATTACCTGTGCGGTTAATTCACATTCCTACATATCAGAGTGTATAACCAAATCCCCGGCAACTCCCGGGTTCTTTACATATATAAACTAAGGGATTATAAGTCACAACTAGGGGATTACATGACCAAAATCAAATATAATATTTACATCTCAAAATGTATAGTAATCCCAAGTTCAAAAGTAGATAACCAACTTTCCCAAAATCAAATATACCCCAAAGGGTCCTAATCTCTCCTGGTTGCCTGCTTCTCTTTAGAGCCACTTGCCCTGTCTGAAATGTTAGTCATTGGAAAGAATGAGATTCAAGAGAATCCCAGTAGTAATAAATCACTCACACAGTGCATAAACACATAGCCTATATGATCATGTTAAGCAACATCACAATGTATCATGGCTCACGCCACAAACGACAGCACTCATGGCTGTAAACTCTATGCGTCAGCTTTCGCTGCGATCTCAAAGTATCACAATGTATCACTAAGCGTCAGCTTTTGCTGCGAACTCAAAGCATTACAATGTATCTCAAAGTATTCATAATGCATGACAAACATACATACAATGTTTCACACACAGTATAAGAGACAGAGTTACTACCTTGTTCTTTCCTGACGTTTCTCGGCATAGTAGGTTCACGCGTACGGCAAATATCAAATCCTATAAACCAATCAGGGACAACTCGTCAATCTCTTTTCCAAGTTCTTAATTCTGTAGTACTTTAAGTTGGTTATCATTTAAACTCTTTTAGGTGGCTATTATAGGCCTAAACATATGCCTAAAGAGTTGGGGAAAAATTGTACGAAAGACCCTCCTCGGAGGCTCAAAGTGCAAATTTCCAATGGTTGGCCGCGGCCAGCCTGACCGCGGGCCGTGGCCAACAGATGCACAGAAACATTTGGGCCATGGCCAACCCCTCATGGGTCGCGGCCAACATGTAACCTTGACTCCTGGATAATTTCAAACACTCATAACTTTGTGCACAAAACTCAGAATAACTCAAACTTTATAGATGGAAAGCTTGCAATGTGAACGACAATCCTGGAAAATTTCATAATATTTCAACATCATTTGCTAGGTCAAGATACTATGCAAAGTTGGGTCCCTACACAGCATTTCAGACTTGACAAAATTTCCAGATTTTCCAATTTTCCCCAATTGGCTTCCAATGGTTCCAAGTTTCAAATCAAACACTATTTTTACATAATTTTACTCAAGGAATCCATTGAAACCATCAAAACAACCAAATTCCTTTTCCATTGACATGTCACACAATAACCACAACATGTCACAATAAATCACAATCAAATCACCACATTGCAATCCAATCCAAACCAAACCAAAATTCCCAACCAAACCCAATGGCACAAAGACACCATTTGACAGTAAATTTAACATCACATACCAACCATTACATACCATTCGAAATTCCCCAAAAATCAGGGCAAAATCACAAAATCTCAAGACCAAGCTGATGACCACAATCAATATACCAAAAGGTTCCAAATACTCACCTTAACTTCTTCCCAAGACTTGTTCTTGATTTCCACCACTTCTATATTTTCTCAGGCTTCCAAACACCACAAATCAAAAATCTGAAACCATAGGAATAAAGCTCTCAACAACATGAATAACATTAATGAAGGTGATTTGAGCTCTCAAGCACAAACTCTTACCAAAACTTTAAACTTCTTCTTTCTCTTTCCTTCCTTGGTGGGATGAAAATGGATGTTGGGGGAGAGAGAAAATATGAGATGAAGATGATGATGATGATGAACAGAAATTTTGGTGTCCCAAGGTCTCTTGGGTCCGGAATGTCTCCACTTAGGAACTCCTCCGCTCACCCTCCATTTACACAAAACGACCATGCTTTGATTTTTTTTAAAAAAAAAGTTAAAACAATAACTGGGAAACTCATGCTATCGGGAAAAAAAGAAAAACCAGAGCATCAGTTTAGGGGAAAAAAACATATCCTGGAAACTCAATGTTAAATATTAAAAAAGCAAAAGACATTGCCCAGAAGAAATCTCATTCACCGTCGCCCATCGTGCTTGTCTCTTCATCTTTGTCGTCTATCATTGTACCCTTTCACTATCAGCCATTGTCATCCACTTCGCCATCACCTGCCTTGTATAGATTTGAACCATTATTTACAAAAGAGAGGTAAGATTCCATTCTTCAATAATTAATGACCATCTTTGAAGTTTTATAGAGCTTTCTCTGTAGATTTATCTTCCTTGACTTCAATTATTGCAATGCTCATTTTCATGGAACATCTTTGCCTTTGGGTTATTTGTGTTGCCCATGTAAGTTTGCTTGAGAAACTTGTTGAGCTCTGAAGAAATTATTCTTTTCCCCTTTATTGATGCCTCACTTGTGCTAAATTTCAGACCCACTTTCAGAAGAATTATAAGAAATGGGTGCTGATAGATGCAGAGAAAAACAGAAAGGTTAGAGTGCTGATAGATATATAATTGGAAGCATTGATGACTTATTATAAATGCCTGATAGCCTCTGTGTCATCATCTCTAAACTTTTATACACTCTTTGCTTCAATTTGATAGGTGAGAATGATTGGATTACTGCTAGCTGTTTTGGGGTTATTTGCAATCATAGCATTTGGAAGCTTGCAAATAGTTGATCATATGAAGGAAATAAGTCAATTATCTTAAGATCATATCCTTCTAAAATTCTGCATTTTCATCATATTTTCTGCTGAATTCAAAATTATTGAACTCTAATGGTATCCATAAGATCTTATCATTAAATCCAAGATAAGCTCTTTGAAATTGAGTCTCAAGTGTGACAGAAATTTCTATTCACTTATTTTTCTCCATTAAGGAGGAGTACAGAAAGTAGATGTAAATGAATTAGAAAGTGTAATAAAGGACATCTTCTCTAGTAATTTCTAATACTTCTTCCTGAACTTACCACCTTACTAGAACTACCAAAAGGAATGAAGTATTATGAATTTTGTCATTCATATATGTGTAGGCATGGTGTGAACAAAGTTTCTTGTTTTTCAATTTAGACTAAGGGAATGCTTTACTTTCACTGTGGGTTCTGTAAACTAGTTTTTACAAAAGAAAACAAGTTCAAAAACCCCCCAAGTTTTAAGGAACTTCTTGTTCTAATCCCAACCTCCAAAGTCATAACTAAAATGAAAACAGAAGGATTAGAAATGATTGTTTATAATCCAAACAAAAATTAGTATTGTTTCCGTGTTAGATTCATTCAAAATGACTTTTATGATTCAAAATCTTAAAAGGTAGCAACCATATGTTAGACAGAAGATCAAGGAGAGATTAAAATTATCATCAGAATTTATAATGATATAAAAAAGTATGCTTTATGCTTAAAAGCAACCAAATATGTTAGACAAAGCAAATAAACCATTTAATTTGCTTGAACATGATGGACAGTGAATCATTCAATGAAGTAATGCAAAAGAAAGTGGCAGAAAGTGAGGGAATATACTCCCATCAGATATTCATGTGGCAGTGCTGGGTTAGTTACTCACTATTTTCTAAAAGAACTTTCAAGCTTGAAATTACTCACAATCACATCACAATAATTTTTTTCTTAAAAGTTTCTATATGTTGCTGTGAAGCATTTTGTGCTTGACCTTGGAGCTGAAAAATCACTATTTAATTTAATTGAATATGGTTACAGAAGCAGAAAAGGCATACCAAATACAAAATGAAGTTATTTACTGTGCAGTTTAAAGTATAAACTAAATATCAAAGCAATGTATTTTTGGCCCTTCAGTTCAGAGGCTGTGATATGAAGTACAAGTGTATGAGATTTCTTAAGTGAGTGCATTTATGTTTTTAATTAATGAAGTGTCTATTCACTTAAGAAAAGCAATGATGAAGCATTATCCATGATGATGATGATGACTGATTTTTACCATTTGAGTACTTTCATTTTCATCATCTGACTTCATTTCTGGGTTTTCTTCCCTCTCTACTTGGCACAAGCTTATAATAGTGTTCATGATATGAGGGGATGATACACACACACCCGCACACACACAAAAAGGGACTTTACAAGTTTCATATATTTTGCACATTTGTCTTCATACATTGTGGTAAATAATTGTAATAGTTATACACTATGAAACTTTATAATTGCAATCCAAAAAGAAAGTAATAGTTGGAATCAACCAATGAGTTATAAACAAAATGAGCTACAAAGAGAAGCTCAAGTATATCCACCAAAAGCTGGGGCTGAAACAAGTGCAGAAGCAGTGGTTGGCACAAAAGGAAGCGAAAGGAGTTGGAGTGCAAGAGCTTAACTGGATGACTTCATTTAGGAAGATCTAAGTTCATTTGTGAATCTGTATCTGTAACATATTGTAACATGGTTTATAAGCAGACAATGTAATACAATTCTATTGTAATAAAAGTTCTTTTATTTCAGAACAATTGTCTCAATGTTTTTAACATATTTTTATATGGTGATATAATTTACCTTTTGTAAACACTTGACTAAATTGCAATGCTTAAAGTGATTGGACATCATAATCCAATGGAGCCTACAAGCACAAACAATAAAATCACAATAACATGATATGTTTGAAATAAATACCTTAAGGACTTGAAAAATAGTAGCCTCACCATCATTAATCTTGTAAATGACATTTGACTTTGTTCATGTGTATTTGAGATTAGTGTACCATGTTGCAGTGGCAATGGTGTAGTTGACATAGGAAGGTCATATTGCTTTGGCACTTGTGTATTTGACACTGAGGGACCATATTGCACTGACAGTGGTGTATATGACATAGCAAGACTATATTGCATTGGCACAGATGTACATGGCATAGAGGGACTATATTGCATTGGTACTGGGATTGTTGACCTAGGGGGCCTTACATTGCACAAAGACGATGAGCTAGTTGCTCCCAATGTATTTTGGGTTTCCTGCAATAATATCAATAAAAATCATTACAAAAACATAGTGCAACTTACATAAAACTATTAATGTAAACATATATACCTTTGCACTTTGTAATGTCTTGTTAGTAGGCTTATTTTTATTTTTGACTTCTCTTTTTTTTACTAGGGTTGCCAACCCAACTTTTACTCATCTTTTTTCTCTCTCTCTTTTTGAATCCAATGCCTTCACCACCATTTTTACCATCATCATCAACAACACCACCTTCACTATCAACACTATTTGATGAGTGTTTAATAAGAAGTTCAGACACTTTCTTGTTGAGTTCTAACATTGCTTGATGAACCATAGAGAATGCTTCTGGACTCTCAGATGCAGCACTGGCTAATTTTATTAACATTGGGCACAATTGCTTATATCGATTTGAACATTCTAGTTTAGGATCAGCCTCAACTTCCTTTCCCTTGTTATCATACACTACACCATACCTTGCTTCTCTTGTCCATCTTTTTAAAATATATTTTTGTGGAAGTAGCTTGACACCGTGATCACACAATATCCTCAAGGCATGACAACATAATATTCCCCATTGTTCAAACTTCTTTCAACTACAAGTAATGGTAGCCTCCTTCTCTTCTCTTGATGGTTCAAATGTCAATCCCCACTCTCCCTTCTTATCAACTCTTGTGATGACATAATCAAATACAAAAGAATCATCAACTTCATTTATCTTTCTTTCTTTTCTCTCTTTTATACATGTAGCATCACGTAAGTCATACTCCTGTTGGAACAAGTCAAAAATTGGTGGAGTATAAACTTGACAAAGCTGTTGAAGCATTGTTGAACTCTTCAAAATCAATCTAGGTAGCTTTTGTTGTGAGTTAAAATCACTCTTCAATTAATTGTACCGTTTATCTATAATAACCTGTTCAAAGACTTTAAAGAATTGATTGATATTCCATTTGGGATTTGTGCAACTTTTGATGAATGAATTGATACTTTCACTTAGTTGGGTGCTTCTCATACCAAGAGTCTTTGAATCCTTCATATAACATACTGCCCACTTTTCTTTTATCTCATAAATAGACATCAGCCATGGATTCTCTGTAGCATTGTATTTTGACAATAATGCTTTCCAAGCTTCCTCAAATGCTATTTCCTCATCACATTGATACATGCACCAATTAAACTTACTTAAGAAATGCGAGTTATCTTTCATCAAATTTCCAAGATGTTTTATTGCATTTCTATTAATATGAAATGTGCACAGACCATGCTTTACACTTAGCATTACCTCTTTCAAGGCTCATGCCATTGCTGCATCTTGGTCAGTAAATATAGTAAATGGCATTTTCTTCTTATGTGCTTCCAAAAAAGTTTCAAAAAGCCATTTGAAAGGCTCAATGGTCTCATCATATAACAAAGCGGCACCAAATATCACTGTTTCTCTATAATGGTTGAAACCTGAGAAAATAGTAAGTGGTCTATTTTCACAATTTGTAGATTATGTTGTATAAAATGAAATCACATCTCCAAAACAACCTAGTCTATCAACATGCGTGTGTCAGCCCAAAACACATTAGTTATTTGTTCTTCTGAATCCATTTGATACGCATGAAAAAATGAAGGATTTTCAGCGAGTTGCTGTTGGAAATAACGAAGTAGACACCCGACTTCACCATATACCATTTCTCTCTGCCTCCTTGATGTTAGATAAGTCTTTACATCCTCTTTAGTATACCCCAAATTAGCCCTTCCTCCTGCATATTTACTCATTAAATTAAAAGAGGATTTTTGCTTAATCCCAACATCTTTAGCAGCCTCCAAAGCATAGCCTTGTGCTTTTAGTAATCTCCTTTGTGATGCCAACATATGAACAGTTTCACAAGGCTCCAAAGGATGATTATGATCCAAAAAAAGTTCAGTAATTCTATATCTTTCATTCACTTTTTTAATTATCATTCTGACTTCACACCCAGTTCTTGTCTCTTGTCGAGGCTTCTTGATTTTCAAATCTCTTTTATCTGGTTTTCTCACTCCCTCCTTGTGACAAACATATCTGTAATATATGATAAAACCATCTTTCCTACTCTTATTAGAGTTTTCTTTTCTAACACCAAATCCCATTCTTCCACCATAATCAACCCAATATTGCCATGCCTCTTCTACATTATCAAATGCAAGACCTAGAGTAGGAGTTGTATTTGTATCCATTGCTTAAAAGAAGCTTAAAAAACAAACAAATACCTGAAAAAACAAGTAAATAATATAAAGCATGAACATCCTAGCTTAAACATATACTAAATTAAAACAAACATAAGAAAAACAACTAGCATATATAAGTAATGTAATCAATATAAAATGAAATGATTCCTTTTTTTTCCATGGTTATCCGATTATAAAAAGCAACACAAGCAAAAAATTCAAAGGGATGTATACAAACTATAGAACAAAAATATATAACCAATGAAGAAGCAATCAATAAATATAAAAGATGAACAAGCTAATACCTTTCTTCCCCAATGATTTCTTCCCAGGTATGACTTGCAAAGATTTTTTGGAGGCAAAAACGTGACTTTCCCGCTTAGCATGAGCTTCACAAGTTCTTTTTTTTTTTCCTCCCTAAAGTGTTGTTCTATTTTTGACTTTTTCCCGCTTAGAATAAAGTGCAGCTCTGTTTTTTCTTTTTTTCGATAGCATGAGTTTCCCAGCAATTGTTTCCCAGCACGGTCGTTTTGTGTAAATGGAGAGTGAGTGGAGGGATTCCTAAGTGGAGGCATTCCAGACCCAGGCCTCTTAGGGCGACCTTGAGGGAGAGAAGAGAGAGGGAAATGCTTTTTGACATTTTGACCAAGTCTAAGGCTCTCCTTATGCCATGTGTCAAAATCCTATTCTCTCTTCTATGAACTCACATACATCCCTATACGTGGGATTCCACCCATTGCTTATTCCATCCTAGCCATCGATCTCAATTATCTATGAGTTTCCTCTTTGGTAACTGTCCAATTGATCGGTGAATTTACCATTTTGCCCCTGGTTGTCATAACATATACGATACCCTCATCAAGCATATTTTACATCACAATTCACATCATATATTTCAAAAATGCTTAACTAACATTAATTACACCACTTTTGAGGTTATTGGTCCTTAATTATAATTACAATTTAGGATATTACACTGTGCATCCTACAAACATGGATAAAGTTGCATGAAGACACTGATGGATGACGTTAATGTTGTTGAAAGATTTTTTGCGTGTTAATGATTTTATGTCCATGTAAACCGTGTTGTATTGATGCAAGCGTTATCGGGTGTGAATTATTAATTTTAGATTGCAAGGAAATGCTTCCCGTGCGTCGCAACGTGCGGGGAGTAAATGCTAGTTTACATAAGGCCTGTTTGGTACAGTGGAATTGAGGAGATGGAATTGGAATTGAAAATGAATTCCTATTGATAACATGTTTGGTATGATGGAATTGTCCTTGGAATTGAATTCCATGTGGAATTCAATTAAGCCCAATTCCATCAAATAAATTCCATCTCAAAAACTAGGATTTACAATTCCATGTGATCATTTCCATCTATTACCCTCCACTACCTTCAAAAAAAAATAAAAAATAAAAAATTGAAGGACATTTTGGTATTTTTATACAAAAATTAGATCTCATTTCCATGACATACTAAACATACTTTTAGACACCGTTTCCATTTCCACTTCCATATCCATTTCCATATCTATATCCATATCTATATTTATTTCCATCAAAATCAATTCTAACGGGCCTTATATTCCAGCTCTTGGACAATACTGCACAGGAGACAATCAGATTTGGGAAAAACAACATCGTTTTCTCGGCCCATGCGTGATAGGGTGTGTTTAGTTCAATGGAGGGGAGCAATGTTTGATTCCAAAATTACCCTCGCGAGCGCGGGAAAGTTTTGGCTCCACAATGGCGCCATGTTGAATTGAACAAGGTAATATCAATACATATCATTGCATTTCAGATTTCATCCTCAATCCTATCCAAGCTGAGTTTTACCTTTCTGGCTTTCTCCCATCCGTCTAGTTTCGTTCTTCTCTCAAGTCACACCCTATTGTGTTTTTTTTTTGTTAATCTCTTGCTTTCTCCAAGTGCTAATTTGGGTTCTTACAAAGCCCTAACTTATACCCTCGTGCATTCCCTGACAAGATGGAAATGGAGGGATTATCTTTGATTTGTGGCGGCTTAGGAGTCATTGAGGAAGACAAAAATGGAAACAAAATTGGCTACACAAAAGATGAATACTGTCTAGGTATGATTTAGTTTTATCTCAGTTGTTCCCTTTGGCGCCTGTTTCGTTTATAATTTTTGGTTCCTTACTGGTCGATTCACTTCTAGATAATTTAAAGGATTTGCTGAGATTTTTGAGACGTGATGATCCGCAAACCCGAGACGTGTTCAAGCAAGTCTGCAAATGGGACATTGTTTCCAAAGATTTGATACCCATTATCGAGCACTGCCAAGAAGATCGCAACTTGCTTTTAAATGCAGGTTTTTATCATCTCCATTTTTGTTGTATACTTCTTTTTGGTCATATTTATGGGATTTATATGTTATTGTGGTGGACTTGTAGTGAAGGTGCTAGTGTTCATTACTATGCCTATTGAGCCATCTTCGGCAGATATTTCCCAGCAATTAGAGTATCTTTGGAAGTTAAAAGCTTCAATTACAAGCAGTGATATTGTGGCAGTGATAGTCTCATTTCTGGAAGGCCCCCTTGAGAATTTGGAAAGGTGAGAGGAACATTTTATAATTCATAGTACTTTCTCCTTTTGTTGAGAATGGTAGGTAATGAAGGAAACATAATTTGAAATCTCCCCATGTCTGTTAATTGGCCTTCTTCTTTTGGCTACTTTCACAGTGATGCATTTACTGAGGATGATTGGAAACTAGTGCAGCTAGTACTTACTTTATTTCGAAATATCCTAACTGTTCAAGAAATCCCGTTGCAACAGAAGACAGGGGGTTCTGCTAGTCAATTACTATCACTGAGAGATAGTTTTCTGGAACTTTTGTTCCGTGAAAATGTTATGGATATTATTTTGGTTATAATTAATTATGCTGGAGGTTCTAGTGCTTTTCTTCGTCAAGATAATTTGCTTCTTCTGGAAATTTTGCATTACATATTTATGGGTCAAGGGCCAGAGCTGATTGTCAGAGCTCATCTCAATGGATTAAAGGTCAGTTTTCCTACTATATTTAGCATTTTTTTTTTTGGCAATTACAATTTCTTTGTCAAGCTTGTGAGAAGAACATAAAAAAATGAATATGCCAAGGCTTTTTCTTCCATTATGTTTTTGTGTCTTGCCCAGTATATGGTAGAAGTATATCTTTTATTGAACTTCCACATTAAAAACATATGATAGAATCATAGTTTCTGGAAATTGACAGTCTAACTTGTAAGGTTTAGTTTTATCGTGTAGCTTTATCTTTTTATGTGTATTAAATCTCAAGTGCCTTTTTTCTCTTGAGTTTTAATTTGTTTCATAAATGGCATGTTACTATTTTTCTTAGGTAGATGAAGATTCTCAAGTGTGTCTTAATAGTCTCAAATCCGTCATGGAGGAAGAAGCAGAGAAAAGAAGGCGTTGTAGGTTTAACATTATGATTTGGCATTCGCAATTTAGTGGAACATTTTCACGGCTTACCATGGTAATTATTTTTGCTTTCACTGATTAGCAATTGAATGGAAGATTTTCATGACCACGGTTTGAATCTTGTGGGTAGGATGGTTCAAAAGCAGTATTTAAGGGAAATCCCTGTTCTCGTAATATTCTACACAAATCACAAAATATCACTCGGGGTCCAGCGAAAAAGATTGCATGGGATCATCCAAAGTTTCTTCCAACAAAAGATAAGATATTGGAGTTGCTCTATGGGTTTGTCAATCAATTTCTATCTGGAGGATACAATAGTATGTTCTTCTGGAGTGAATTGTTTATTATCAAATTTTATGACATGGTTTACCGTATGTAAAGCTAAACTTTCTTCTTGGAATATATCTTGGTGTCAGCTTTGATGCAATCAATTTGTGAAGATGTTGAAAAGGAACACCCTGCGATTCAACATAGTGATGTCATAGTTTTCTTTGAGGTCGCTGAATTTGTCACTTCATTTCAGTTTTACAAGTATTCAGCTTCTAAGGTGAGAAAGATAACCTGAGATATTGTTATCAATAGGAGTGCTTTTTGAAACTGATAAACATAACGTCATGCCTTGATTAGTGACTGTATCTGTCATCGTTTCATTAAAAACTGAAGCGAGAGATTTCTCATTATCTGTGTTGCATTATGCATGGATTATGTAGAAAGTAATACTGCAAAGTATTACTGTGTTGGTCGTGTTTATGATCTGATGGGTCTAATATTCATGTGGCCAAAGTGACCCCGACCACCCCCCCTTTCCCAGAACTGCATGGGCCATCCAACAAAATTTATAAACAAGCATTTACTTGGTCTTCTCTCTAGAAACTCTGAATTTCAACTGCTATAAAGCTGGATAAAAAACACAGTAGCACAATCTTAATTGCCCTTAAGTTCTTGAATATGCAAATTCGAAAATGAATAGTTAGCTATTATAAAATTTACACCTTTTATGTTCATGCTTATTGCCTACCAGTTGATGCTTGGCTCCCCTTAGATTAGTCTGTGGTGAGGTTTGATATTTGTCATGCTAAAGTATTCTGAAGTGCTGTTGAATTTCTCATTGAACCATTGTGTGCTTATCGTGGGACTTCTCCAATGAGAGACTATCGGTATCAGAGTTCATGATGGTTGAATTAGATGAACTTCATCCTTTACATTGTAAATGATAAGTTGGTAACAGTGATTATGAGGATGTTCACAGTTCTGTTTTCTTTGATAGATGAACAACGAAATCAACCTTCTTGAGACTTTTGATGATAAAGATACTCTTGGGACAGATTTCAATGGTCAGATATGTGGGCCTATTGCAGCAACTATGAATGAGGCAATGTTTCAGTTGGTCATTTCGAAGTGGCGTCATGCCTTTGATTCTCTAAAGGAAACAAATGACTACAAATTTCTATCAGCAGCTGGTTCTCTCATGAAGAATATGGTGATGAAAACTCTTCAATTTTAACAGAACATTTTTCTATGCTTTGTTTAGTTTGTGATTGTGTTTGCATGCACAAAGGTGGTTGTGCTTAATGTTAAAAAAACAACAGATTGGTTGCTGCTTGCTGGTTTGATAGCCATTTGCTTATTATTTTTTTTATAACCGAGTGCCCATGTTACACAGAGGATCATATGTTGCCATAAACATATAAGATACCAATTTCTAGGAGAAGGAAGAAACAGAATTAATTAGTATATTTAGTCAGTTTTTCTTATTTGAATGATTTGAAGTATTCAATTTTTTTATCTTTAGAGATTTTAGGAATATTTGAATGATGGTTTATCCTAAATATTTAAATTAGATTATCTTGGTTTATTTAGTTTATCTTAGTCAAATATTTAAATATTGCTTAAAGATATTAGGATTATTTTTATATTATCTTTTTGTAAACTCACCTTATAAATAGACTAGCCTTCCTAAAGCTAGTCACTCAGGAATAATATACCAGTTTCATTCTTTTGGATTTTTGGAGATTATTTGATAGAATACCAAGGCCTTTGGCAGTTTACACTAGAAGGAACCGTGTGGGTTAAGTAGGGGTAGTTTAGTCGTTTGCTCTGTTTAAGGAATTCCAGGGTAGTTTATTATGGTTATGTTAGCAGTTTGTATGAGTTATTAGGTTATCCTTATCTTATCTTAGACAGTTATTCTGCTGTAAGTCTATTTAAAGATGTTGTTAGACTTGTTAAGGGGAGGAAAAAGTATTATTCAGAATTATTGACTTGTTCTGGAGTTACAGATCCTGGCTTTAGTTTTCCCTTGTCCTCTCTGTTTCCTTGGTTCTATCATTTGGTATCATAGCAATAATCTCTGGGCCATTGTGGTATTATGGGAAATAACAAGAAGAAGCAACAATCCACTGATTCTCCAGTACCTAATCAAGAGGCAGAATCTTCGAAACTCCATGAGACTGAATTACCCACTACTGAAAATTGTTCACAACGATTGACTTTCATTGTGACTAAACTACAAAGCCTTGATGCATACATGAAAGAGATGAAGAAGAATAAGAACCCTGCCATAGAAATTGATCCAGAAACTCAGAAGAACTATGAGGAATATGATGATTCAGACAATGAAACTCCCTGGTGGCACAAGAAGCCACACAAAAGGCCGCACACCAAAGTTGAATTTCTGAAATTCGAGGGCGGCTATCCTAGAGGCTGGGTTATGAAGGTGGAGAAGTACCTTCGTTATTACCAAACCCCTGAGACGTGAAAGTAGATGTCACTGCAATGAATTTAGAAGGAGAAGCGCTCAATTTGTTTACTTGGGTCTCATCAAGCCGAACTATACGATATTGGGAGGAATTGATTCAAATTTTCCAGGAACAATTTGGCCCTGCAGAATTTCAGAACCCGGATATCTATTTATGTGACATAAAGCAGACCCGAATTGTGGTCGAGTATAGAAAGGAGTTTGTTCGCCGTTCTTCTCGTGTGCAAGGTGGCCTGAACACTGTTTACTAGCAGTCTTAATCAATGGATTGAGGGAAGAATTGAAATCGGATGTGAAGATTCAAAAACCGAGAACCGTTTATAAAAGGCCTCAAGTCTAGCCCTCTCGAATTTGAAGGCAAATATCTGCCGCATTGTTCGAATGTGAAGGCTGCGCAATTAAAGGGCTTGGAAAATAATTTTAATTGGCGAGAAAATAGGACACAAGTGCCACGTCATAATCGGGGAATTAATAATTCCCCAAATTCGGCAAATCCCAATTATAGCAAGCCGTTATTAACCTCGGAATCTCCACATAATCAGATAGCAGCAACATCTTCGGGAATCTCGGAAACTGAACGGCAACTTAGGAGGAACAAGGGATTGTGCTATTGGTGTGGGGGAAAATTCTGTCCTGGTCTCTATTGTAGTTCGTCTTTGAAACTAATGGAATGGTCCGACGATCCTGAAGAACCAATGAACGAGGAAGACAATACGGGCTTGGACACTTTTGCCGAGATTTCCTTGCATGCTTTTCTCAGTAAATCGTCATCCACCACTATGAAAGTTAGAGGGACCCTCCAAACGAAGTCTGTGTTGATCCTAATTGAGTCTGGTTCTATACATAATTTCGTTTCCAGCAAGTTGGTGACAGAATTATGTTTGGCGATAAAAGAGCTTTCACCGTTCGGAGTTCAAGTAGGAGATGGCCCTATGGTCTCTTGTAACACCATTTGTAGATAGCTTGAGGTGAAGGTTCAGAATTTGACAATTCAAGATGATTTCTTCCCTTTCTATTCGGGTGGCGTTGATATGGTGCTCGGTATAAAATGGCTGGTTTCTTTAAACACGGTTGAGGCAGATTGGCAGAAGATGTTCATGATTTTTTGGGTGGATAGTCGCCGATATAAACTCCAAGGAACACCACAGCCTGATTCCAATCCTACGTACCAACGTCATCCAACACACAACAGAACCTAATTCTTCGATTTCTTCTCGCAGTGACAAACTAATTGAAAAGTTTGAATTGTTAGAAGCTTTACTGCAAGAATACCAACCAGTATTCGAAGAACCACAGGTTTGTGTCCTGAAGCAGTTCCCCCCCAACATTCGCCCCTATCGATATCCTCATTCCCAGAAGGATGAAATTGAGCATTAGGTTGCTGAATTGTTAGACAAAGGATTCATTCATCCAAGTGTAAGTTCTTTTGCTAGTCCCCTTCTACTAGTTCCCAAGAAGGATTCATCCTGGAGGTTGTGTAGACTACAAAGAGTTGAACCGTATTACTATCCTAGATAAGTTTCCCATTCCTAATATTGTTGAGTTGATTGATGAATTACATGGAGCAAACTATTTTTCAAAGATTGATTTAAGATCCAATTACCATCAAATTCGAGTTCAGTCTGAGGATGTTACCAAAACTGCTTTCAAAACTCATTCTGGACATTACGAATTTGTTGTGATGCCTTTTGGACTCACTAATGCTCTTGCCACTTTTCAAGCTGCCATGAATGACTTATTTCGTCCTTTTCTCTGAAAGTTCATCTTAGTCTTTTTTGATGACATACTAGTGTATAGCAGAAACTTTGAGGATCATATTTCCCATCTTCATACAGTTCCATCTCTTATGCAGCTGCAACACTTCTTTGCCAATACCAAAAAATGTGACTTTTTGCAGCTTGAAGTGTCTTATTTGGGACATATCATATCATCCACGGGGGTAGCAGTAGATCCATACAAGGTCATAGCAATCACTGATTGGCCTCTTCCTCAAAATATCTCAGAATTACGAGGTTTTCTTGGCCTCACTGGCTACTATCAGAGATTTGTCAAAAATTATGGTCAAATAGCCAAGCCACTCACTAATATGACCAAGAAGGATGCATTTGGTTGGACAGATTTGTCAAAGAGGGCGTTCCTTGTTTTGAAAGAAGCACTCATCAATGTTCCCATCTTGCAGCTCCCTGATTTTTCCAAACCTTTCATTGTCGAATGTGATGCTTCATCTATGGGACTTGGTGCCATTTTACAGCAAGCAGGTCGTCCCATTGCTTTTTACAGCAAAGGACTGTCTATCTCTAAGCGCCACAAGTCTGTCTATGACCAGGAATTGCTTGCTTTGGTTTCTGCACTTCTAAAATGGAGACACTACCTCTTGGGGCATAAATTTGAGGTGTATACCGATCATCATAGCTTGAAATACTTGCTGGAACAGCATGTGACAACCCCTGAACAGCAAAGATTGATGATGAAATTGCTTCCATTTGATTTCACAATCAAATACTGTGCTGGTCGTCTAATAACGGTGCTGATGCCCTTTTCCGCTGTCCTCATTCGGCTGAATTGTTCGTGTTAGCAGTCCCACAGGCAGCCTCTCTCAATGATTTACCTCAATTATTGGTGCAATACTTGTATACTTCTTCAATAATCTCTTCTCTCCAAACTGACCCATCATCAGTGCCACACTGTGCCTTTTCTTCAGGCCGTTATACTTCAAAGATGGCTACTAATTCCTGCTGCATCTGCCTTTACCAGACTGCTCATGGCCAAGACTCATTTTTCTCCATTAGGAGGCCATGGCGGAGTCTTAAAGACTCTTAAAAGGTTGCAGCACCAATTCTATTGGCGAAACATGAAGGAGGAAGTTAAACAATTTGTAAATGCCTGTCTTGTATGTCAGAAGAATAAATATCTTCCTCAACCTCCTGCAGGCCTTCTTCAGCCATTGGATATTCCCCACCAGATTTGGGAAGACATCTCTCTCGATTTCATCATTGGTTTGCCTAAATCCAATAATTGTGAAGCCATACTGGTGGTGGTTGATCGTCTGAGCAAATATGCTCATTTTCTGGGATTACCACGTCACTTTACAGCCAAGACCGTTGCTGTTCCTTTCTGCAAAGAGTTTGTTAGGCCGCATGGGTTTCCCACCTCTATCATTTCAAACTGAGACACCATTTTTCTTATTGCTTTTTGGCAAGAGCTCTTCCAACTCAGTGGTACAAAGTTGAAGATGAGTACAGCTTATTATCCACAAAATGATGGGCAAACCGAGGTGGTGAATTGCTTCCTGGAGACTTATCTTCGGTGTTTTTCTCAGGATCATCCCAAGAATTGGAGTAACTACCTTCACTAGGCAGAATTATCTTATAATTCAGGTTTTCACTCTTCTTCTGGTTCTACTCCATTTAAAATTGTTTATGGATACCAAAAGGAGCTACCAAGTTATTTGAACTAGAGGATTACTTTGATGAGAGTGTGCTCTCCACCCAAAACAACCTTGCTGTGGGTCAAGAGATGATGAAAAATTATGCAGATTCGCATAGAAGAGAAATCGAGTTTCAACCAGGAGACTTGGTTTTCCTCAAAATCCAACCTTACAAGCAACACTCTTTCTTACAAGCAACACTCTTTGGCTAGACAACGGTTTGAAAAGCTTGCACCTAGTTTTTGTGGTCCTTCTCCAGTGCTGCGAAGAATTGGATTAGTTGCTTATGAATTGCAACTTCCACTTGAGGTCCGAGTTCATCCTGTATTCCATGTTTCACTCCTCAAGAAGGCTCACGGTTCTGATCCTTCAATTTTTCCTCCCTTGCCAATTGCTGCAGATTGGGAGTGTTAGTTGGAACCTGAACAAATTCTGTCATCCAGACTTTCTGCTCCAACAGATTCTTTCACCAATTCTGTTGTCGAACTTCTTGTCAAATGGATGGGACATCCAGCAGAAGATAACAGTTGGGAACCATATGATCTGATCGCAGCACAGTTTCCTTCATTTCGCCTTGAGGACAAGATGACTTTCAAAGGAGGGAGTAATGATAGAATACCACAGCCTTTGCAGGTTTACACTAGAAGGAACCTTGTGGGTTAAGTAGGGGCAGTTTTGTCTTTTTGTTCTGTTTAAGGAATTCCAGGGTAGTTTATTATGGTTATGTTAGCAGTTTATATGAGTTATTAGGTTATCCTTATCTTATCTTAGACAGTTATTATGTTGTAAGTCTATTTAAAGATGTTGTAAGACTTGTTAAGGGGAGGAAAAAGTACTATTCAGAATTATTGACTTGTTCTAGAGTTACAGATTCTGGCTCTAGTTTTCCCTTGCCCTCTTTGTTTTCTAGGTTCTATCATTCTTCTAAAGTATTAGGCTAGTGAGGAAGAGTTGAGCGATATACTTTCTCTCTTTTCCATATTAGAGTTGGGCTTTATTAGTGACATGAGTTTAAGATCATTGCTCATATTCTAACAGATAGATTCTTTTCCTTTATTTCTCTTATTATCTTTTGAGCGCCTAACACATCATCAGCCAAGTTCAATTTTGTGGCACTCAAAATTGCTTTTGAATTGGTGCTGTTCCAGTCTCTATTTATTCATTCCTCAGTTCTTCCAGTTTGTTTTATTATCATTCTTTTTTTAATCCTAAGATGGGGTCATTGCTCAACATCCTTATGTCATCAAAGTTTCCACTGTTTATATGCTCCTTTTGGCGTTTTGATCTTGACAAGAACAATGAGGGGGTCCACTACTGGGTTTCTGCTTCCTGACGTACTGAAGTAGCAAGATGATTAGGTAATCTGCTTCCTGACTGCCTTTTCATGCTTGCAGATTCTTATGCTGGATTTGGTTCTTAAGTTATTGCCGGAACACTCTAAGGAACCTCAAACAGCTCGGATCCTTCTTTACAAATTATTTTATGATCAGACTGAGGAAGGGATGACTCATTTTCTCCTGAATTTGATAAAAACATTTGACGCTCACAAACAGCCCAAAAGGTTTGTTGATTTATTTTTTTGGTTCAAATGACAATTTTCTCTGGGAAATTGGGTTCTAAATATTGATCTTTTGTTTTCTTTACAACGGTTTTATTCCTGGTACCGTGCATTAGTCATTAATAAATATCATGCCACTATATCGGTTAATCATATTGCAACATCTTCCTTGTTATATATATATATACTTTTTTGCTCAAATACCTTTGATTTTGTTATTTTCTTTGATTGTGACCTCAACCTCAGTCTTGGTAGGGGTAGGGGCCTTTTTCTTTTTTTGGGGCAATTATGGGTTAGACTCACTAAAAATACATGGTTTGCCCCCTATTTTCCAATCAATGTGTTGCACCCATTCTTGAGCAGCCTTAAGGAAATAGAGTAGTTGGAAAGCTACGTCAAATTTTTTTTTTTATTTCATTACATGATTATGTGACTGAAACAAATTATACAATATATTATATAACTTCTATTTCCCAATTGTTGAAAGATCGAAGGCTAACATTTTTAAGCTCACTGTTTGCAGAAGGAAATCCCTTTTCTTGTTTTTCCTGATCCAATTTGTGTGATCACTTGTCAATTGAAAGTCAATCAATGTGTATAATATTGCCTTTACGTTTGCATATATAACAGTCTGTATCCAACTGAAGTTGCTGTCATATTAATACTCGTTGTTGTCAGTGATCTTGCAGATTTGGTTGAAATTATTCATGAAGTTGTGAAGCTGCTGGAAAACCTCCAGGCTCGTGGAACATTAAGGGTAAGCTGATTATTCACGTACACAGTTACTCACATGGCAGCCATTTGTCTCCCACAATTTGAGGTTGTCAGCTATGTTATGTTGAAAAGTAGTTCCAGGGTTAATTACAATCGCTTTATGATTCTTAAAGCATACCTGTAACATAGAACTTCCTTGTTGCTGCAAATATGATCTTATACTTTTTCGCAGTGGCTTCAGATTTGATATTATAACTTTTCTCTATTAACTTTCTGATGTTTTACCTATTCAAAGTTTCTAATACTTTACCCATCTGAAGTTTAGATATGAAAATAGGCTAAACATATCTTGCACTATACTTTTAAGTGTGTCATAATTTGTTTTTTTATTTCTCTGCTAAAATTTTTGGTCTGTGAATTAACTGTTATTAGTCTTTTGTTCCTTTTTTTTTTTTAAATTTATTGAAGGTGTCTAGAAAATTAAGGAAGGTGAAAAAGAAAAAGTTCCAGGAGGGAATTGAAATTGGAGACAAACTTTGCAGAGACCATTCTGATACTGAAAACGAGGTTGGTGACTCTGGTCCCAATCTATCGTTACTCGAAAAGCAGATGCCAGAGAAGGAATATTCACCGAACAGAAGTTCTGGCGGTGAAAAGGACATTGTTGGCCCTGATAATGATAATCAACATGAAAAAATTGTTCAGGAAGATGAGAACGCACTGGGTGAATCGGAACTAAAAGACTTTAAAAATTATGAGCATGCTAATGAGGGTTTGTTACATGACACTGGCGATTTTTCTAATGATGAGCAGCAAACTGAATATAATGAAGTTGATTTCAAGGTTTCAACGCTGGTATCTGCCTTTGCAAATCACAATATTATTCAGAAAACTTGTTGGTTGCTCAAGTTTTACAAGAGCAATTCCTTTGCTACAAACCATCACATAATAAGCATATTGCAGAGGATCTGTGAGGACCTTGAGCTTCATCCAATGCTCTATCAGGTTGTTATCGGGAAGCATTTTCAACTCCAATGAGATTTTCTAGCTGTTTATGAAATTAAATATTATTTCTTAATTATTAATTTTGTTACTATTTAATTGCAGCTATCATTGCTCACCACATTTTATGATATCCTATCGGAACAAAAAAAAAGTCCATCCCAGAAGTATGCAAATATTGTTGCTTTTCTGACCCGTTTGATTAGACAAATGCTGAAAACAATGAAAAAACAACCACTTCTTTTTGTGGATATTCTTTATTGGAAAACCCGAAGGGAATGCCACTACGTTAATGCTGAATATTTGTTGGATGAGCTTAGCCATTTGAAGAAAAAAAGCAGAAATTTGAATTCTACTCAAGTGAATGGAGAAATTGGTTCATCAGCAGAAAAGTTGTT
This sequence comes from Inga leiocalycina, assembly GCA_963242795.1. Lineage (NCBI taxonomy): Eukaryota > Viridiplantae > Streptophyta > Magnoliopsida > Fabales > Fabaceae > Inga > Inga leiocalycina. The sequence goes on from OY725331.1 coordinate 40,582,553, forward strand.
GACACGTAGAAGCATAGCAGATGCACTTGGTGATGATGAAGCAGATGTTGTGATTACTCATGACTTGGGATATCAAAAGTGAGATCAATTTGACTATTCCTGCATGTTGCCTATTAGTTAACTTTCGAATTGTGTCAGGGACTTGTCATGATCTAGTCACGTAATTCTAGAATCTTGGCTATTTGATAGTAATTTGGTGTTGACAAATATTTAAGTTCATTTTATTTTCTATTGATACATGATTTCTTATTGCGTCTTTATTGAATTGACATACTACAAATAATCATACACAAAGACGACCATGGCATTCTTTTTATTTTTCCTGCTATGATGAAAACTTAATTAAGCTAATGTCATATTTCTGATGCTTGGTTACTTGCATGTTACAGTGGGGAGCAGTTGATAGAAGATGAATTTGGAAGGGCTTCAAGTCATAGGAAAAGGCTTCGTCTTGATGGTGAACTAGAGAGACAAATAAAGGATCTTTTTGAGAAGTAGGTTTCATTTGAGTTTAGAAAATTTATAGCAGTTTTGAAGGGAGTCAGAAGGATTGATTCTTCATTTTATATTTGTCACCATTGATTGGTGTGTGACTGTGATTTTATTTTTGTTGGTTTTCAATCATGCATGGGAATTAGGTTTGTCTGCATTTTCATAACTGGCTCTTGTTGTGCAATGGCCATTTCAGATTCAAAGATGATCAACGTTGTAGTAGTCGTATTGCTGAGGTAATAGATCCAGATGGTAAACTTTCACCTGATCAAATTTCCCGTCAGCTTAAAAAACTAGGGCTAAGTGCACCAAGGAAAAATATTGCCAATTCTGATGAACATTTTCGAGCAAGCACTAATCATTATGAGGGTGAAGGAACTACAAACAAAGATACTAATCTTGGGGAATCATTGAATTCCGAGCAAAATCCCTTGGGGCAGCATCTGTAAGTGTATATAAACTTTTGTGCATATTGAGTTTATGACTTAACCATTTTTCTGTGTTATTTACTGGCACTTGTATTTAATTTTGTAATGGCTCAGAAAAAGCTTAGGTATCGTACCCTTGATCATAAAACTCTAATGGCTATTTCACTTTTTAGTATAAGCAGCTTTAATGCTAATGTACTGACTATAGTTTGGCCCTCCCTAAAGTTTGTGTTATTTATTCTGTAGGCAGAAAAGAAAACGAGTACATGCCTTCAGTGAAGATCAAGAATCTCTAATCAGATCTCTATATGAGCAGTGAGTATCGATATCATTAATCTTGAACACTTAGTTGTAGATATATTTTATCTCTCTTGTCTGCTAATTAAATGAATTGTTAAATGGGCATCTCATGGACTATTCTTAGTTCTGGTTGTTATTTTGTAGCTAAAACTGCAAAAAGGATGCAAAAAGTTGACAACTCTTTTGCTTTGAATATGTGGGTTTTGTTGCTTCTTTAGGTTCAAGGACCATAGGAGATGCTGCTACAAGATAGCCAGTGCACTGGATATAGATGGAAAATTCACTTCTCGCCAAGTGTCTCGTAAACTTAAGCAGCTTGACTTATCTCTTCCTCAGAAGAAGAATTTGAAAGGCAATATGCACCCAAGAGATGAGAGTCTTCACGACTCTTATACAGATAAAGCTGATGGGTCTGATGATGAGACACTAGTGTCATTAATTAAGAGGTACTATTATTCTGATATATATGTTTATTTTACACACAACATTATATTGAAAACCTAACAATAAATATTTGCTGTAGTTTTCATCTTTACTTGATAATTTGAATATGCAATAAAGCACTTGCTTTGAGTTGTTCATCAGTTATTACAAATACAATGGACCTTGTGGACAATTTGAGAGAAATATATTTGTCTGATTATCTTCCCAGGGTATTGAGATATTGGCTATTTATAAATAAGAGGGAATAAACTCTCAAAAATGAGATAATAAGCTGTTAAAAAAAAAGAGATAATAAAGCTCATTAAAACCAAATGAATGCTAGTAACGGCAATTTCATAATAAAGGGGAGAAAAGGAAGAAAATGAGGGAGATTGTTGGCAGAAACTTTTAACGTTATTCTAATAAATGTGGAAAGCATATGCTGTATATGAAGTTGTAGGTACAATTAGTATTTAAAATAACAATTCAAATAATCATAGATAAATATGAGATAAAGCCTTGTGTCCATTTATTTCAAACCTAGATAATATAATCTAATTCCTAATTCAAACTAAAGTAAACATCCTAAATTTTGGAATAAAGACAATTATTACACATAAAATAATCTAATTCTAAATAAAATTCTAAATTTTCCCACTTTTGACAAGTTTTCCATTTTCCACTATTAAATTGATGTAGAATAGGTGAGGGAAAGGGGGGGGGGGAGAATAAGGTGGGAGAAACGAGAAAAAAAAGGATAGTAAAAAAATGGACGGCGATGGAGATGACAAATACTCAAATAGCTTGTTTGGTTCAACCGTATTGCATGCCTGCAGTGGTTATTAAGATTGCATTACCAAGATAAAAGTGTTTGGTTGCTTTTTAGCATGTAATAGGGTTTATTATGGTAACGATGATTACCAAAAAATGGTAATCCTCATTCATACTTCTCCCCCTATGAATACTCATTACCATCCCATTGTATGGTTAAAAAAGTCCAATATACCTTTTAACTTCATTTGTTTTTGTTTCACTTGTCTCATTTCACCTGTCACACCATGCCCAACCTCTACCCCCTCTACCTCCTCCTCTTCCACCACCGTCGTTGACACCCCCGTCGCCGCCACCTCCACCATTGTGACCGCCACCACTACATCCTCCTACACTACCGTCGTCGCCACCCCATGCCACCGCTGCCACCTCCACCATTGTGGCCGTCGCCACCCCCGCCACCTCCTCCTCCTCCTCCTCCTCCGCTGTCACCCCACTATTGTTGTTGCCACCACTACCTCCTCTTCCTTTGCTGCAATCGTCACCACCCCCGTCGCCACCACTACCTCCTCTTCCATTGCCGCCGTTGCTACCTCCACCGCCGTTGTTGCCACCCCCCGTCGCCACCACCTCCATCATTGCCGTTGTTGCCACCACTGCCTCCTTCTCCACCGTCGTCACCACCATCGTTGTCGCCGCCGCCAGCACCACTACCTCCTCCACCGTTGTAGCTATCACCACCTGCCATCGCCACTACCACATCACTGTTACGATCACCTCCACCATCACAACCATTGACATCAGACGATCCTTGTCGTGATAGCGTGATGGTTATCATGAGGCAACTCAATGGCTCTTAACTATTTTTTCTACAAAAATTATATTAAGGGTAAAATAGACTGTGTAATAAATTAATTTTAACCAATTATTAAAAAAATAACTCATTGCATTTTGCTTAAAAATCAAACCAAATACTAGCCCTATGATTACCATTGCATTGCATTATCATTCTATCGCATTGCACTGCACTGTAGGGTGTGGGATCAAACCAAATGGGCCAAGAGTTTATTAATAACAAAAAAAAAGTTCTAACAATTGAGGAAATCCTAATGCTATTTATAGAGTCCGAGGCGCAATTATTGAAATTAATAATAATAATAATAATAATCTCTACGAACTCATTTACGGGGTGGTATAGATTCTTATTATCCCTTAAACAATGGTTAGGTTTTGATTTTCAGAACCATTGACCCCTAGGTCGAATACCACTAGACATGTACACTTGTATCCTTTTTTTTCAAAAATATGAAAACATCAGTGTTTTATTTTAGTTCTTCATATATCATGATTTCATTCCAGCATCTTGATTTACCTAGGCATGTGCTTTTCTAGCGCCTCTTGTTAATGTGTTTTAGAAGTTTAGCATCTTAAAGGCACCTTTTGTCTTTTTACTTCCTTGGTTGGTAGAACCCATGCTAAATGTGGGAATTAAACATCTTATACTACTTTTGTCTCTATCAATTTTCTATGAATTTATTTATTGGAAACATGAACCCTTAACATTGATATTTGGTTTTTAGTTTTTACTAGTTTGTCCTTTCCCTCCACCTGCCCGGTCTTGAAAATTCTGACAATTGGACCTCATATATATGTTTTTTCAGATTTCTACAAGTAAAAAGGTTCTGTGCTTTTCACTCCATTTTTCTGCATCTATTCTAACATGCTGCTGATTTTCTGATGGTCATCTTTGGTCATTACTCACGTGTTGCTTTATTATTTCCAATTTTCCCTTCTTACACTACTTAATTGTCATATATTCCTTATTATAATGGTTTCCACTCATGCTTTTTCAAAGTACTGCAAAGCACATATTTTTATTGCAACCTCTGCCAAAGGGCCTAAACTGATTAAACGAAACCTAATACATTGCTAATATTAGGGGGCTGTTTGGTTCAATTCCGGATTTTCATGGCAATGGTAATACTAATTGCATTACCATTAATTCCATTGGTAATGGTAATGATAACCAAAAAGATGGTGATCATGATTTAAGGGGTGGGGCTGTGAATAATTACTATCCATTACCACTCATTTATACCAAAAATACTCTTATCCTCTTCTGTGTTTCTTCTCCAAAAATTCTTTTCGTCTTCTCCTTTCCCTCCCTACTTTCTTACCATTGGTGATGCTGACACCTCTTCCCCACCACCTCCGTCAACAATTCTTCCTGTCCTTCCCATTTGTTCCTTCCTCACTTCCATCTTTCTTTCTCACTTAAACCGTCTGCAATCAGATCCTAACCCCCCTTTCCCATGGATTTTGATCATAATATCACAATCCAAAATTGAAGAATGGTTATGTTATGGAATATGTAAGGATTGTTAATAGGGACTTGAGTGAATAGATTAGATTAGTATAAGTAAGGACTTGGGTGCAAAAAGCCATAATTAAATGGTGATTAGTGAATAAGTGCCTAAGTTAGTTATTAGCCGTTGGGAAGGTCGGTTGTCATGTTATAAATAGCATGAACAGGACCCATTGTATCAGTTTTTGTAGTCTGAATATTCTCTAAAGGAATTACACCGATATTCTCTTCTTTATTCTCCCCTGTTCTTTCAGCCTTTCTGTTCTTCTCTCCTTCTCTTTCTCTCCTCTGTGTTTCTATAATTTCAACTAATACCATAACAGTGGTATCAGAGCTCGCTTTCCTCGGCTCTTCCACTGCAGCGTCTGGTGTATGGTACAGACTCGTTCAAGAGCCAGCAAGAATATGGAAGAAAGAATTTCAGCCATCGAGGGGCAATTACAAAAATTGAATATGGTCGATGAACTCCAAGACACGGTCTTGGGATTTCGAGACGAAGTCTTGGGCGTCCGAAACGAGTTGAGGGCGTTGGTGATGGCTGCCCAACGGAACCACAGTGATCCTCATCATAGACATGGTGATCACGGTAATGGGGGAAGACACCATCGACCAACCCAATTCACGAAGATGGATTTTCCAAGATACCAAGGTCAGGATATAGATACCTGGATCTTGAAATGCGAAAGATTCTTTGAACTGGACGAAACTCTTGACAATTCGAAGGTCACCATGGCTTCGATGAATCTTGATGATCCAAGCTTCGCCTGGCACGTAGCGGCAGAGAAACGGTGGCAACGACCACCGACGTGGGAAGAATATGTCATCTTACTACGGGATACATTCAGTCTTCCGGTTGACAAACCCATGAGTGACTTGACTCGATTGCGTCAAACAGGTTCGCTGGCAGAATTTAATATGAAGTTCGATGCTCTTTCAGCGAAACTGGAACTCAATGAGGAATATCTCGTCAACATCTACGTGGGGGCCCTGCGAGAGGAAATAGCAGACTCGGTGTTGCTTTCAACTCTCGAACGCTAAGAGAGGCACGACGATTGGCTTGAGTTCAAGAAATCGAGGTTAATAGGCGAGAATCCAAGACGGTGAGTGATAAAGCTGGTCGTCAAGGGACAGGTGTGAAAGATGTGTCATCATCGGGTCTTTCTTTGGTGCCAACGCATAATAATACTAAGGCCTATTATAATAAGAATGGGCCCCACCAGAAAGAATCAACCTCTATCTGGTCGGTCAAGAACGTAAATCCCAGCGATAAAACAGGGCCAAAATCATGGAAGACTGCGAAAGTTCTCTCTGCTAAAGATGAAGCAGAGCATCGTCCCAAAAATCTCTGTTTCTACTGTCATGAGAAATTTTCCCGAGACCATCGCTGTCCCCAACGCCAAAAACTGCAACTACACTACCTTGAATTGGTAGAAGGGTCTGAGAGCGCTGACTTTGTGGAACAAGATAGTGAATCTGACGACGACCATGCTCCCTTAATATCTCTGCATGACATTAATGGACTTGACACTGCTGAATCAATGAGAATCCAGGGAAGCGTGGGTAAACGGCCTATTCAGGTTCTCATTGACAATGGTAGCACACATGATTTCCTTGATTATGATCTTGCTGTGAAGTTGGGTTGGCGTGAAACAGAATCCCCACCTTCATGGGTTCAAGTAGCAGGAGGTCGGAGGTTACAGGTATATGGAGTATGGCATGGGTTCAGGTGGAAGATGCAGGGCATGGAATTCCAATGTGATCTTCGAATCATAAAATTGCATACTTTTGATATGGTGTTGGGGCTCACTTGGTTAAAATCTATTAAAAGTGCCTTTTGGGATTACGAAAAGCTTTCTATGCAATTTTGGTACAAGGGGCAATTGTGTAAGTTGCAGGCTAGGCCTATAGCGCCATGCAAGGTGATCCCAGCACTGAAAATGGGCTTAACTAAACCATCACATCATCAGATCTTCTTGGTACACCAGCTGCAACCTGTGCAACCGACACCACATTGTTGCACCATCACTGAGCCGCCGGCAGAATCTGATTCTAGGGGTTCAGCTAAGGGGATTCCAGGGGGAATTCAGGGCATATTGGATAAGTTTGAAGCACTATTTGAGGAACCAAAAGGGCTCCCTCCATTGAGAGCAGGACATAATCATCCTATAGTGCTCCATGAAGGTACAAACCCCATTAGTCTTAAGCCCTATCGATATTCAGCTGCTCAGAAGGATATTATTGAGAAACAAGTTTCTGAGCTGTTGCAATCAGGGGTTATTCAAGAAAGCTCCTCTCCTTTTTCAGCACCCATTGTATTGGTGAAAAAAAAGGATGGAACGTGGCGTATGTGCATAGATTTTCGTGAGTTAAATAAAAAGACGGTCAAAAATCAGTACCCTATTCCGTTGGTAGAAGATCTATTGGATGAATTACATGATGCTACATGGTTCACTAAACTGGATCTGAGAGCTGGGTACCACCAAATCAGAATGGAGCCTAAAGATTGTTATAAGACAGCCTTCAAGACACATTCAGGCCATTTTGAGTGGTTGGTGATGCCTTTCGGTTTGACAAATGCACCAGCTACTTTTCAAGGGGCTATGAATGATATCTTTAGGTCGTTGTTGAGGAAATTTGTGCTTGTTTTCTTTGACGATATACTGATTTATAGCCCTTCTATTTCTGATCATGCTAAACATCTAGAGGAAGTGCTAGGAATTTTGCAGAAAAATCATTACTTTGTTAAAAGAAGTAAGTGCACATTTGTGGCTAGGAAGGTTGAATATTTAGGTCATATTATTAGTGGAGGCAGAGTAGCTACAGATTCCCAGAAAATTGCAGTTGTTGCAAGCTGGCCAGAACCTAAAACAGCAAAACAATTGAGGGCTTTCCTTGGATTGGCTGGATATTACAGGCGATTTATTCAGGGATATGGATCTCTAGCCAAGCCCCTTACTCTTTTATTGAGAAAGGATGCTTTTAAATGGTCAAGTGCTGCAAGTGAGGCTTTTTCTAACCTAAAGGAAGCCTTGGTGTCAGCTCCTGTGTTGGCATTACCAAATTTTACAAGAGAATTTGTGGTAGAGACAGATGCTTGTGGTGTTGGAATTGGAGCTGTCTTGATGCAACAAGGTCAGCCACTTGCATATTTTAGTAAGGCCCTCGCTCCCAAACACTTGAATCTTTCCATTTATGAGAAAGAGTTGCTTGCAGTGGTACAAGCAATTGAGTATTGGCATCAATATTTGGAGCGTAATAAATTTGTAATTAGGACTGATCAGCAGAGCCTTAAGTATTTGTTGGGGCAGAAATTGAAAACCCCATTTCAGATGTATTGGATCGCTAAGCTTATGGGGTATGATTACGAGATCCAATATAAGAAGGGAAATGATAACACTGGCTGATGCTTTATCAAGGTTGCATGGTCCTCAACTATGGCAGATTTCTTTAGATACTACTTCTCCTGAATTAATAGATGAAATAAAAAGAAGTTGGGAATCAGATGGTGCGGTTGCTGCTGTCTTAGCTGAAGTTAAGGAAAAAGGTGGAGTTTCTAATAAGTATTCTTGGGATGGAACCTATCTGCGGAAGAATAATAGATTGGTGGTTGGGCATGACCCTGATTTGAAACAGAAATTGTTGGATTGGTTGCATGCCAGCCCACAAGGGGGCCATTCAGGTATCCAGGGTACTTACTACAAGGTTAAAGGAATGTTTTGGTGGAAGCATCTTCATAAGGATGTTGAGGATTTTGTTAAAGGATGTGACACATGTGCTAGGTGTAAGTATGAAACAGTTGCTTCACCTGGGCTTTTAAATCCTCTGCCAATTCCGAATAAAGTATGGGAAAGTATCTCAATGGACTTTATCGAAGGATTGCCTAAATCTGGGGGTAAGGAGGTGATTTGGGTGGTTGTGGATAGGATGACTAAATATGCTCATTTTATCCCTCTTGCACATCCCTACTTAACTGCTACTCTCGCTCAAGTTTTTTCAGATCAGAGACCCTTTGTTTCTTAGCAATTTTTGGAAAGAGTTTCTTAAAGTTTTAAAGGTGCAGCAAAATCTTTCCTCCGCTTACCATCCCCAAAGTGATGGCCAAACTGAAGTACTCAATAGGTGTGTAGAATCTTACTTGCGCTGCATGTGTTGGGAGACACCTAAGGAATGGTGTCAGTGGTTGTCTTTTGCTGAGTGGTGGTATAACACCAATTTTCACACTTCAACCAAAGCTACTCCTCATGAGTTGTTGTATGGGCAAAAGCCTTCAGTTTACATCCCTTATGTACCCAGGTCTGCTATAGTTGAAGTGGTAGACAGGACTTTTCAAGCAAGGGAGAAAATGATTGCAGTACTGAAATACCATCTGCACAGGTCAGCTAACACTATGAAACAAAGAGTTGATCTAAAGAGAACTGATAGAAACTTTGAGGTGGGACAATGGGTGTTCCTAAAGCTTCAGCCCTATAGGCAAGTTTCTGCAGCAACTAGAAGCAACCAGAAGTTGGCTCCTAGGTTCTATGGTCCCTATAAGGTATTGGAGAAAATAGGTCCAGTTGCTTACAAGCTTGAGTTGCCATCTGAGACAAGAATTCATGGCACTTTTCATGTGTCTATGTTGAAGTTGTGCCCAGATCCAAGTGTTAAGCAGCGACATCCTCCTGTTGATTGGCCTGCTGTTCCTCCTTCACTTTATCCAGAAAAGGTTTTGTCTCAAAGGGTTGGTAGGAAGAAGAAGCGAATAATTACTGAAGTATTGGTGCAGTGGCAGGGATATCCCGAGGAAGAGGCCACTTGGATCTCTTTGTTTAATCTCAAGCATCAGTTTCCTGGTTTTCCACTGCCAAACCCTTGAGGACAAGGGTTGTTTTGAGGGGGGGGGGCAATGTTATGGAATATGTAAGGATTGTTAATAGGGACTTGAGTGAATAGATTAGATTAGTATAAGTAAGGACTTGGGTGCAAAAAGCCATAATTAAATGGTGATTAGTGAATAAGTGCCCAAGTTAGTTATTAGCCGTTGGGAAGGTCGGTTGTCATGTTATAAATAGCATGAACAGGACCCATTGTATCAGTTTTTGCGGTCTAAATATTCTCTAAAGGAATTACACCGATATTCTCTTTATTCTCCCCTGTTCTTTCAGCCTTTCTGTTCTTCTCTCCTCTTTCTCTCCTCTGTGTTTCTATAATTTCAACTAATACCATAACAGGTTACCATGTTATACCTTCCATTGGTATGTGATAGTTTGAAAGAAGTTCGCTATGGTAAAATCATATTTTACTATGCTAGGTAATGACTTCAACTTTGCAGCACAAATATATTCTGAGATAAATTTTTGTCTTGAGATATTGCTTGACGTTGCTGTTTGCTTATTGAGAATGCCTTTCAATATCCAAACTAATTTGATGTCTATTAAATTGTAGGAAGAAAATGGAGGACGCCAGAACGTCAAGGGAAGAGTTACATGAAAATCCAACCAAAGAGAAACTGTCAAAAAATGACTCTGATGATGAAATGCTTAGCTCTATTCTTAAGTAAATCTCACATCTCTTACCTTTCCCTGAATACTTTGGAGATAGGAATCAAAACATTTATGTCAGGCATGCATATATTGGTTCAATTGATGATATGCGTAAGTTGATGTATTAAATTGTAGGAAGAAAATGGCGAAGGACGGAATTTCTAGGGAAGAGTTACATGAAAATTCAACCAAAGAGAAACTGTCAAAATATGACTCTGATGATGAAATGCTTAGCTCTATTCTTAAGTAAATCTCCTCTCTTACCTTTCCCTGAATACTTTGGAGATAGGAATCAAAACATTTATGTCTGGCATGCATTTATTTGTTCAATTAATGATATGCATAATTTATTTTCAAAATGAGTTTATCTCTTGGTTTTCTGCACATGCGAGTCACGTATCTGGATTTGACTTGGAACATAAATATCAGTGTGACAGCATTACATTTAAAATGGCGTGTCTTATTTCCATACCTAAATGTTCTTTATTAGCAATATATGATTCGGTGGAGTTTTTGCATGTAATCTATGCGTTGCTCATCTCAGCCTGAGTTGTCTATAATACTAGCGTTATGGGAATTCTGTTCAAACTTATAGTAAGGATTTCATGCAAGGATAGTTTCCTTACATATCTTGAAGATAAAATAATAATGGATAGTCTCCTGAAATGTTCCGTGTTTGCATTTGCCTCTACTATTGGTTTCCTGTTTTATTTTGTTTTCTTCTTTGTTGGTTCAATTTCTCGATTTAGGAAAACTGGAAGATCACTTCATAAACCAATGATTGAGGAACCTCAAACCATCGAAATTCAGAAGACATTGATGACCAATGATTCTTCTAATGGTGGCACAAATGACATTTCGGAAAGGTAGACAATATCCCCTAGCAGTATTTAGGCTGACCATTGGGTGTTGAATGATTCTTGAGCATCTTCAAACAATGCGGTACTTACATTGAAAATAGAAACTTTTCAAGTTCTTCAGGGAAAAACAAGAATAAGGGCTGTTGATGCAAATTTGCCTCTTATTTAGGGCTTATTTGAGATAGCGTTAGGAAGCTTCAAAAGTCACTTGGAACAATAAAACTAGTTGAACGAAAAATGTGATGTTTGGGGCCAATAGATTTGTTTTCCCAAAGTGAAACAATTTTTTCTAACTTTTGACTTCTGGCTTTTGGTTTTTCTTTAGATTTGAACCTTCTGAAATTGATTTTTCAATATATCATCTAAATGAGTGTGTTAAACTGGACTTTTTTATCTAAGCGTAAGTCACATTACACTAAATGATTTTTACCCAAGCGTAAGTCACATTACACTAAATGATTTTTACCCAACTTTAGTTTGCAAAAGTCAGTTTTGCCAACATTGATACAAACAAGCCATTGTCTGTGAAAATTGATTTAGTTATTTCCTATTCCGTAGATTACCTGCACAAAATGAATTTCTTGCTGACAAACTTGGACATATTCTTTATGTTAGTGTTTTCATAGAGTTGAAATCTGCATAAACCAAAGTGATACGGCACTAACAAAATCTATGGATTCAGTTAACTCAACATTTTGATGGGTTTAGCTGACTCACGTAATGTTTTAATTAACTTGTAATGGTAGTGAAAATTGGCTGGGCCTGTCAAACACTCAAGTAGAATACCAGCAAGTGGTTGATGAGTTGATGGATTCTGAAGATGATGAGGCCGCGGGAGCTCTTCCTAACAATGCTATATCCAGAAGGAAGCTGAGGATGATTATTGATCCAGAGGATGATGACTGAAATGGATGCACTACCAGGGCAGAGGTTCTTTCCCTTATTCTTAGCTATTTACTTAAGTTTCTGTTTGATTGTCACAATTTAAATTGGATCATTTTCTATAGCAAAGCAATTGGTCTAGATATTAATTCAATCTTAACCAGCTATTTTTTAGTCTAATACAGAGAATGATTTTAGAGAAAATGCATCTGATTCTGTCAAACTACTGTCCAGCATTCATATTTGCTTTTTGTGTTGGTAAAATATAAGGTATGTCTCCAGTCATAAATATAGGACCTCGTTTATTGTGCAATTTACACAACAAACTAGGTCCTATATTTAGGAATGGAGGTGGTATAGTATAATATACTTAGTTTAATCACTTTCTTTTTTTCTTTTTTCGCCAGATCACTGCACAATGCTGACATTATCAGTTTATATCTGTGTACATGTGCTCCTAGTTCAAGGAAAGATCCATTTTCCTGCTGGGGAAAACACTTGAGGCATGGGCTTGACCAATCTGGGATAGTAAAGAACACGTTTATGTACATCAAAGTGTGAGACCTTTCTAAGCTAGTCATAACTGAGACAGGCGATCTGGCAGCATGGCAATGGTTGTGAAGCATTACTGGGGTACTGTACAAAATTAGGTGTACATGCCAAGACGAAGAGATAAAAGGCTTACAAATCTTAATATAAACTGTTTTATCCTTTATTATAAACGAAAAGTCAGTTGTACCAGAACGAAAGCCGTTTAATTCGTCTTTATAGAGGATTTAATTTGGGGAAAATCCCAGAAAATACATTTAAAATAGGGAAAAGACAAATCATAGAGTTCGATGGGAAGAATCTCGAATTTGCAAATGTTTCTAAACAATCAATTTACCCGTCAGGATTTGGGGAGCTTAAATTGTCAATATGTATATTAAAGTTGTTAATTGCAATTTTTAGGTTGTTATCCTCTATACTTAAGCAATCAGTGACGCTTAACATGTGTGGTTTTAAAACATTACTTACAAGGTTGTTGGTATTTGGTGAGCTCAAATTGTTAGTATATAAATGTTTATTATGGTGTGTAATTAACTTAGGTATAGAAAATAACAATTTAAGAATTGTAATTAACTTTAGTATATATATTGATAACATGAGCTTGCTCAATGCTATTAGGGGCAGATTGGTCATTTGAAAACATTTTCAAATCTCAAATTCCTCCCACGGGTCTGACTTGAGATTTGTAATATTAGATTTCCTGATTTGTCTTTTTCTTATTTTAAATGTATATTTTTGGTGTTTTCCTTTAATTTATCCACGTTATATTCTAAGATTTGTAAAGACGGTAGGAGCCTTGGCATGTAGGCAAATTCCTGCTTTATTTGAGTGATATAACACTTTGTTGGACTTTTTGAAAGCTTTGTTAAGCGTAATATACAATCAAATTAGGTGAGACTATTTTATAAAATAAGAAGACTGAAGAGCCTAAATATAATGTAGATCATGAAGCTTAATTTTCAAAAGATGGGAAATTCGGGTATAAATTTCTGTTTGACAAATTAATTGGAGTGAGACTTGACACTCATACTTAAGAAATTAATTGATAGAGAAAACAATAGGGTTATGTTGTCAATTTTGTTACTTTAATAATTAAGGGATATGGAGGTAATTTGGCTCAAATTTTAAATCGATAATTATAATGCATAACTTGATATATAATTTGTTAAGTTTAATAACTTGAATTAAAATTTGGGTAATTTAACCGTCTTTACATGAGATTTTTCATAAAACTGGAGTACTTTCTTTAATATATATGAACTAATTCAAAGAAATTTATAAAGAGTGGAAGCAATAATTATAATTTAAATGGCAAAATAGTGCCGATTATTACCAAGGTAATTAAACTCGGACTGGTTAGTGAATCGGTTGGGGTACTAGGTCAAGGGTCAGTGGATCAGACCGAAATCAAACAGGAGCTAAACTGGGACCAAACTGGTGAGAAATGGAATATTTTAGGCTTATAGTATGAAATTCTAAAGCAAAATTTTTAAAAAAAAAGATTTAAAAAAAATTTAAAAAATTTGACCTGGACCGGGTCATCAAACCAGACCAGTTTAGTGCCTGGGTCGCCGGTTTCCGGTCCGGGTCAGATAACCTGGATTATTACTCTACTAAACTCTTTTAACTATAATTTTATAAATTATTGTAATCTATAAAATATTTTATAGATTACGGAATATTGTGTAAAAAAAAAAGGATATTGGGCATAATTAATGTTTGGAAGTAAGTTGGAGCATAAAGTCGTATAGTACTTCTGAAAGAATTAATTGATAGAGCAAAAGTAGGGATTTGTTTTCAATTTTGATGTTTTAATAACTAAAAGATATGAAAGTAATTTGATTCAAATTTTAAATCCTTAATTATGACTCATAATATGATATATAGTTTGTTAAGTTTAGTAATCCAAATTAAAATTTGGGTAATTCAATCATTATTTGAGATTTTCCCTAGGTTTTACTTAAAATATGAATGTTGATATAAAATTGAATTAATTTGAATATTATCCTTATTAATTATATTAAATTCTAGATACCATGTAATATCCCAAATTTTGGAATTGAAGGCTTAAGAATAAGCGTGAATTAAGTGAACTGCTAAGTCCTTGTTTAGCAGGTACCCCAAATATATTCCCTAATGTTTCTTATATCTTTAGGGGTATTAAAGAAAGTAAAATGGTGAATTTTAAAGAATATGATTATGCTTCCAGTGAAATTTCATGCAAAGCTGTGAATTTATATGTGATTTTATATGATCAAATGATAAGCAAAAATTATGAGATTTTACAGGATGAAAGTAAACATCATAAGCTTTAATTTAATAGGTCATATGACTCAATTAGAGCTATATACAAAAAGTTATGAATTTTTGAATTTAGCCCTAAAAAACTGGAAAGTTTCTGGAACAACATTTAAAGATTTAAATTCTAGGATTTTTGTGCTTCCAGTTGGCTAAAGTCTATATTTTTTTCTTGACACAAGACTCAATAAGGGTTTTATAGCCTTTAGAATCATTCCAATTAAATTTTTCTAGAATTAGTTATGATTTTTAAAGTTTGGGCAGAAAATCTGACAGAATTTCCAATTAATCCGAATTTTGGAAAAATGGACTAATGAATAAAATACAATAAAACATATCATAAAAAGCCATCATCCTCTTCTTGCTCAGCCATAACTGACGTGAACCAAGGCTGAATAGAGAGAGATAAGTTTAGATTTTTAGAGAGAGGGGGAGGAAGAAATCTCAAAAGGTAAGCCGATTCCTTCGATGATTTAACTCCTAACACGTATAACTCCGATCCTAAAGTACTCCTCTTTGTTCTTTAAGGTTTTGAAGCTCAAAATATGTTGTTGAGCACTTAGGATTTCAGCCACATTGAGGAAAAGCTAGTGGGAGCTTGAGGTAACTTCCAAATTCTTGTATATTGACTATTTTGGCTGTTGTGGACAATTTAATCGATGAAATTTCATCGGATTGTCTTTCTGTGTAAAAATGGAAAATGGGTTGTGGCAGTTGTTATGCTACTCAAATTGGTGCTAAATGGTAGTTGTAACCTAATGAAGTAGTCAATAAATGATTAGGAGTAGAAAGGAACGCGTTTACGGAGCCGAAATCGTAAAACCTTGATTTTCCCCGGAGTACTGTTCAATTTTGGCCAGGGTTGTTAGAGGGCCTTAGAGTTAGATTTTCAATGATTTGATGGTTCCATTGGTTTAGGAAGGAAAATTAGGTGGGGTTAAAGTTGGTCACCTTTTCGAAAAAGCACGAAAATGTATAATTACGAAAACACCCCTGAAACCCTGAAATAGGGGTTGCCAAGGGTAATTTTATAATTTGACATTCTGAGTTCAGAAATGAATTCCTTGGGTAAGAATATGTCAGAATAGCCCATGTCAAAATTTCGGGAAAAGTATAGTCAAACTGTGTATGGCGGGGCCAGGCCGGGTCCCCGGGGTCATTTTAGTACTTTTTTAATATAGACTGATATAACCCCCCAGAAACACTATGGAAGTGTCTAAATGGTACATTTGGAATTGTGGGATCAAGTTGCCGGCACGCAAATCAAGGAGAAAAGACTGGAGGTAGGGAACTTACCTCTCCTACATGTATTTGATATCGTGCTAGTGTATTGATACATGTTATTGTTTTGCTTGGTTATGTGAAATATATATGAATGATTGAAGCTTTGTTTCTAGTTACGCTATGGCCATAAGAATATGTTTGAAACATTGAGCGCATAAATATGTCATTGTGTGAGCATGAGTTATGTAATGCTAACATGTCATGCATTAAGCACTTATCTTGCATGCATATTGGTATTATTTTTCTATTGAGATTCTTTCGAATCTCACCCTCCCCTACCAACAACTTAGACAGGATGAGACAAAAGATATGCTGAGAACAAAGAAGAGAAACGTACGAGTGGATTGCAGTGGTGGAACGAAGACGAGAAGATGTCTCCATTTCACTGGGATGGATTTAGATACCTTAGAGCCCTGTGCGGCTATAAGGTTTGTAATTATTATGTACGAATCCCTATGGGGAATTTTTGTAATAATGTACATATTATCAGTATAATTATACTATTCCTGTGTTGCTCACCGAACCACATATTAATATTCTAATGTAAGTCAAAATAAGATAAGGGGTGACATTTTGGTATCAAAGCAAGGATTCTGGCCATAGAATTGTCTGCTTAGAGTAAGTACGATGGTTCTGGCAACATGATAGTATACTGATATGCTTTGATTATACAGTGATAGAAATAGTGAAGTAAATTACTTCAGCTAGTTCACAAGTTCTTGAAAGGAACAGACACGCCCCGGGGAAATAATCGAATACCCAGAAGGTAGTGCATGTTACCATACCAGAGAAAGGATGGTACAAGGATGACGTGGACGTCGAGGGAGCAGGTCCAAGTAAGGCTAAAGGTTGGGGCCTCATCTTGGAACAGAATCACTAGTAGGCTGATTAGTGTCCAGCCACAGTCGAGGATAGTAAAGTGATAGGAAGATAAGGTACAAATAGACAAGACAGAGACAGATCCAGGTTTCGTTACCGATTCCAGAGTTGGAGCAGTAACGTGATACATGGTTTACAACCGAATCGAAAATTATGGGAGGATGTCTGGAGCATATACCTGCAGGATATCCGTGAGTACAACATCCCAGTGGCCCAGTATACACGGATAAACTGACCCCAGTGGCCAGTGGTCAGGGATAAGTTAATTCAAGGATTCCGAATGACATAGGGATCCACACAACACTGTACTTCTTTTCTGAATATAGTGTTTTGGCCCGGAAGAGGAATGAGATTGCAAAGCGGAGTCAGATAGACAATTTTGTCGACCTCAGATTAGCCTAAATAGCGTTTTTGGCCGTTCAGGGCAGAAACAGATGAATTTGACAACAATATTGGGCATTCTGGAATCCTAAAAAAAATGGAGTGGGTCTGTAGGTTTTCAAGCCATTCTGAGACAGTGACCAAACTTTCATTCTTGTCACCTCAGATTAGCGTAAATCTCGTTTTTGGCCGTTCAGGTCCCAAACAGATAAATTTCATAACAATATTGGGCATTCTAGAATCCTCATAAAAAATGGAGTGGGTGTGTAGGTTTTCAAGCCATTCCGAGATAGTAACCAACCTTTCATTTTTTTCACCTCAGATTAGCCTAAATTTCATTTTTTGCCGTTCAGGTCCCAAACAGATAAATTTGACAACAATATTGGCCATTCTGGAATCCTCATAAAAAGTGGAGTGGGTGTGTAGCTTTTCAAGCCATTCCGAGACAGTGACCAAACTTTCATTCTTGTCACCTTAGATTAGCGTAAATCTCATTTTTGGCCGTTCAGGGCCCAAACAGATGTATTTGACAACAATATTCACCATTCTGGAATCCTCATAAAAAATGGAGTGGGTGTGTAGGTTTTCAAGCCATTCCAAGACAGTGACCAACCTTTCATTTTTTTCACCTCAGATTACCCTAAATTTCATTTTTTGCCGTTCAGGTCCCAAACAGATAAATTTCACAACAATATTGGGCATTCTGGAATCCTCATAAAAAATGGAGTGGGTGTGTAGGTTTTCAAGCCATTCTGAGACAGTGACCAAACTTTCATTATTTTCACCTCAGATTAGCCTAAATTGTGTTTTTCTCCGTTCAGGGTACAAACAGATGAATTTGACAACAATATTGGGCATTCTGGATTGTTCATAAAAAATGGAGTGGGTGTGTAGGTTTCCAAGCCATTCCGAGACAGTGAGCAACCTTTCATTCTTTTCACCTTAGATTAGCCTAAATCGCGTTTTTGGCCGTTCAGGGCCCAAACAGATGAATTTCACAACAATATTGGGCATTCTGGAATCCTCATAAAAAATGGAGTGGGTGTGTAGGTTTTCAAGCCATTCTGAGACAGTGACCAAACTTTCATTATTTTCACCTCAGATTAGCCTAAATTGTGTTTTTGTCCGTTCAGGGCACAAACAGATGAATTTGACAACAATATCTGGCATTCTGGAAGCCTCATAAAAAATGGAGTCTGTGTGTAGGTTTTCAAGCCACTCCGCGACAGTGATCAACCTTTCATTCTTCTCACCTAAGATTAGCCTAAATTTCGTTTTTGGTCGTTCAGGTCCCAAAGAGATCAATTTCACAACAATATTGGGAATTCTTGAATCCTCATAAAAAATTGGAGTGGGTGTGTAGATTTTCAAGCCAGTCCGAGACAGGGACCAAACTTTCATTCTTTTCACCTCAGATTAGCGTAAACCACGGTTTTGGCCGTTCAGGGCACAAACAGATGAATTTGACAACAATATTGGGCATTCTGGAATCCTCATAAAAAAATGGAGTGGGTGTGTAGATTTTCAAGCGAGTCCGAGACAGGGACCAAACTTTCATTCTTTTCACCTCAGATTAGCGTAAATCACGGTTTTGGCTGTTCAGGGCACAAACAGATGAATTTGACAACAATATCTGGCATTCTGGAAGCCTCATAAAAAGCGGAGTCCGTGTGTAGGTTTTCAAGCCACTCCGCGACAGTGACCAACCTTTCATTCTTGTCACCTAAGATTAGCCTAAATTTCGTTTTTGGTCGTTCATGTCCCAAACAGATCAATTTCACAACAATATTGGGAATTCTTGAATCCTCGTGAAAAAAGGAGTGGGTGTGTAGGTTTTCAAGCCTTTCCAAGACAGTGACCAACCTTTCATTCTTTTCACATAAGATTAGCCTAAATTGCGTTTTTTTCCGTTCAGGGCACAAACAGGTGAATTTGACAACAATATTGGTCATTCTAGAATCCTCATTAAAAATAGAGTGGGTGTGTAGGTTTTCAAGCCATTCCGAGACAGTGACCAAACTTTCATTCTTTTCACCTCAGATTAGCGTAAATCGTGTTTTTGGCCGTTCAGGGCACAAACAGATGAATTTGACAACAATATTGGGCATTCTGGAAGGCTCATAAAAAATGGAGTCTGTGTGTAGGTTTTCAAGCGACTCCGCGACAGTGATCAACCTTTCATTCTTCACACCTATGATTAGCCTAAATTTCGTTTTTCGTCGTTCAGGTCCCAAATAGATCAATTTCACAAAGATATTGGGAATTCTTGAATCCTCCTAAAAAATGGAATGGTTGTGTAGGTTTTCAAGCCATTCTGAGAAAGTGACCAAACTTTCATTCTTTTCACCTCAGTTTATCTTAAATCGCGTTTTTGGCCGTTCAGGGCACAAACAGATGAATTTGACGACAATATTGGGCATTCTGGAAACCTCATAAAAAAATGGAGTGGGTGTGTAGATTTTCAAGCCAGTCCGAGACAGGGACCAAACTTTCATTCTTTTCACCTCAGATTAGCGTAAATCACGGTTTTGGCCGTTCAGGACACAAACAGATGAATTTGACAACAACATTGGGCATTCTGGAAGCCTCATAAAAAGCGGAGTCCGTGTGTAGGTTTTCAAGCCATTCCGCGACAGTGACCAACCTTTCATTCTTTTCATGTTAGGTTAGCCCAAATCGCGTTTTTGGCCGTTCAGGGCACAAACAGATGAATTTGACAACAATATTGGCCATTTTGGAATCCTCATTAAAAATAGAGTGGGTGTGTAGGTTTTCAAGCCATTCCAAGACAGTGACCAAACTTTCATTCTTCTCACCTCATATTAGCCTAAATATCGTTTTTGGCTGTTCAGGGCACAAACAGATGAATTTGACAACAATATCTGGCATTCTGGAAGCCTCATAAAAAGCGGAGTCCGTGTGAAGGTTTTCAAGCCACTCCGCGACAGTGACCAACCTTTCATTCTTCTCACCTAAGATTAGCCTAAATTTCGTTTTTGGTCGTTCAGGTCCCAAACAGATCAATTTCACAACAATATTGGGAATTCTTGAATCCTCGTGAAAAAAGGAGTGGGTGTGTAGGTTTTCAAGCCTTTCCGAGACAGTGACCAACCTTTCATTCTTTTCACCTCAGATTAGCCTAAATTGCGTTTTTTTCCGTTCAGGGCACAAACAGATGAATTTGACAACAATATTGGGAATTCTGGAATCCTCATAAAAAATGGAGTCCGTGTGTAGGTTTTCAAGCCATTCCGACACAGTGACCACTCTTTCATTCTTTTCACCTTAGATTAGTCTAAATTTCGTTTTTGCCCGTTCTGGTCCCAAACTGATCAATTTCACAACAATATTGGGCATTTTGGAATCCTCATAAAAAATGGAGTGGGAGTGCAGGTTTTCAACCCATTCCGAGACAGTGACCAACCTTTCATTCTTGTCACCTCAGATTAGCGTAAATCACGTTTTTGGTCATTCAGGGCACAAACAGATGAATTTGACAACAATATTGGGCATTCTGGAAACCTCATAAAAAATGGAGTCTGTGTGTAGGTTTTAGAGCTATTCTGAGACAGGGACCAAACTTTCATTCTTTTCACCTCAGTTTAGCTTAAATCGCGTTTTTGGCCGTTCACGGCGCAAACAGATGAATTTGACAACAATATTGGGCATTCTGGAATCCTCATAAAAAATTGGAGTGGGTGTGTAGATTTTCAAGCCAGTCCGAGACAGGGACCAAACTTTCATGCTTTTCACCTCAGATTAGCGTAAATCACGGTTTTGGCTGTTCAGCGCACAAACAGATGAATTTGACAACAATATCTGGCATTCTGGAAGCCTCATAAAAAATGGAGTCTGTGTGTAGGTTTTCAACCCACTCCGCGACAGTGACCAACCTTTCATTCTTTTCACCTCAGATTAGCCTAAATTGCGTTTTTTTCCGTTCAGGGCACAAACAGATGAATTTGACAACAATATTGGGAATTCTGGAATCCTCATAAAAAATGGAGTCCGTGTGTAGGTTTTCAAGCCATTCCGACACAGTGACCACTCTTTCATTCTTTTCACCTTAGAATCGTCTAAATTTCGTTTTTGCCCGTTCTGGTCCCAAACTGATCAATTTCACAACAATATTGGGCATTTTGGAATCCTCATAAAAAATGGAGTGGGAGTGCAGGTTTTCAACCCATTCCGAGACAGTGACCAACCTTTCATTCTTGTCACCTCAGATTAGCGTAAATCACGTTTTTGGTCATTCAGGGCACAAACAGATGAATTTGACAACAATATTGGGCATTCTGGAATCCTCATAAAAAATGGAGTCTGTGTGTAGGTTTTCAAGCTATTCTGAGACAGGGACCAAACTTTCATTCTTTTCACCTCAGTTTAGCTTAAATCGCGTTTTTGGCCGTTCAAGGCGCAAACAGATGAATTTGACAACAATATTGGGCATTCTGGAATCCTCATAAAAAATTGGAGTGGGTGTGTAGATTTTCAAGCCAGTCCGAGACAGGGACCAAACTGTCATTCTTTTCACCTCAGATTAGCGTAAACCACGGTTTTGGCCGTTCAGGGCACAAACAGATGAATTTGACAACAATATTGGGCATTCTGGAATCCTCATAAAAAGTTGGAGTGGGTGTGTAGATTTTCAAGCCAGTCCGAGACAGGGACCAAACTTTCATTCTTTTCACCTCAGATTAGCGTAAACCACGGTTTTGGCCGTTCAGGGCACAAACAGATGAATTTGACAGCAATATTGGGCATTCTGGAATCCTCATAAAAAATTGGAGTGGGTGTGTAGATTTTCAAGCCAGTCCGAGACAGGGACCAAACTTTCATGCTTTTCACCTCAGATTAGCGTAAATCACGGTTTTGGCTGTTCAGGGCACAAACAGATGAATTTGACAACAATATCTGGCATTCTGGAAGCCTCATAAAAAATGGAGTCTGTGTGTAGGTTTTCAACCCACTCCGCGACAGTGACCAACCTTTCATTCTTTTCACCTCAGATTAGCCTAAATTGCGTTTTTTTCCGTTCAGGGCACAAACAGATGAATTTGACAACAATATTGGGAATTCTGGAATCCTCATAAAAAATGGAGTCCGTGTGTAGGTTTTCAAGCCATTCCGACACAGTGACCACTCTTTCATTCTTTTCACCTTAGATTAGTCTAAATTTCGTTTTTGCCCGTTCTGGTCCCAAACTGATCAATTTCACAACAATATTGGGCATTTTGGAATCCTCATAAAAAATGGAGTGGGAGTGCAGGTTTTCAACCCATTCCGAGACAGTGACCAACCTTTCATTCTTGTCACCTCAGATTAGCGTAAATCACGTTTTTGGTCATTCAGGGCACAAACAGATGAATTTGACAACAATATTGGGCATTCTGGAAACCTCATAAAAAATGGAGTCTGTGTGTAGGTTTTAGAGCTATTCTGAGACAGGGACCAAACTTTCATTCTTTTCACCTCAGTTTAGCTTAAATCGCGTTTTTGGCCGTTCACGGCGCAAACAGATGAATTTGACAACAATATTGGGCATTCTGGAATCCTCATAAAAAATTGGAGTGGGTGTGTAGATTTTCAAGCCAGTTCGAGACAGGGACCAAACTGTCATTCTTTTCGCCTAAGATTATCGTAAACCACGGTTTTGGCCGTTCAGGGCACAAACAGATGAATTTGACAACAATATTGGGCATTCTGGAATCCTCATAAAAAATTGGAGTGGGTGTGTAGATTTTCAAGCCAGTCCGAGACAGGGACCAAACTTTCATTCTTTTCACCTCAGATTAGCGTAAACCACGGTTTTGGCCGTTCAGGGCACAAACAGATGAATTTGACAACAATATTGGGCATTCTGGAATCCTCATAAAAAATTGGAGTGGGTGTGTAGATTTTCAAGCCAGTCCGAGACAGGGACCAAACTTTCATGCTTTTCACCTCAGATTAGCGTAAATCACGGTTTTGGCTGTTCAGGGCACAAACAGATGAATTTGACAACAATATCTGGCATTCTGGAAGCCTCATAAAAAATGGAGTCTGTGTGTAGGTTTTCAACCCACTCCGCGACAGTGACCAACCTTTCATTCTTTTCACCTCAGATTAGCCTAAATTGCGTTTTTTTCCGTTCAGGGCACAAACAGATGAATTTGACAACAATATTGGGAATTCTGGAATCCTCATAAAAAATGGAGTCCGTGTGTAGGTTTTCAAGCCATTTCGACACAGTGACCACTCTTTCATTCTTTTCACCTTAGATTAGTCTAAATTTCATTTTTGCCCGTTCTGGTCCCAAACTGATCAATTTCACAACAATATTGGGCATTGTGGAATCCTCATAAAAAATGGAGTGGGAGTGCAGGTTTTCAACCCATTCCGAGACAGTGACCAACCTTTCATTCTTGTCACCTCAGATTAGCGTAAATCACGTTTTTGGTCATTCAGGGCACAAACAGATGAATTTGACAACAATATTGGGCATTCTGGAATCCTCATAAAAAATGGAGTCTGTGTGTAGGTTTTCAAGCTATTCTGAGACAGGGACCAAACTTTCATTCTTTTCACCTCAGTTTAGCTTAAATCGCGTTTTTGGCCGTTCAAGGCGCAAACAGATGAATTTGACAACAATATTGGGCATTCTGGAATCCTCATAAAAAATTGGAGTGGGTGTGTAGATTTTCAAGCCATTCCGAGACAGGGACCAAACTGTCATTCTTTTCACCTCAGATTAGCGTAAACCACGGTTTTGGCCGTTCAGGGCACAAACAGATGAATTTTACAACAATATTGGGCATTCTGGAATCCTCATAAAAAATTGGAGTGGGTGTGTAGATTTTCAAGCCAGTCCGAGACAGGGACCAAACTTTCATTCTTTTCACCTCAGATTAGCGTAAACCACGGTTTTGGCCGTTCAGGGCACAAACAGATGAATTTGACAGCAATATTGGGCATTCTGGAATCCTCATAAAAAATTGGAGTGGGTGTGTAGATTTTCAAGCCAGTCCGAGACAGGGACCAAACTTTCATGCTTTTCACCTCAGATTAGCGTAAATCACGGTTTTGGCAGTTCAGGGCACAAACAGATGATTTTGACAACAATATCTGGCATTCTGGAAGCCTCATAAAAAATGGAGTCTGTGTGTAGGTTTTCAACCCACTCCGCGACAGTGACCAACCTTTCATTCTTTTCACCTCAGATTAGCCTAAATTGCCTTTTTTTCCGTTCAGGGCACAAACAGATGAATTTGACAACAATATTGGGAATTCTGGAATCCTCATAAAAAATGGAGTCCGTGTGTAGGTTTTCAAGCCATTCCGACACAGTGACCACTCTTTCATTCTTTTCACCTTAGATTAGTCTAAATTTCGTTTTTGCCCGTTCTGGTCCCAAACTGATCAATTTCACAACAATATTGGGCATTGTGGAATCCTCATAAAAAATGGAGTGGGAGTGCAGGTTTTCAAGCCATTCCGAGACAGTGACCAAACTTTCATTCTTGTCACCTCAGATTAGCGTAAATCACGTTTTTGGTCCTTCAGGGCACAAACAGATGAATTTGACAACAATATTGGGCATTCTGGAATCCTCATAAAAAATGGAGTCAGTGTGTAGGTTTTCAAGCCATTCTGACACAGTGACCACTCTTTCATTATTTTCACCTTAGATTAGCCTAAATTCCGTTTTTGGCCGTTCTGGTCCCACACTGATAAATTTCACAACAATATTGGGCATTCTGGAATCCTCATAAAAAATGGAGTGGGTGTGGAGGTTTTCAAGCCATTCCGAGACAGTGACCAAACTTTCATTCTTTTCCCCTCAGATTAGCCCAAATGCGTTTTTGGCCGTTTAAGGCACAAACAGATGAATTTGACAACAATATTGGGCATTCTGGAAGCCTAAAAAAAAGTAAGTCCGTTTATAGGTTTTCAAGCCTCTCCGAGACAGTGACCAACCTTTCATTGTTTTCACCTCAGATTAGCCTAATTGTCGTTTTTGCCCGTTCAAGTCCCAAACAAATAAATTTCAACACAATATTGGGCTTTCTGGAATCCTAATAAAAAAATGGAGTCCATGTTTAGGTTTTCAAGCCATTCCGAGACAGTGACCAAACTTTCATTCTTTTCACCTCTGATTAGCCTAAATCGTGTTTTTGGCCGTTCAGGGCACAAACAGATGAATTTGTCAACAATATTGGGCATTCTGGAATCCTCATAAAAAAATGGAGTCCGTGTTTAGGTTTTCAAGCCATTCCGAGACAGTGACCAACCTTTTATTCTTTTCACCTCAGAATAGCCTAAATTTCTTTTTGGCCGTACTGCTCCCAAGCAGATAAATTTCACAACAATAATGGGCATTCTGGAATCCTCACAAAAAATGGAGTGGGTGTGAAGGCTGTCAAGCCATTCTGAGACAGTGACCAAACTTTCATTGTTTTCACCTCAGATTAGCCTAAATCGCGTTTTTGGCCGTTCAGTTCACAAACAGATGAATTTGACAACAATATTGGGCATTCTGGAATCCTCATAAAAAATGGAGTCTGTGTGTAGGTTTTCAAGCCATTCCGACACAGTGACAACTCTTTCATTCTTTTCACCTTAGATTAGCCTAATACGCGTTTTTTGCCATTCAGGACCCAAACATATAAAATTCAAAACAATATTGGGCATTCTGGAACCCTCATAAAAAAAGGAGTCCGTGTGTAGGTTTTCAAGCCTTTCCGAGACCAAACTTTCATTCTTTTCACCTCAGATTAGCCTAAATCGCGTTTTTGGCCGTTCAGGCCATAAACAGATGAATTTCACAACAATATTTGGCATTCTGGAATCCTCATAAAAAATCGAGTGGGTGTTTATATTTTCAAACCATTCCGGAGAGTTTCCAACCTTTCATTCTTTTCAACTCAGATTAAGCTAAATTTCGTTTTTTGCTGTTCAGGACCCAAACATATAAATTTCACAACAACATTGGCCATTATGGAATCCTCATAAAAAATAGAGTGGGCATGTAGGTTTTCAAGCCATTCCGGGACAGTGACCAAACTTTCATTCTTTTCACCTCAGATTAGCCCAAATCGTGTTTTTGGCCGTTTACGGCACAAACAGAAGAATTTGACAACAAAATTGGGTATTCTGGAAGCCTCATAAAAAATGGAGTCCATGTGTAGGTTTTCAAGCCATTCGGAGACAGTGACCAACCTTTTAGTCTTTTCACCTCAGATTAGCCTAGATTTCGTTTTTGGCCGTTCAAGTCCCAAACAGATAAATTTCTCAACAATATTGGGCAATCTGGAATCCTCATAAAAAATGGTGTGGGTGTGTAGGTTTTCAAGGCAGTCTGAGCCAGTGACCAAACTTTCATTCTTTTCATCTCAGATTAGCCTAAATCGCGTTTTTGGCCGTTCAGAGCAGAAACAGATGAACTTGACATTAATTTTGGGCATTCTAGAATCCTCATAAAAAATGGAGTGGGTGCGTAGGTTTTCAAGCCATTCCGAGAGACTGACCAACCTTTCATTCTTTTCACCTAAGATTAGCCTAAATTTCGTTTTTCGCCGTTCAGGTCCCAGACTGATAAATTTCACAACAATACTGGGGATTCTTGAATCCTTATAAAAAATGGAGTGGGTGTGTAGGTTTTCAAGCCATTCCGAGACAGTGACCAAATTTTCATTCTTTTCACCTCAGATTAGCCCAAATCGCGTTTTTGGCCTCTTACGGCCCAAACAGATGAATTTGACAACAATATTGGGCATTCTGTAAGCCTCATAAAAAATGGAGTCTGTGTGTAAGTTTTCCAGCTACTCTGAGACAGTGACCAACCTTTCATTGTTTTCACCTCAGATTAGCCTAATTGTCGTTTTTGGCCGTTCAAGTCCCAAACAGATAAATTTCAAAACAATATTGGGCATTCTGGAATCCTTATAATAAATGGAGTGGGTGTGTAGGTTTCCAAGCAATTCCTAGACAGTGACCAACTTTCATTCTTTTCACCTCAGATTAGCCTAAATCGCGTTTTTGGTCTTTCAGGGCACAAACAGATGAATTTGGAAACAATATTAGGCATTCTTGAATCCTCATAAAAAAATGGAGTCCGTGTGTAGGTTTTCAAGCCATTACGAGACAGTGACCAACCTTTCACTCTTTTCACCTCAGATTAGCCTACATTTCGTTTTTAGCCGTTCAGCTCCCAAGATGATAAATTTCACAACAATATTGGGCATTCTGGAATCCTTATAAAAAATGGAGTGGGTGTGTAGGCTTTCAAGCCATTCTGAGAGAGTGACCAAACTTTCATTATTTTCACCTCAGATTAGCCTAAATAGCGTTTTTGGCCGTTCAGTTCACAAACAGATGAATTTGACAACAATATTTGGCATTCTTGAATCCTCATAAAAAATCGAGGGAGTATGTAGGTATTCAACCCATTCCGGACAGTGACCAACCTTTCATTCTTCTCACCTCAGATTAGCCTAAATTTCGTTTTTTGCCCTTCAGAACCCAAATATATAAATTTCACAACAATATTGGGCAATCTGGAATCCTCATAAGAAAATGGAGTGGGTGTGTAGGTTTTCAAGCCATTCTGAGACAGTGAGCAAACTTTTATTCTTTTCACCTCATATTAGCCCAAATCGCGTTTTTGGCCTTTTACGGCCCAAACAGATGAATTTGACAACAATATTGGGCATTTGGTAAGCCTCATAAAAAATGGAGTCCGTGTGTAGGTTTTCAAGCTACTCCGAGACAGTGACCAACCTTTCATTCTTTTCACTTCAGATTAGCCTAATTGTCGTTTTTGGCCGTTCAGGTCCCATACAGATAAATTTGACAACAATATTGGGCATTCTGGAATCCTCAGAACAAATGGAGTGGGTGTGTAGGTTTCCAAGCAATTCCGAGACAGTGACCAAACTTTCATTCTTTTCACCTCAGATTTGCCTAAATCGCGTTTTTGGCCGTACAGGGCACAAACAGATGAATTTGACAACAATATTGGGCATTCTGGAATCCTCATAAAAAAATGGAGTCCGTGTGTAGGTTTTCAATCCATTACGAGACATTGACCAACCTTTCATTCTTTTCACCTTAGATTAGCCTACATTTCGTTTTTAGCCGTTCTGCTCCCAAGAAGATAAATTTCACAACAATATTGGGCATTCTGGAATCCTCATAAAAAATGGAGTCGGTGTGTAGGTTTTCAAGCCATTCCGAGACAGTGACCAAACTTTCATTATTTTCACCTCAGATTAGCCTAAATCGCGTTTTTGGCCTTTCAGGGCACAAACAGATGAATTTCACAACAAAATTTGGCATTCTTGAATCCTCATAAAAAACCGAGGGAGTGTGTAGGTTTTCAAACCATTCAGGGCAGTGACCAACCTTTCATTCTTTTCACCTAAGATTAGCCTAAATTTCGTTTTTGGCCGTTCAGGGCACAAACAGATAAATTTTACAACAATATTGTGCATTCTGGAATCCTCATAAAAAATGGAATGGGCGTGTAGGTTTTCAAGCCATTCCGAGAGAGTGACCAAACTTTCATTCTTTTCACCTCAGATTAGCCTAAATTGCGTTTTTGGCCCTTCAGGGCACAAATAGAAGAATTTGACAACAATATTCGGCATTCTGGAATCCTCATAAAAAATGGAGTGGGTGTATAGGTTTTCAAGCCATTCCGAGACAGTGACCGACCTTTCATTCTTTTCACCTAAGATTAGCCTAAATTTTGTTTATGGCCGTTCAGGTCCCAAACTGATAAATTTCACAACAATAATGGGCACTCTGGAATCCTCATAAAAAATGGAGTGGGTGTGTAGGTTTTCAAGCCATTCTGTGACAGTGACCAAAGTTTCATTGTTTTCACCTCCGATTAGGCTAAATCGCGTTTTTGGCCATTCAGGGCACAAATAGAAGAATTTGACAACAATATTGGGCATTCTGGAAGCCTCATAAAAAATGGAGTCCGTGTGTAGGTTGGCAAGCCATTCCGAGACAGTGACCAAACTTTCATTCTTTTCACCTCAGATTAGCCTAAATCGCGTTTTTGGCCGTTCAGGCCACAAACAGATGAATTTCACAACAATATTTGGCATTCTGGAATCCTCATAAAAAATGGAGTGGGTGCGTAGGTTTTCAAGCCATTCTGAGAGAGTGACCAACCTTTCATTCTTTTCACCTAAGATTAGCCTAAATTTCGTTTTTCACCATTCAGGTCCCAAATTGATAAATTTCACAACAATATTGGGCATTCTTGAATCCTCATAAAAAATGGAGTGGGTGTGTAGGTTTTCAAGCCATTCCGAGACAGTGACCAAACTTTCATTCTTTTCACCTCAGATTTGCCTAAATCGCGTTTTTGGCCGTACAGGGCACAAATAGATGAATTTGACAACAATATTGGGCAGTCTGGAATCCTCATAAAAAAATGGAGTCCGTGTGTAGGTTTTCAAGCCATTCCAAGACAGTGGCCAACCTTTCATTCTTTTCACCTCATATTAGCCTAAATTTCGTTTTTGGCCGTTCTGCTCCCAAGCAGATAAATTTCACAACAATATTGGGCATTCTGGAATCCTCATAAAAAAAAGAGTAGGTGTGTAGGCTTTCAAGCCATTCCGAGACAGTGACCAAACTTTCATTATTTTCAACTCAGATTAGCCTAAATCGCGTTTTTTGAAGTTCAGGGCACAAACAGATGAATTTGACAACAATATTTGGCATTCTTGAATCCTCATAAAAAATCGATTAGGTGTGTAGGTTTCCAAGCAATTCCTAGATAGTGACCAAACTTTCATTCTTTTCACCTCAGATTAGCCTAAATCGCGTTTTTGGCCGTTCAGGGCACAAACAGATGAATTTGACAACAATATTGGGCATTCTGGAATCCTCATAAAAAAATGGAGTCCGTGTGTAGGTTTTCAAGCCATTCCGAGACAGTGACCAACCTTTCACTCTTTTCACCTCAGATTGGCCCAAATCGCGTTTTTATCCGTTTACGGCCTAAGTAGATGAATTTGACAACAATATTGAGCATTCTGGAAGCCTCGTAAAGATTGGAGTCCGAGTGTAGGTTTTCAAGCCATTCCGAGACAGTGACCAAACTTTCATTATTTTCACCTCAGATTAGCCTAAATCGCGTTTTTGGCCGTTCAGTTCACAAACAGATGAATTTGACAACAATATTTGGCATTCTTGAATCCTCATAAAAAATCGAGGGAGTATGTAGGTATTCAACCCATTCCGGACAGTGACCAACCTTTCATTCTTCTCACCTCAGATTAGCCTAAATTTCGTTTTTTGCCCTTCAGAACCCAAATATATAAATTTCACAACAATATTGGGCAATCTGGAATCCTCATAAGAAAATGGAGTGGGTGTGTAGGTTTTCAAGCCATTCTGAGACAGTGAGCAAACTTTTATTCTTTTCACCTCATATTAGCCCAAATCGCGTTTTTGGCCTTTTACGGCCCAAACAGATGAATTTGACAACAATATTGGGCATTTGGTAAGCCTCATAAAAAATGGAGTCCGTGTGTAGGTTTTCAAGCTACTCCGAGACAGTGACCAACCTTTCATTCTTTTCACTTCAGATTAGCCTAATTGTCGTTTTTGGCCGTTCAGGTCCCATACAGATAAATTTGACAACAATATTGGGCATTCTGGAATCCTCAGAACAAATGGAGTGGGTGTGTAGGTTTCCAAGCAATTCCGAGACAGTGACCAAACTTTCATTCTTTTCACCTCAGATTTGCCTAAATCGCGTTTTTGGCCGTACAGGGCACAAACAGATGAATTTGACAACAATATTGGGCATTCTGGAATCCTCATAAAAAAATGGAGTCCGTGTGTAGGTTTTCAATCCATTACGAGACATTGACCAACCTTTCATTCTTTTCACCTTAGATTAGCCTACATTTCGT
Source organism: Inga leiocalycina (assembly GCA_963242795.1). Classification (NCBI taxonomy): domain Eukaryota; kingdom Viridiplantae; phylum Streptophyta; class Magnoliopsida; order Fabales; family Fabaceae; genus Inga; species Inga leiocalycina. The sequence continues at coordinate 40,613,906 of OY725331.1, forward strand.
TTTTAGCCGTTCTGCTCCCAAGAAGATAAATTTCACAACAATATTGGGCATTCTGGAATCCTCATAAAAAATGGAGTCGGTGTGTAGGTTTTCAAGCCATTCCGAGACAGTGACCAAACTTTCATTATTTTCACCTCAGATTAGCCTAAATCGCGTTTTTGGCCTTTCAGGGCACAAACAGATGAATTTCACAACAAAATTTGGCATTCTTGAATCCTCATAAAAAACCGAGGGAGTGTGTAGGTTTTCAAACCATTCAGGGCAGTGACCAACCTTTCATTCTTTTCACCTAAGATTAGCCTAAATTTCGTTTTTGGCCGTTCAGGGCACAAACAGATAAATTTTACAACAATATTGTGCATTCTGGAATCCTCATAAAAAATGGAATGGGCGTGTAGGTTTTCAAGCCATTCCGAGAGAGTGACCAAACTTTCATTCTTTTCACCTCAGATTAGCCTAAATTGCGTTTTTGGCCCTTCAGGGCACAAATAGAAGAATTTGACAACAATATTCGGCATTCTGGAATCCTCATAAAAAATGGAGTGGGTGTATAGGTTTTCAAGCCATTCCGAGACAGTGACCGACCTTTCATTCTTTTCACCTAAGATTAGCCTAAATTTTGTTTATGGCCGTTCAGGTCCCAAACTGATAAATTTCACAACAATAATGGGCACTCTGGAATCCTCATAAAAAATGGAGTGGGTGTGTAGGTTTTCAAGCCATTCTGTGACAGTGACCAAAGTTTCATTGTTTTCACCTCCGATTAGGCTAAATCGCGTTTTTGGCCATTCAGGGCACAAATAGAAGAATTTGACAACAATATTGGGCATTCTGGAAGCCTCATAAAAAATGGAGTCCGTGTGTAGGTTGTCAAGCCATTCCGAGTCAGTGACCAAACTTTCATTCTTTTCACCTCAGATTAGCGTAAATGACGTTTTTGGCCGTTCAGGGCACAAACAGATAAATTTGACAACAATATTGGGCATTGTGTAATCCTCATAAAAAATGGAGTGGGTGTGTAGGTTTTTCAGCCATTCCGAGACAGTGACCAAATTTTCGTTCTTTTCACCTCAGATTACCCCAATTCGCATTTTTATCCGCCTACGGCCTAAGCAGATGAATTTGACAACAATATTGGCCATTCTGGAAGCGTCATAAAAAATGGAGTCCGTGTGTAGGGTTTCAAGCCATTCCGAGACAGTGACCAAACTTTCATTATTTTCACCTCAGATTAGCGTAAATCGCGTTTTTGGCCGTTCAGGGCAGAAACAGATGAATTTGACAACAATATTGGGCATTCTGGAAACCTCATAAAAAATAGAGTGGGTGTGTAGGTTTTCAAGCCATTCAGAGACAGTGACCATCCTTTCATTCTTTTCACCTAAGTTAGCCTAAATTTCGTTTTTGGCCGTTCAGGTCCCAAACTGATAAATTTCACAACAATATTGGGCACTCTGGAATCCTCATAAAAAATGGAGTCCGTTTGTAGGTTTTCAACCCATTCCGAGACAGTGACCAAACTTTCAATGTTCTCACCTCAGATTAGCCAAAACGCGTTTTTGGACGTTTACGGCCCAAACAGATGAATTTGACTACAATATTGGGCATTCTGGAAGCCTCATAAAAAATGGAGTCCGTGTGTAGGTTTTGAAGCCACTCTGAGACAGTGACCAACCTTTCATTCTTTTCACCTCAGATTAGCCTAATTGTCGTTTTTGGCCATTCAGGTCCCAAACAGATAAATTTCACAACAATATTGGGCATTCTGGAATCCTCATAAAAAATGGAGTAGGTGTGTATGTTTTCATACCATTCTAGACAATGACCAACCTTTCATTCTTTTCACCTCAGATTAGCCTAAATCGCGTTTTTGGCCGTTCAGGGCAGAAAGAGATGAACTTGACAACAATATTGGGCATTCTGGAATATTCATAAAAAATGGAGTGGGTGTGCAGGTTTTCAAGACATTCTGAGACAGTGAACAAACTTTCATTCTTTTCACCTCAGATTAGCCCAAATCGATTTTTTGACCTTTTAAGGCCCAAACCGAGGAATTTGACAACAATATTGGGCATTCTGTAAGCCTCATAAAAAACGGAGTCCGTGTGTAAGTTTTCAAGCTACTCCGAGACAGTGACCATACTTTCATTCTTTTCACCTCAGATTAGCCCAAATCGCGTTTTTGGCCGTTTACGGCCTAAACAGATGAATTTAACAACAATATTAGGCATTCTGGAAGCCTCATAAAAATTGGAGTCCGTGTGTAGGTTTTCAAGCCATTCCGAGACAGTGACCAACCTTTCATTGTTTTCACCTCAGATTAGCCTAATTGTCGTTTTTGGCCGTTCAGGTCCCAAACTGATAAATTTCACAACAATATTAGGCATTCTGGAATCCTCATAAAAAATGGAGTGGGTGTGCAGGTTTTTAAGACATTCCGAGACAGTGACCAAACTTTCATTTTTTTCACCGCAGATTAGACCAAATCGCGTTTTTGGCCTTTTACGGCCCAAACAGATGAATTTGACAACAATATTGGGCATTGTGTAAGCCTCATAAAAAATGGAGTCCGTGTGTAAGTTTTCAAGCTACTCCGAGACAGTGACCAACCTTTCATTCTTTTCACCTCAGATTAGCCTAATTGTCGTTTTTGGCCGTTTAGGTCCCAAACAGATAAATTTCACAACAATATTGGGCATTATGGAATCCTCATAACAAATGGAGTGTGTGTGTTGGTTTCCAAGTAATTCCGAGACGGTGACCAAACTTTCATTCTTTTCACCTCAGATTAGCGTAAATCACGTTTTTGGCCGTTCAGGGCACAAACAGATGAATTTGAGAACAACATTTGGCATTTTGGAATCCTCATAAAAAATTGGAGTCCGTGTGTAGGTTTTCAAGCCATTACGAGACAGTGACCAACCTTTCATTATTTTCACCTTAGATTAGCCTACATTTCGTTTTTAGCCGTTCTGCTCCCAAGAAGATAAATTTCACAACAATATTGGGCATTCTGGAATCCTGATAAAAAATGGAATGGGTGTATAGGTTTTCAAGCCAGTACGAGATAGTGACCAAACTTTCATTCATTTCACCTTAGATTAGCCTAAATTTCGTTTTTGGTCGTTCATGTCCCAAACAGATCAATTTCAAACCAATATTGGGAATTCTTGAATCCTCATAAAAAAATGAAGTGGGTGTGTAGGTTTTAAAGCCATTCCGAGACAGTGACCAACCTTTCATTCCTTTCACCACAGATTAACGTATATCGCGTTTGTGGCCGTTCAGGGCACAAACACATGAAATTGAGAACACTATTGGGCATTCTGGAATACTAATAAAAAATGGAGTCCGTGTGTAGGTTTTCAAGTCACTCCGAGACAGTGACCAACCTTTTATTCTTTTCACCGTAGATTAGCCTAAATCGCGTTTTTTGCCGTTCAGGGCACAAACAGATAAATTTGACAATAATTTTCGGCATTTTGGAATCCTCATAAAAAAAATGTAGTAGGCATGTAGGTTTTCAAGCCATTCTAAGACAGTGACCAAACTTTCATTCTTTTCACCTCAGATTAGCCCAAATCGCGCTTTTATCCGTTTACGGCCTAAGCAGATGAATTTGACAACAATATTGGGCATTCTGGAATCCTCATAAAAAATGGAGTCTCTTTGTAGGTTTTCAAGCCATTCTGAGACAGTGACCAAACTTTCATTCTTTTCACCTGAGGTTAGCGTAAATCGCGTATTTGGCCGTTCAGGGCACAAACAGATGAATTTGACAACAATACTGGGCATTCTGGAATCCCCGTAAAAAATGGACTGGGTGTGTAGGTCCTCAAGCCATTCCGATACAGTGACCAAACTTTCATTCTTTTCACCTCATATTAGCGTAAATCACGTTTTTGGCCGTTCAGTGCCCAAACAGATCAATTTGACAACAATATTGAGCATTCTGGAATCCACATAAAAATGGGGAGTTGGCGTGTAGGTTTTAAAGCCATTCCGAGACAGTGACCAAACTTTCATTCTTTTCGCCTCAGATTAGCCTAAATCGCGTTTTTGGCCGTTCAGGACACAAACAGACGAATTTGACAACAATATTGGGCATTCCGGAATCCTCGTAAAAAATGGACTGGGTGTGTAGGTCTTCAAGCCATTCCGAGAGAGTTACCAAACTTTCATTCATTTCACCTCAGATTAGCGTAAATCGCGTTTTTGTCCGTTCAGGGCACAAACAGAAGAATTTGACAACAATATTGGGCATTATGGAATCCTCATAAAAAAATGGAGTGGGTGTGTAGGTTTTAAAGCCATTCCGAGACAGTGACTAACCTTTTATTCTTTTCACCTCAGATTAGCGTAAATCACGTTTTTGGCCGTTCAGGGCACAAACAGATGAATTTGACAACAACATTTGGCATTTTGGAATCCTCATAAAAAATTGGATCCGTGTGTAGGTTTTAAAGCCATTCTGAGACAGTGACCAAACTTTCATTCTTTTCACCTTAGATTAGCCTAAATCGCGTTTTTTGCCTTTCAGGGCACAAACCGATAAATTTGACAAAAATATTGGGTATTCTGGAATACTTATAAAAAATTGGAGTGGGCGTGCAGGTTTTCAAGCCATTCCGAGACAGTGACCAAACTTTCATTCTTTTCACCTCAGATTAGCGTAAATCGCGTTTTTCGCCGTTCAGGACACAAACAGAAGAATTTGACAACAATATTGGGCATTCTGGAATACTCAAAAAAAAATGGAGTGGGTGTGTAGGTTTTAAAGCCATTCCGAGACAGTGACCAAACTTTCATTCATTTCACCTCAAATTAGCCTAAATCGCGTTTTTGGCCGTTCAGGGCACAAACAGATGATTTTTACAACAACATTTGGCATTTTGGATTCCTCATAAAAAATTGGAGTCGGTGTTTAGGTTTTCAAGCCATTTCGAGACAGTGACCAAACTTTCATTCTTTTCACCTCAGATTAACGTAAATCGCGATTTTGGCCGTTCGGGCACAAACAGATGAATTTGACAACAACATTTGGCATTCTGGAATCCTCATAAAAAATGCAGTCCGTGTGTAGGTTTTAAACCAATTCCGAGACAGTGACCAAACTTTCATTATTTTCACCTCAGATTAGCCTAAATCGCGTTTTTGACAGTTCAGGGCACAAACATATGAATTTGACAACAATATTTGGAAAGAGACCAACCATTCCGGACAGAATTTACTCCAAGCATTTACTCCCCCTGTGTTGAGCATTTACTCCAAACATACGAAATTTTGGGCATTCTTGAATCCTCATAAAAAATGGAGTGGGTGTGTAGGTTTTCAAACCATTCCGGACAGAGACCAACCTTTCATTCTTTTCACCTCAGATTAACCTAAATTTCGTTTTTTGCCTTCAGGACCCAAACATATAAATTTCACAACAATATTGGGCTTTCTGGAATCCTCATAAAAAAATGCAGTGGGTGTGTAGGTTTCCAAGCCATTCCGAGACAGTGACCAACATGTCATTCTTTTCACCTCAGATTATCGTAAATCTCGTTTTTGGCCGTTCAGGGCACAAACAGATGAATTTAACAACAATATTGGGCAATCTGGAAACCCCATAACAAAATGGAGTCCGAGTGTAGGATTTCAAGCCATTAAGAGAAAGTGACCAACCTTTCATTCTTTTCACCTCAGATTAGCCTAAATCGCGTTTTTGGCCGTTGAGGGCAGAAACAGATGAACTTGACAACAATATTGGGCATTCTGGAATCCTCATAAAAAAAATGGACTGGGCGTGTACGTTTTCAAGCCATTCCGATACAATGTCTAAACTTTCATTCTTTTCACCTCAGATTAGCCCAAATCGCGTTTTTATCCGTATACGGCCTAAGCAGATGAATTTGACAACAATATTGGGCATTCTGGAATCCTCATAAAAAATGGAGTCTCTGTGTAGGTTTTCAAGCCATTCCGAGACAGTGACCAAACTTTCATTCTTTTCACCTCAGATTAGCCCAAATCGCGTTTTTGGATGTTTACGGCCTAAACAGATGAATTTGACAATAATATTGGGCATTCTGGAAGCCTCATAAAAAAACGGAGTCCGTGTGTAAGTTTTGAGTCCATTCTGAGACAGTTACCCTTATGTCATTCTTTTCACCTCAGATTAACGTAAATCGCGTTTGTGGCCGTTCAGGGCACAAACACATGAAATTGAGAACAGTATTGGGCATTCTGGAATCCTCATAAAAAATGGAGTCCGTGTGTAGGTTTTCAAGCCACTCCGAGACAGTGACCAACCTTTCATTCTTTTCACCTTAGATTAGCCAAAATCGCGTTTTTTTCCGTTCGGGGCTCGAACAGATAAATTTGACAATAATATTCGGCATTTTGGAATCCTAATAAAAAAAATGTAGTGGGCGTGTAGGTTTTCAAGCCATTCAGAGACAGTGACCAGACTTTCATTCTTTTCACCTCAGATTAGCCCAAATCGCGTTTTTGGATGTTTACGTCCTAAACAGATGAATTTGACAACAATATTGGGCATTCTGGAAGCCTCATAAAAAAACAGAGTCCGTGTGTAAGTTTTCAAGCCATTCCGAGACAGTGACCCACGTGTCATTCTTTTCAACTCAGATTAGCGTAAATCTCGTTTTTGGCCGTTCAGGGCACAAACAGATGAATTTCACAACAATATTGGGCATTCTGGAAACCTCATAAAAACATGGAGTCCGAGTGTAGATTTTCAAGCCATTCAGAGAAAGTGACCAACCTTTCATTCTTTTCACCTCAGATTAGCCTAAATCGCGTATTTGGCCGTTCAGGGCACAAACAGATGAATTTGACAACAATATTGGGCATTCTGGAATCCTCGTAAAAAATGGAGTGGGTGTGTAGGTTCTCAAGCCATTCCGATACAGTGACCAAACTTTAATTCTTTTCACCTGAGATTAGCCTAAATCGCGTTTTTGGCCGTTCAGGGCACAAACAGATAAATTTAACAACAATATTGGGCATTCTGGAATCCTCGTAAAAAAATGGAGTGGGCATGTAGGTTTTAAAGCCATTCCGAGACAGTGACCAAACTTTCATTCTTTTCACCTCAGATCAGCCTAAATCGCGTTGTTGGCCGTTCAGGGCACAAACAGATGAATTTGACAACATAATTTGGCATTCTGGAATCCAAAAAAAAAATCGAGTGGGTGTGTAGGTTTTCAAACCATTCCGGACAGAGACCAACCTTTCATTCTTTTCACCTCAGATTAACGTAAATGACGTTTTTGGCCGTTCAGGGCCAAAACAGATGAAATTGGCAACAATATTGGGCATTCTGGAATCCTCATAAAAAATGGAGTCCGTCTGTAGGTTTTCAAGCCACTCCGAGACGGTGACCAACCTTTCATTCTTTTCACCTGAGATTAGCCTAAATCGCGTTTTTGGCCGTTCAGGGCAGAAACAGGTAAATTTGACAACAATATTGGGCATTCTGGAATCCTCATAAAAAAATGGAGTGGGTGTGTAGGTTTTCAAGCCATTCCGAGACAGTGACCAACCTTTCATTCTATTCACCTCAGATTAGCGTAAATCACATTTTTAGACGTTCAGGGCACAAACAGATGAATTTGACAACAATATTGGACATTCTGGAATCCTCATAAAAAATGGAGTGGCTGTGTAGGTTTTCAAGCCATTCCGAGACAGTGACCAACCTTTCATTCTATTCACCTCAGATTAGCGTAAATCGCGTTTTTGGCCGTTCAGGGCACAAACAGATAAATTTGACAACAATATTGGGTATTCTTGAATCCTCATAAAAAATGGAGTGGGCGTGTAGGTTTTCAAGCCTTTCCGAGACAGTGACCAAACTTTCATTATTTTCACCTCAGATAAGCCCAAATCTCCTTTTTATCCGTTTAAGGCCTAAGCAGATGAATTTGACAACAATATTGGGCATTCTGGAATCCTCATAAAAAATGGAGTCTGTGAGTAGGTTTTCAAGCCACTCCAAGACGGTGACCAACCTTTCATTCTTTTCACCTGAGATTAGCCTAAATCGCGTTTTTTGCCGTTTAGGGCACAAACAGATCAATTTGACAACAATATTGGGCATTCTTGAATCCTCATAAAAAATGGAGTGGGTGTGTAGGTTTTCAAGCCATTCCGAGACAGTGACCAAACTTTCATTCTTTTCACCTCAGATTAGCGTAAATCGCGTTTTTGGCAGTTCAGGGCACAAACAGATGAATTTGACAACAATATTGGGCATTCTGGAATCCTCATAAAAAAATGGAGTGGGCGTGTAGGTTTTCAAGCCTTTCCGGGACAGTGACCAAACTTTCATTCTTTTCACCTTAGATTAGCCTAAATCGCGTTTTTGGCCGTTCATGTCACAAACCGAAGAATTTGACAACAATATTGGGCATTCTGAAATCCTCATAAAAAATGGAGTGGGAGTGTAGGTGTTCAAGCCATTCCGAGACAGTGACCTAACTTTCATTCTTTTCACCTCAGATTAGCGTAAATCGTGTTTTTGGCCGTTCAGGGCACAAACAGATGAATTTGACAACAACATTTGGCATTTTGGAATCCTCATAAAAAATTGGAGTCTTTGTATCGGTTGTCAAGCCATTCTGAGACAGTGACCAAACTTTCATTCTTTTCACCTCAGATTAGCGTAATTCGAGTTTTTGGCCGTTCGGGCTCAAAGAAAAGAATTTGAGAACAACATTTGGCATTCTGGAATCCTCATAAAAAATGGAGTCTGTGTGTAGGTTTTAAAGCCATTCCGAGACAGTGACCAAACTTTCATTATTTTCACCTCAGATTAGCCTAAATCTCGTTTTTGGCCGTTCAGGGCACAAACAGATGAATTTGACAACAATATTTGGCATTCTGGAATCCTCATAAAAAATGGAGTGGGTGTGTAGGTTTTCAAACCATTCTGGACAGAGACCAACCTTTCTTTCTTTTCACCTCAGATTAACATAAATCACGTTTTTGGCCGTTCAGGGCACAAATAGATGAATTTGACAACAATATTGGGCATTTTGGAATCCTCATAAAAAATTGGAGTCGGTGTATAGGTTTTCAAGCCATTCCGTGACAGTGAGCAAACTTTCATTCTTTTCACTCAGATTAGCGTAAATCGCGTTTTTGGCCGTTAGGGCGCAAACAGATGAATTTGACAACAATATTGGGCATTCTGATTCCTCATAAAAAAATGGAGTCCATGTGTAGGTTTTCAAGTGTAACCCCTACCTAAATTAGCGTAATTATAATTCGATATCACTTAATTAAATTGGTTTAGAGACCGTCGAATAGTTCAAAACTCATTTACAACTCCCTTTTATAGTAGGGACTTTACAAAATTTTCAAAACTTCTTTCCTATTCCGGTCTCAAGTTCAATTATCGAATATAATTACCTGTGCAGTTAATTTACATTCATTCATATCAGAATATCTAACAGCAATCCCGGCAACCCCCGGGTTCCATTCATTCACTAGAAGGTTTACAATTCCCATATAAGGGATTACACAACTGTATTCCACTAATATTTACAACCCAAAAATAATTTACAGAACCCTGTCCCGGATGAATAACCAACATATCTAAAACAAACGTCCCTACAGGATTCTATCCGCTCCTAGTAGTCCACTTCTCCTTGGAGCCACTTGCCCTGTCTGAAATGTTAGTCAAAGGAAAGAATGAGATTCAAGAGAATCCCAGTAGTAACAATCTATTCATACCACACATAAGCACATAGCATGTAAGCAATCATCATACATCGGCAGCATGAATCACACTCCACCCTCATCCCCTTTTACCGCCGGGAAGGCGCATCGTCCTAACCCGAACCGTTGTTAGCGACTCAGGGACTGTTGGCGTGGCAGTGCATACACATAGCCTTATAGCTCATACAGCTATCCGGCTTTCACAATCGGCCCGTCGGCCTTCACAAATAGCCTTTCGGCTTTTCACATAATCACACATATAACGCCCCAACCTCATCCCCTTTTACCGCCGGGAAGGCACACCATCCTAACCCGAACTGTTGTTAGCGACTCAGGGACTCTCAGTATGGCGGTGCTTACACAAATCCATAAATGTTGCAGCATACGATTCATCACAAATCAATGATATAACACACATACAATGCATCATATATGGTATAAAAGAAAAAGTCACTACCTTGTTCCTTCCTGATGTTCGCTGGCACAGTTGGCTCACGAGGGCGGCAAATATCAAAGCCTATAAACAAAATCAAAAATGGTGGATTTATTTCCTACCCCCAATTACTACTTTCAAACACTTAGAATAGGTTCCATATGAGTCCCCTAAATGGTTATAACAAGCTCAAAGAGAACCTAAAAGGATTGGAAAGTACTAGGTTGGAAATTGCTTTACAAACTCATAAAGTGCTGAAAATTGGGTTTTGGCTGCAGCCAAGAATTCTTTGGCTGCAGCCAAAAATGGCTAAAAACGTCACAGAAACATTTTGGCTGCAGCCAAAAATGTTATGGCTGCGGCCAGGACACACACAGAAAGTTTTGCGCTGCAGCCAGAATTTTGGCTGCAGCCAGGGAAACTTTAAAAATTCATAACTCGCTCTAAAAAACTTGAAATAAGGTGATTCCAAAGCCCATTGAAATATATTCAAGTGACCTTTATGGGAAAAATATGTAAAATTATCAAGAATCACCACAAAAGTCCAGATTTACCAAAACCCTAACATTGTGCCAAAACAGGGTCCAGTTTTGATGCCAAACTTTGGACAGTTCAAACTCCCAGCTCACAAAGCGAAATGACACAAAATTTATGTCCATTTTGAAGCTTGAGATGTGAAATTTAAGACTGGAAAGTTTCATAATTTTCCAACATCATTTGCCCAGTCAAAACGTCCACGCCATCTGACTGTCCAGAACAGACTTACATTGGACAGATTTCCATTTTTGCACCAATGCTTCCAATGGTTCCCAAATTCATATCAAATACCATTCCCACATAAATTTGCACAAGGAATCCATTGAAATCATCAAAACAACCCAATTCAACCTCCATTGACAAGTTACACAATGGCCACCACATGTTTTGCCAAGAGCTCAACCAAACCACCATATTGCAAACCAATCCAAACCAACATTCCAAACCAATTTCAAATGCTCAAGGACACACTATGACACCTATTCCAACATATCACACAATGCAATTCTTCCAAACCAAAATCATATGAAAATCAGGGCAAAAATTCAAAATTCTCAAAACTTGATCAATGGTTACAAAACTTAGCTCAAAATGTGTTAAATTCTTACCTCTTCTTCTTCCCAAAGCAACTTCCTTGTTTCTCCAACTTTCAATTTTTCTCAAGTTCTCAAACACCACCTTTCAAAAACCTAAAACCATAGCCATGAAGCCCTCAACACCATGAACAATATTAATGAAGGTAAATTGAGCATTCATGGACAAATTCTCACCTTTCTTTAAGCCTTCTTCTTTCTCTTTTGCTTCTCTAGTTGAATGAAAATGAAGGAGAGGAGAGAGATGAGATGAGATAAAGAAGATGATAAGAATTTCAGCCCTAATTGCTTGCCCAACGTCCTAAATGAGATAGGGAAGAGAAAAAGTAAATTTTGACACTTTGACCTTGATCTATGGTTCACATGAAGCCAAGTGTCAAGATCTTCCTCCTCCTCCCAACTCCTTCCATGTTCATGCAAGCATTGGATCACTCTCTCATAATCTCTTGATATGTAATCCCAACCATTGATCTACAATTTACCGATAAGTTGCCTCTTCGGTAAATGACCAATTCGTAAGTGAATTTCCAATTTCGCCCCTAATTATCATAACCTTTACCAAATCACCATTAAACATGAATATAAGCTTAAACATTGCTTACCACACATTCACAATGAGTTTAGCAACAATTACATCCTTAAGATCATAATTAGCCCTTAATCACAAGTTGGGTCATTACATCAAGCCATTCCGAGATAGTGACCAACCTTTCATTGTTGGCACCTCAGACTAGGCAAAATTTCGTTTTTTGCCCTTCAGGTCTTAAACAGATAAATTTCACAACAATATTGAGCATTATGGAATCCTCATAAAAAATGGAGTGGGTGTGTAGGTTTTCAGGCTATTCCGAGACAGTGACCAACCTTTCATTGTTGTCACCTCAGACTAGGCTAAATTTCGTTTTTTGCCCTTCAGGTCACAAACAGATAAATTTCACAACAATATTGAGCATTCTGGAATCCCCATAAAAAATGGAGTGGGTCTGTAGGTTTTCAAGCCATTCCGAGATAGTGACCAACCTTTCGTTCTTTTCACCTCAGATTAGCGTAAATTGCGTTTTTGGCCGTTCAGGGCACAAACAGATGAAATTGACAACAATATTGGGCATTCTAGAATCCTCATAAAAAATATAGTCCGTGTGTAGGTCTTCAAGCCACTCCGAGAAAGTGACCAACCTTTCATTCTTTTCACATTAGATTAGCCTAAATCGCGTTTTTTGCCGTTCAGGGCACAAACATATAAATTTGACAACAATATTGGGCATTCTGGAATCCTCATAAAAAAATGGAGTGGGCGTGTAGGTTTTCAAGCCATTCCGAGAGAGTGACCAAACTTTCAATCTTTTCACCTCAGATTAACCTAAATCGCGTTTTTGGCCGTTCAGGGCACAAACAGAAGAATTTGACAACAATATTGGGCATTCTGGAATCCTCATAAAAAAATGGAGTGGGTGTGTAGGTTTTGAAGCCAATCCGAGACAGTGACCAACCTTTCATTCTTTTCACCTCAGATTAGCCTAAATTGCGTTTTTCGCCGTTCACGGCACAAACAGATGAATTTGACAACAATATTGGGCATTCTGGAATCCTCATAAAAAAAAGGAGTGGGTGTATAAGTTTTCAAGCCAATCCGAGACAGAGACCAAACTTTCGTTCTTTTCACCTTAGATTAGCGTAAATCGCGTTTTTGGCCGTTTAGGGAACAAACAGATGAATTTGACAACAATATTGGGCATTTTGGAATCCTCATAAAAAATTGGAGTCAGTGTACAGGTTTTCAAGCCATTCCGAGACAGTGACCAAACTTTTCTTCTTTTCACCTCAGATTAGCGTAAATCGTGTTTTTGGCCGTTAGGGCACAAATAGATGAATTTGACAACAACATTTGGCATTCTGGAATCCTCACAAAAAATGGAGTCCGTGTGTAGGTTTTCAAGCCATTCCTAGACAGTGTCCAAACTTTCATTTTTTCACTTCAGATTAGCGTAAATCGCGTTTTTGGCCGTTCAGGGCACGAACAGATGAATTTGACAACAACATTTGGCATTCTGGAATCCTCACAAAAAATGGAGTCCGTGTGTAGGTTTTCAAGCCATTCCTAGACAGTGTCCAAACTTTCATTTTTTCACTTCAGATTAGCGTAAATCGCGTTTTTGGCCGTTCAGGGCACAAACAGATGAATTTGACAACAACATTGGGCATTTTGGAATCCTCATAAAAAATTGGAGTCGTTGTATAGGTTTTCAAGCCATTCCGAGACAGTGACCAAACTTTCACTCTTTTCACCTCAGATTAGCGTAAATCGCGTTTTTGGCCGTTCGAGCTCAAACAGATGAATTTGACAACAACATTTGGCATTCTGGAATCCTCATAAAAAATGGAGTCCGTGTGTAGGTTTTAAAGCCAGTCCGAGAGAGTGTCCAAACTTTCATTATTTTCACCTCAGATTAGCCTAAATAGCGTTCTTGGCCGTTCAGGGCACAAACAGATGAATTTGACAACACTATTTGGCATTCTGGAATCCTCATAAAAAAATGGAGTGGGCGTGTAGGTTTTCAAGCCATTCCGAGAGAGTGACCAAACTTTCAATCTTTTCACCTCAGATTAACCTAAATCGCGTTTTTGGCCGTTCAGGGCACAAACAGAAGAATTTGACAACAATATTGGGCATTCTGGAATCCTCATAAAAAAATGGAGTGGGTGTGTAGGTTTTGAAGCCAATCCGAGACAGTGACCAACCTTTCATTCTTTTCACCTCAGATTAGCCTAAATTGCGTTTTTCGCCGTTCACGGCACAAACAGATGAATTTGACAACAATATTGGGCATTCTGGAATCCTCATAAAAAAAAGGAGTGGGTGTATAAGTTTTCAAGCCAATCCGAGACAGAGACCAAACTTTCGTTCTTTTCACCTTAGATTAGCGTAAATCGCGTTTTTGGCCGTTTAGGGAACAAACAGATGAATTTGACAACAATATTGGGCATTTTGGAATCCTCATAAAAAATTGGAGTCAGTGTACAGGTTTTCAAGCCATTCCGAGACAGTGACCAAACTTTTCTTCTTTTCACCTCAGATTAGCGTAAATCGTGTTTTTGGCCGTTAGGGCACAAATAGATGAATTTGACAACAACATTTGGCATTCTGGAATCCTCACAAAAAATGGAGTCCGTGTGTAGGTTTTCAAGCCATTCCTAGACAGTGTCCAAACTTTCATTTTTTCACTTCAGATTAGCGTAAATCGCGTTTTTGGCCGTTCAGGGCACGAACAGATGAATTTGACAACAACATTTGGCATTCTGGAATCCTCACAAAAAATGGAGTCCGTGTGTAGGTTTTCAAGCCATTCCTAGACAGTGTCCAAACTTTCATTTTTTCACTTCAGATTAGCGTAAATCGCGTTTTTGGCCGTTCAGGGCACAAACAGATGAATTTGACAACAACATTGGGCATTTTGGAATCCTCATAAAAAATTGGAGTCGTTGTATAGGTTTTCAAGCCATTCCGAGACAGTGACCAAACTTTCACTCTTTTCACCTCAGATTAGCGTAAATCGCGTTTTTGGCCGTTCGAGCTCAAACAGATGAATTTGACAACAACATTTGGCATTCTGGAATCCTCATAAAAAATGGAGTCCGTGTGTAGGTTTTAAAGCCAGTCCGAGAGAGTGTCCAAACTTTCATTATTTTCACCTCAGATTAGCCTAAATAGCGTTCTTGGCCGTTCAGGGCACAAACAGATGAATTTGACAACACTATTTGGCATTCTGGAATCCTCATAAAAAATGGAGTGGGTGTGTAGGTTTTGAAACCATTCCGGACAGAGACCAACCTTTCATTCTTTTCACCTCAGATTAACGTAAATCAGGTTCTTGGCCGTTCAGGGCACAAACAGATGAAATTGACAACAATATTGGGCATTCTGGAATCCTCATCAAAAATGAAGTCCGTCTGTAGGTTTTCAAGCCACTCCGAGACAATGACCAACCTTTCATTCTTTTCACCATAGATTAGCCTAAATCACGTTTTTGCAAGTTCAGGGCACAAACAGATAAATTTGACTACAATATTGGGCATTCTGGAATCCTCATAACAAAACTGGATTGGGCGTGTAGGTTTTCAAGCCACTCCGAGACACTGACCAACATTTCATTCTTTTCACCTTAGATTAGCCTAAATCACGTTTTTGGCAGTTCAGGGCACAAACAGATGAATTTGACAACAATATTGGGCATTCTGGAATCCTCATAAAAAAAAGGAGTGGGTGTGTAAGTTTTCAAGCCAATCCGAGACAGCGACCAACCTTTCATTCTTTTCACCTCAGATTAGCCTGAATCACGTTTTTGGCCGTTCACGGCACACACAGATGAATTTGACAACAATATTGGGCATTCTGGAATCCTCATAAAAAAAGGAGTGGGTGTGTAAGTTTTCAAGCCAATCCGAGACAGCGACCAAACTTTCATTCTTTTCACCTCAGATTAGCGTAAATCGTGTTTTTGGCCGTTAGGGCACAAATAGATGAATTTGACAACAACATTTGGCATTCTGGAATCCTCATAAAAAATGGAGTCTGTATGTTGGTTTTCAAGCCATTCCTAGACAGTGTCCAAACTTTCATTTTTTCACTTCAGATTAGTGTAAATCGCGTTTTTGGCCGTTCAGGGCACGAACAGATGAATTTGACAAAAACATTTGGTATTTTGGAATCCTCATAAAAAATTGGAGTCGTTGTATAGGTTTTCAAGCCATTCCGAGACAGTGACCAAACTTTCAATCTTTTCACCTCAGATTAGCGTAAATCGCGTGTTTGGCCGTTCGGACACAAACAGAGGAATTTGACAACAACATTTGGCATTCTGGAATCCTCATAAAAAATGGAGTCCATGTGTAGGTTTTAAAGCCAGACCGAGAGAGTGACCAAACTTTCATTATTTTCACCTCAGATTAGCCTAAATCGCGTTCTTGGCCATTAAGGGCACAAACAGATGAATTTGACAGCAATATTTGGCATTCTGGAATCCTCATAAAAAATCGAGTGGGTGTGTAGGTTTTCAAACCATTCCGAACAGAGACCAACCTTTCATTCTTTTCACCTCAGATTAACGTAAATCAGGTTTTTGGCCGTTCAGGGCACAAACAGATGAAATTGACAATAATATTGGGCCTTCTGGAATCCTCATCAAAAATGAAGTCCGTATGTAGGTTTTCAAGCCACTCCGAGACAATGACCAACCTTTCATTCTTTTCACCATAGATTAGCCTAAATCACGTTTTGTCAAGTTCAGGGCACAAACAGATAAATTTGACTACAATATTGGGCATTCTGGAATCCTCATAACAAAACTGGATTGGGCGTGTAGGTTTTCAAGCCATTCCGAGACAGTGACCAAACTTTCATTCTTTTCACCTCAGATTAGCCTAAATCGCGTTTTTGGCCGTTCAGGGCACAAACAGAAGAATTTGACAACAATATTGGGCATTCTGGAATGCTCATAAAAAAATAGAGTGGGTGTGTAGGTTTTCAAGCCAATCCGAGACAGTGACCAACCTTTCATTCTTTTCACCTCAGATTAGCCTGAATCGCGTTTTTGGCCGTTCAGGGCACAAAAAGAAGAATTTGACAACAATATTGGGCATTCTGGAATCCTCATAAAAAAATGGAGTGGGTGTGTAGGTTTTCATGCCAATCCGAGACAGGGACCAACCTTTCATTCTTTTCACCTCAGATTAGCCTGAATCGCGTTTTTGGCCGTTCACGGCACAAACAGATGAATTTGACAACAATATTGGGCATTCTGGAATCCTCATAAAACAAAGGAGTGGGTGTGTAAGTTTTCAAGCCAATCCGAGACAGCGACCAAACTTTCATTCTTTTCACCTTAGATTAGCGTAAATCGCGTTTTTGGCCGTTCAGAGAACAAACAGATGAATTTGACAACAATATTGGGCATTTTGGAATCCTCATAAAAAATTGGAGTCAGTGTAGAGGTTTTCAAGCCATTCCTAGACAGTGACCAAACTTTCATTCTTTTCACCTCAGATTAGCGTAAATCATGTTTTTGGCCGTTAGGGCACAAATAGATGAATTTGACAACAACATTTGGCATTCTGGAATCCTCATAAAAAATGGAGTCCGTTTTTTGGTTTTCAACCCATTCGTAGACAGTGTCCAAACTTTCATTTTTTGACTTCAGATTAGCGTAAATCGCGTTTTTGGCCGTTCAGGGCAAAAACAGATGAATTTCACAACAATATTTGGAATTCTGGAATCCTCATCAAAAATGGAGTCCGTATGTAGGTTTTCAAGCCACTCCGAGACAATGACCAACCTTTCATTCTTTTCAGCATAGATTAGCCTAAATCAAGTTTTTGCAAGTTCAGGGCACAAACAGATAAATTTGACTACAATATTGGGCATTCTGGAATCCTCTAAACAAAACTGGATTGGGCGTGTAGGTTTTCAAGCCATTCCGAGACAGTGACCAAACTTTCATTCTTTTCACCTCAGATTAGCCTAAATCGTGTTTTTGGCCGTTCAGGGCACAAACAGAAGAATTTGACAACAATATTGGGCATTGTGGAATCCTCATAAAAAAATGGAGTGGGTGTGTAGGTTTTCAAGCCAATCCGAGACAACGACCAACCTTTCATTCTTTTCACCTCAGATTAGCCTGAATCGCGTTTTTGGCCGTTCACGGCACAAACAGATGAATTTGACAACAATATTGGGCATTCTGGAATCCTCATAAAAAAAAGGAGTGGGTGTGTAAGTTTTCAAGCCAATCCGAGACAGCGACCAAACTTTCATTCTTTTCACCTCAGATTAGAGTAAATCGTGTTTTTGGCCGTTAGGGCACAAATAGATGAATTTGACAACAACATTGGGCATTCTGGAATCCTCATAAAAAATGGAGTCTGTATGTTGGTTTTCAAGCCATTCCTTGACAGTGTCCAAACTTTCATTTTTTCACTTCAGATTAGCGTAAATCGCGTTTTTGGCCGTTCAGGGCACAAACAGATGAATTTGACAACAACATTTGGCATTTTGGAATCCTCTTAAAAAATTGGAGACGTTGTATAGGTTTTCAAGCCATTCCGAGACAGTGACCAAACTTTCATTCTTTTCACCTCAGATTAGCGTAAATCGCGTTTGTGGCCGTTCGGGCACAAACAGATGAATTTGACAACAACATTTGGCATTGTGGAATCCTCATAAAAAATGGAGTCCGTGTGTAGGTTTTAAAGCCATTCCGAGACAGTGGCCAAACTTTCATTATTTTCACCTCAGATTAGCCTAAATCGTGTTCTTGGCCGTTCAGGGCACAAAGAGATGAATTTGACAATATTATTTGGCATTCTGGAATCCTCATAAAAAATCAAGTAGGTGTGTAGGTTTTCAAACCATTCCGGACAGAAACCAACCTTTCATTATTTTCACCTCAGATTAACGTAAATCACGTTTTTGGCCGTTCTGGGCACAAACAGATGAAATAGACAACAATATTGGGCATTCTGGAATCCTCATAAAAAATGGAGTCCGTATGTAGGTTTTCAAGCCACTCCGAGACAATGACCAACCTTTCATTCTTTTCACCTTAGATTAGCCTAAATCACGTTTTTGGCAGTTCAGGGCACAAACAGATAAATTTGACAACAATATTGGGCATTCTGGAATCCTCATAACAAAACTGGATTGGGCGTGTAGGTTTTCAAGCCATTCCGAGACAGGGACCAAACTTTCATTCTTTTCACCTCAGATTAGCCAAATCGCGTTTTTGGCCGTTCAGGGCACAAACAGATGAATTTGAGAACAATATTGGGCATTCTGGAAGACTCATAAAAAATGGAGTCCGTGTGTAGGTTTTCAAGCCACTCCGAGACAGTGTCCAACCTTTCATTCTTCTCACCTAAGATTAGCCTAAATTTCGTTTTTCGTCGTTCTGGTCCCAAACAGATCAATTTCACAACAATATTGGGAATTCTTGAATCCTCATAAAAAATGGAGTGGGTGTGTAGGTTTTCAAGCCATTACGAGATAGTGACCAACCTTTCGTTCTTTTCAGCTCAGATTAGCCTAAATCGCGTTTTTGGCCGTTCAGGGCACAAACAGATAAATTTGATAACAATATTGGGCATTATGGAATCCTCATAAAAAAATTGGATTGGGCGGGTAGGTTTTCAAGCCATTCCTAGACAGTGACCAAACTTTCCTTCTTTTCACCTCAGATTAGCCTAAATCGCGTTTTTGGCCGTTCAGTGCACAAACAGAATAATTTGACAATAATATTGGGCATTCTGGAATCCTCATAAAAAAATGAAGTGGGTGTGTAGGTTTTCAAGCCATTCCGGGACAGTGACCAACCTTTCATTCTTTTCACCTCAGATTATCCTAAATCGCGTTTTTGGCCGTTCAGTGCAGAAACAGAAGAATTTGACAAAAATATTGGGCATTCTGGAGTCCTCATAAAAAAATGGAGTGGGTGTGTAGGGTTTAAAGCCATTTCGAGAGAGTGACCAACCTTTCATTCTTTTCACCTCAGATTAGCCTAAATCGCGTTTTTGGCCGTTCAAGGCACAAACAGATGAATTTGACAACAACATTTGGCATTCTGGAATCCTCATAAAAAATGGAGTCCTTGTGTAGGTTTTCAAGCCATTCCGAGACAGTGACCAAACTTTCATTATTTTCACCTCAGATTAGCCCAAATCGCGTTTTTGGCCGTTAAGGTCACAAACAGATGAATTTGACAACAATATTCGGCATTCTGGAATCCTCATAAAAAAACTGGAGTGGGTGTGTAGGTTTTCAAGCCATTCCGAGACAGTGATCAAACTTTCATTCTTTTCACCTCAGATTAGCCCAAATCCCGTTTTTAGATGTTTACGGCCTAAACAGATGAATTTGACATCAATATTGGGCATTCTGGAAGCCTCTTAAAAATTGGAGTCCGTGTGCAGGTTTTCAAGCCATTCCGAGACAGTGACCAACCTTTCATTCTATTCACCTCAGACTAGGCTAAATTTCGTTTTTTGCCCTTCAGGTCCCAAACAGATAAATTTCACAACTATATTGCGCATTCTGGAATCCTCATAAAAAATGGAGTGGGTGTGTAGGTTTTCAAGCTATTCCGAGAGAGTGACCAAACTTTCATTCTTTTCACCTGAGATTAGCCCAAATCGCGTTTTTGGCCGTTCAGAGCCCAAACAGATGAATTTGACAACAATATTGGGCATTCTGAAAGCCTCATATAAAATGGAGTCCATGTGTAGGTTTTCAAGACATTCCGAGACAGTGACCAAACTTTCATTCTTTTCACCTCATATTAGACCAAATCGCGTTATTATCCGTTTACGGCCTAACCAGATGAATTTGACAACAATATTGGGCATTCTGGAAGCCTCATAAAAAATGGAGTCCGTGTGTAGGTTTTCAAGCCATTCCGAGACAGTGTCCAACCTTTCATTGTTGTCACCTCAGACTAGGCTAAATTTCGTTTTTTGCCCTTCAGGTCCCAAACAGATAAATTTCACAACTATATTGAGCATTCTGGAATCCTCATAAAAAATGGAGTGGGTGTGTAGGTTTTCTAGCCATTCCGAGATAGTGACCAACGTTTCATTCTTTTCACCTCAGATTATCCTAAATCGCGTTGTTGGATGTTCACCGCACAAACAGACGAATTTGACAACAATATTGGGCATTCTGGAATCCTCATAAAAAATGGAGTGGCTGTGTAGGCTTTCGAGCCATTCCGAGACAGTGACCAACCTTTCATTCTTTTCACCTCAGATTAGGGTAAGTCGCGTTTTTGGCCGTTCAGGCCACAAACAGATGAATTTGACAACAATGTTAGGCATTCTGGAATCCTCGTAAAAAAATGGAGTGGGTGTCTAGGATTTCAAGCCATTCTGGGACACTGACCAAACATTCATTCTTTTCACCTCAGAGTAGCGAAAATCGCGTTTTTTGCCGTTCAAGGCGTAAACTAATGAATTTGACAACAATATTCGACATTCTGGAATCCACCTAAAAAAATGGAGTGGGTGTGTAGGTTTTCAAGCCATTCCGAGACAGTGACCAAACTTTCATTCTTTTCACCTCATATTAGCTTAAATCACGTTTTTAGCCGTTCAAGGCACAAACAAAAGAATTTGTCAACAATATTCGGCATTCTGGAATCCTCATAAAAAATGGAGTCCGTGTGTAGGTTTTCAATTCATTCCTAGACAGTGGCCAGCCTTTCATTCTTTTCATGTTAGATTAGCTTAAATCTCATTTTTTGGCCGATTACGGCCTAAACAAATGAATCTAACAACAATATTGGGCATTCTGGAAGCCTCATAAAAAATGGAATGGGAGTGTAGGTCTTCAAGCCATTCCGAGACAGTGACCAACCTTTCATTCTTTTCACCTCAGATTATCCTAAATCGCGTTTTTGGCCGTTCACGGCACAAACAGACGAATTTGACAACAATATTGGGCATTCTGGAATCCTCATAAGAAATGGAGTGGATGTGTAGGTTTTGAAGCCATTCCAAGACAGTGACCAACCTTTCCTTCTTTTCACCTCAGATTAGGGTAAGTCGCGTTTTTGGCCGTTCAGGCCAAAAACAGATGAATTTGACAACAATATTGGGCATTCTGGAATCCTCATAAAAAAATGGAGTGGGTGTATAGGTTTTCAAGCCATTCCGGGACAGTGAGCAAACTTTTGTTCTTTTCACCTCAGATTAGCCTAAATCGCGTTTTTGGCCGTTCACGTCACAACACAGATGAATTTGACAACAATATTCGGCATTCTGGAATCCTCATAAAAAATGGAGTCAGTGTGTTGGATTTCAATCCATTAATAAATAGTGACCAACCTTTCATTCTTTTCACGTTAGATTAGCCTAGATCTCAATTTTTGGCCGTTTACGGCCTAAACAGATGAATTTGATAACAATATTGGGCATTCTGGAATGCTCATAAAAAAATGGAGTGGGTGTGTAGGTTTTCAAGCCATTCCGAGACAGTGACCACACTTTCATTCTTTTCACCTCATATTAGCCCAAATCGTGTTTTTGGCTGTTTACGTCCTAAACAGATGAATCTGACAAAAATATTGGGCATTCTGGAAGCCTCATAAAAAATGGAGTCCGTGTGTAGGTTTTCAAGCGATTCTGAGACAGTGACCAACTTTTCATTCTTGTCACCTCAGACTAGGCTAAATTTCATTTTTGGCCGTTCAGGTCCCAAACAGATAAATTTCACAACAATATTGGGCATTCTGGAATACTCATAAAAAATGGAGTGGGTGTGTAGGTTTTCAAGTCATTCCTAGACAGTGACCAACCTTTCATTCTTTTCACCTCAGATTAGCCTAAATCGCGTTTTTGGCCGTTCAGGGCACAAACAATGAATTTGACAACAATATTGGGCATTCTGGAATACTCATAAAAATATGGTGTGGGTGTGTAGGTTTTTGAAGCCATTCCGAGACAGTGACCAACCTTTCATTCTTTTCACCTTAGATTAGCCTAAATCGCGTTTTTGGCCGTTCAGAACACAAACAGATGAATTTGACAACAATGTTGGGCAATCTCAAATCCTCAAAAAAAAATGAAGTGGGTGTATAGGTTTTCAAGCCTTTCCGGGACAGTGACCAAACTTTCATTTTTTTCACCTCAGATTAGCGAAAATCGCGTTTTTTGCCGTTCAGGGCACAAACATATGAATTTGACAACAATATTCGACATTCTGGAATCCTCCTAAAAAATGGAATAGGTGTGTAGGTTTTCAAGCCATTCCGAGACAGTGACCAACCTTTCATTCTTTTCTCCTCAGATTAGCCTAAATCACGTTTTTGGCCGTTCACATCACAACACAGATGAATTTGACAACAATATTCGGCATTCTGGAATCCACATAAAAAATGGAGTCCGTGTGTAGGATTTCAATCCATTCCTAGACAGTGACCAATCTTTCATTCTTTTCACATTAGATTAGCCTAAATCTCATTTTTTGGCCGTTTACGGCCTAAACAGATGAATTTGATAACAATATTGGGCATTCTGGAAGCCTCATAAAAAATGGAGTCCGTGTGTAGGTTTTCAAGCCATTCCGAGAGAGTGACCAAACTTTCATTCTTTTCACCTCAGATTAGCGCAAATCGAGTTTTTCGTCGTTTAGGCCTAAACAGATGAATGTGACAACAATATTGGGCATTCTGGAAGCCACATAAAAAATGGAGTCCGTGTGTAGGTTTTCAAGCTATTCCGAGACAGTGACCAAACTTTCATTCTTTTCACCTCAGATTAGCGTAAATCCCGTTTTTGCCTGTTCTGGGCACAAACAGATGAATTTGACAACAACATTTGGCATTCTGGAATCCTCATAAAAAATGGAGTCCGTGTGTAGGTTTTCAATCCACTCCGAGACAGTGACCAACCTTTCATTCTTCTCACCTAAGATTAGCCTAAATCGCGTTTTTTGCCGTTCAGGGCACAAACATATGAATTTGACAACTATATTCGACATTCTGGAATCCTCCTAAAAAATGGAATGGGTGTGTAGGTTTTCAAGCCATTCCGAGACAGTGACCAAACTTTCATTCTTTTCTCCTCAGATTATAGCCTAAATCACGTGTTTGGCCATTCACGTCACAACACAGATGAATTTGACAACGATATTCGTCATTCTGGAATCCACATAAAAAATGGAGTCCGTGTGTAGGATTTCAATCCATTCCTAGACAGTGACCAACCTTTCATTCTTTTCACGTTAGATTAGCCTAAATCTCATTTTTTGGCCGTTTACGGCCTAAACAGATGAATTTGATAACAATATTCGGCATTCTGGAAGCCTCATAAAAAAATGGAGTCCGTGTGTAGGTTTTCAAGCCATTCAAAGAGAGTGACCAACGTTTCATTCTTTTCATCTCAGATTAGCCTAAATTTTGTTTTTTGCCGTTCAGGTCCCAAACAGATAAATTTCACAACAATATTGGGAATTCTGGAATCCTCATAAAAAATGGAATGGATGTGTAGGTTTTCAAGCCATTCTGAGACAGTAACCAACCTTTCATTCTTTTCACCTTAAATTAGCCTACATGACGGTTTTGGCCGTTCAGGGCACAAACAAATGAATTTGACAACAATATTGGGCATTCTGGAATCGTCATAAAAAATGGAGTCCGTGTGTAGGTTTTCAAGCCTTTCCGAGACAGTGACCAACCTTTCATTCTTGTTACCTCAGACTAGACTAAATTTCATTTTTTTCCGTTCAGGACCCAAATAGATAAATTTGACAATAATATTGGGCATTCTGGAATCCTCATAAAAAATGGAGTGGGTGTGTAGGTTTTCAAGCCATTCTGAGACAGTGACCAAAGTTTCATTCTTTTCTCCTCAGATTAGCCCAAATCGCGTTTTTGGCCGTTTACGGTCTAAACAGATGAATTTGACAACAATATTGGGTATTCTGTAAGCCTCATATAAAATGGAGTCCCTGTGTAGGTTTTCAAGCTATTCCGAGACAGTGACCAAACTTTCATTCTTTTCACCTCAGATTAGCGTAAATCCCATTTTTGGCCGTTCAGGGCACAAACAGATGAATTTGATAACAACATTGGGCATTCTGGAATCCTCATAAGAAATAGAGTCCGTGTGCAGGTTTTGATGCCACTCCGAGACAGTGACCAACCTTTCATTCTTTTCACCTTAGATTAGCCTAAATCGCGTTTTTGGACGTTCAAGGCACAAACAGATGAATTTGACAACAATATTCGGCATTCTGGAATCCTCATAAAAAAATGGAGTGGGTGTGTAGGTTTTCAAGCCATACCGAGACAGTGACCAAACTTTCATTCTTTTCACCTCAGATTAGCGTAAATCGCGTTTTTGGCCTTTCAGGGAACAAACAGATGAATTTGACAACAATATTGGGCATTCTGGAATCCTCATAAAAAATGGAGTGGGTGTGTAGGTTTTCGAGCCATTTACAGACAGTGACCAAACTTTCATTCTTTTCACCTCAGATTAGCCCAAATCGCATTTTTGGCCGTTTACGGTCTAAACAGATGAATTTGACAACAATATTGGGCATTCTGTAAGCCTCATATAAAATGGAGTCCATGTGTAGGTTTTCAAGCTATTCCGAGACAGTGACCAAACTTTCATTCTTTTCACCTCAGATTAGCGTAAATCCCATTTTTGGCCGTTCAGGGCTCAAACAGTTGAATTTGAAAACAATATTGGGCATTCTGGAATCCTCATAAAAAAATGAAGTGGGTATGTAGATTTTCAAGCCAGTCCGAGACAGTGACCAACCTTTCATTCATTTCACCTAAGAGTAGACTAGATCGAGTTTTTGGCCGTTCACGTCAGAAACAGATGAATTTGACAACAATATTCGGCATTCTGGAATTTTCATAAAAAATGGAGTACGTGTGTAGGTTTTCAATCGATTCCGAGACAGTGACCAACCTTTCATTCTTTTCACCTTAGATTAGCCTAAATCGCGTTTTTGGCCGTTCAGGGCACAAACAGATGAATTTGACAACAATTTTGCCCATTCTGGAATCCTCATAAAAAATGGAGTGGGTGTGTAGGTTTTCAAGTCATTCCGAGACAGTGAGCAACCTTTCATTCTTTTCTCCTCAGATTAGCCTAAATCGCGTTTTTGGCCGTTCAAGGCACAAACAGATGAATTTGACAACAATATTGGGAATTCTGGAATCATCATAAAAAATGGAGTGGGTGTGTAGGTTTTGAAGCCATTCAGAGACAGTGGCCAACCTTTCATTCTTTTCTCCTCAGATTACCGTAAATCGCGCTTTTGGCCGTTCAGGGCACAAACAGATGAATTTGACAACAATATTTGGCATTCTGAATTATTATAAATAAATGGAGTCCGAGTGTAGGTTTTCAAGCCATTCAGAGACAGTGACCAAACTTTCATTCTTTTCACCTCAAATTAGCGTAAATCACGTTTTTAGCCGTTCAGGGCACAAACAGATGAATTTGAGAACAATATTTGGCATTCTGCATTATCATAAATTAATGGAGTCCGAGTATAGGTTTTCAAGCCATTCAGAGACATTTACCAACCTTTCATTGTTTTCACCTCAGATTAGCCTAAATCACGTTTTTGGCCGTGCAGAGCACAAACAGATGAATTTGACAACAATATTGGGAATTCTGGAATCCTCATAAAAAATGGAGACCGTGTGTAGGTTTTCAAGCCATTCCTAGACAGTGACCAACCTTTCATTCTTTTCACCTCAGATTAGCCTAAATGACGTTTTTGGCCGTTCAGGGCAGAAACAGATGAATTTGACAACAATATTGGGAATTCTGGAATCCTCATAAAAAAATGGAGTCCGTGTGTACGTTTTCAGGCCATTCCGAGACAGTGACCAACATTTCATTCTTTTCACCTCAGATTAGCCTAAATTGCATTTTTGGCCTTTCAGGGCAGAAACAGATGAATTTGACAACAATATTGGGCATTCTGGAATCCTCATAAAAAAATGGAGTGGGTGTGTAGGTTTTCAAGCCATTCCAAGACAGTGACCAAACTTTCATTCTTTTCACCTCAGATTAGCCCAAATCACGTTTTTTTCCCATTTCAATCTCCTTTCATCACACATTTCTCTCATTTCTCACATATTCTCTGGTTCTTATAATTTCTTGTTGCAAAGATTAACACATACTAACATTGTCTCTTGATTTTGTTGAGTTTCAATCAAGAATACTATAGGAGGCAAGCTTGAGTGGTAAAAGGCAAGAGTGTTACATCAAGTTAAAAGCCATATTTGTGTGAAACACGAGTGACTACATTAATTTTGAGTGAAACACGTGAGTAGAGTGGTAAGGATCCATATTCCTATTTTTTTTTCCCATATTTGATCAAACTAACATTTCAGGTTCAAGATGAGTAAAAAAGAAACACTTGCAGAATTCAAGTTGTTCTTGGAAAGCAAGACAAATGACATCTTTAAGCTACATAAAGAGGTGCACAAATTAAAGGCTTCATCCCATTTTAGGCTTTACAAAGAATTGCAAGAGCTCAAGCAAGGTTCTATGAGTGTGAAAGAATACTTCGATGAGCTGCACATTGCTAGGCTTCGAGCTAAAGTCAAAGAAAGCTCAAGGGCAACAATGGATCAATTTCTACATGGGCTTAATCCAAATATTGCTAAACAAATGAAGTTGTACCCGTATAGTGATATTCAAGGAATGGTCTCTATAGCCATTGAGATAGAAAAACTTATGAAGAAAAAAGAGAGAAATAAAGAAAAAGAGAGGATAAAAAAAGAGAAAGAGGCACATGAAAAAATGCTTGAAGAGAAAAGAAAAAATTGAGAGTGAAAGAGCAAATGAGTTTGAGGTGACAAAAATAATTGAGAGTGACTTGAGTGAAAATAAAAAGAATGAGAGTGAATATAAGGAAAAAGGATATGTAAAAGAAGAAATTTTTGTTGATACTAACTATCCTTGTCCACGTGTTGTTTTTATCCTTACTACAGGAGCAGAATTATGATAACTCGACAATGATTGTTCCATATGGCAAATGTGACCCTCAAGAGTCGAGGACGACTCTTTTTCAAGAGGAAGAGAATGATAGAGGTGCAAGGGACGTCTTATGTGGTGTCCAACAAAGCATCAATGTTGGTATCCAAAGTGTCGACAAAGTACTACATGGCAGCTTAGGTGGCATCTACAATGAACAAGATGTTGTCTCTATTATCCAACAAGATTCTAAGCAAGCCCAAGATCCTCCTCATGACATTGACGGCCCAATTACTAAAAACTCAGAGAAGAGTGAAGTGTTTGAGAGGTTGGAGAAAACATTTAGGCTTGATTTTGCTTCATTAATGGCTCATAATGTTAGTATATATGTTGAGGGTGCAAATGAGGCCTTAACCATACCTATTCAGGCCCATATACATGATTTTACAACACATAGAAGCTTGAGCACGTGGCAAAGCATGAAGATCCATGAAATTGGTGTAACATAAAGTAGTAAGCCTAACAAGATCATGAACAAGGCCCATGTGCAGTCCAGATTGAAGAATTCACTTAAAATAACATGTGACAAGCATGTGCCTTGAAGGAGGATCATAAGTGACGTCCAAGACACCTCAAGAAGCATCTAGAAGGCATCCTTATGCATCAAATATGATTTAATTTCATTTTTATTAGTTTCCTTTTTTTAATTTGCATTAAATAAGGCCTTTTGGTCAAAGATTGCTCTTAAAGATTTTGTTTTTGTTTCCTATTTTTTAGGTAGCTAACTTAGTCCTGAAGAATAAGTAATTTCCTAATTCCTTTAGGCTTGAATGGTGCCAACTAAGAAAATCAATCATCATTAAGGCATCATTTATTGCATTTATGACTAGGTTTTCAATTCTAGGGTGTTCTTTTGTGGCCTATATATAAAGGTTGCGTTTTTTTGTATGGGGAAAGATTATAATTATATGAATAAGAACTTTGTTCTTGGAGAATTTTATTTCTATTGTGCGACCTTTGCTTGCATCCTTGTATTCTCGTGCGAATACTCTGACTGTATCAAGGATTGATCATCCTTGTGGTGTCTTTGTGGCTAGGGTTGTAAGAGACAGGTTCTCTTAAGGTCCTACCATTGATCACCCGTCCCGTTAGTGTTTTCATACTTGTTTTCTAGCCGGTCCGTTA
Source organism: Inga leiocalycina (assembly GCA_963242795.1). Taxonomy (NCBI): domain Eukaryota; kingdom Viridiplantae; phylum Streptophyta; class Magnoliopsida; order Fabales; family Fabaceae; genus Inga; species Inga leiocalycina. Next base: position 40,642,877 of record OY725331.1, read on the forward strand.
CACTCATCGTATCACTTTTCACCTCAGATTAGCCTAAATCGCGTTTTTGGCCGTTCAGGGCACAAACATATGAATTTCACAACAATATTCGGCATTCTGGAAGCCTCATAAAAAATGTAGTCCGTGTGTAGGTTTTCATGCCATTCAGAGACAGTGACCAACCTTTCATTGTTTTCATCTCAGATTAGTATAAAATTCGTTTTTTCCCGTTCAGGTCCCAAACAGATCAATTTCACAACAATATTGGGAATTTTGGAATCCTCATAAAAAATGGAGTCCGTGTGTAGGTTTTCAAGCCATTCCGAGATAGTGACCAACCTTTCTTTCTCTTCACCTAAGATTAGCGTAAATCGCGTTTTTTGGCCGTTCAGGGCACAAACAGATGAATTTGACAACAATATTCAGCATTCTGGAATCCTCATAAACAAATGGAGTGGGTGTGTAGGTTTTCAAGCCATTACGAGACAGTGACCAACCTTTCATTCTTTTCACCTCAGAATAGCGTAAATTGCGTTTTTGGCCGTTCAGGGCACAAACAGATTAATTTGACAACAATATTGGGAATTCTGGAATCCTCATAAAAAATGGAGTCCGTGTGTAGGTTTTCAAGACATTCCGAGACAGTGACCAGACTTTCATCTTTTCACCTTAGATTTGCCTAAATCGCGTTTTTGGCCGTTCAGGGCACAAACAGATCAATTTGACAACAATATTCGGCATTCTGGGAGACTCATAAAAAATGGAGTCCGTGTGTAGGTTTTCAAGACATTCCGAGACAGTGACCAACCTTTCTTTCTCTTCACCTAAGATTAGCGTAAATCGCGTTTTTTGGCCGTTCAGGGCACAAACAGGTGAATTTGACAACAATATTCGGCATTCTGGAATCCTCATAAACAAATGGAGTGGGTGTGTAGGTTTTCAAGCCATTACGAGACAATGACCAACCTTTCATTCTTTTCACCTCAGAATAGCGTAAATCGTGTTTTTGTCCGTTCAGGGCACAAACAGATGAATTTCACAGCAATATTCGGCATTCTGAAATCCTCATAAAAAATGGATTAGGTGTGTAGGTTTTCAAGCCATTCCGAGATAGTGACCAACCTTTCATTCTTTTCACCTAAGATTAGCCTAAATCGCGTTTTTGGCCGTTCAGGGGACAAACAGATGAATTTGACAACAATATTGGGCATTCTGGAACCCTCATAAAAAATGGAGTGGGTGTGTAGGTTTTCAAGCCATTCCGAGACAGTCACCAAATTTTCATTCTTTTCACCTCAGATTAGCGTAAATCGCGTTTTTGGCCGTTCAGGGCACAAACAGATGAATTTGACAACAATATTGGGAATTCTGGAATCCTCATAAAAAATGGAGTCCGTGTGTAGGTTTTCAAGACATTCCGAGACAGTGACCAACCTTTCATTGTTTTCATCCCAGATTAGTATAAATTTCGTTTTTAACCGTTCAAGTCCCAAACAGAAAAATTTCACAACAATATTGGGAATTCTGGATTCCTCATAAAAATTGGAGTGGGTGTGTATGTTTTCACGCCATTCCGAGACAGTGACCAACTTTTCATTCTTTTCACCTCAGATTAGCCTAAATCGCGTTTTTGGCCGTTCAGGGCACAAACATGAATTTGAACACAATATTGGGCATTCTGGAATCCGCATAAAAAAATGGAGTGGGTGTGTAGGTTTTCAAGCCATTCTGTGACAGTGACCAAACTTTCATTCTTTTCACCTCAAATTAGCCCAAATTGTGCTTTTGGCAGTTTACGACCCAAACAGATGAATTTGAAAACAATAGTGGGCATTCTGGAACCCACATAAAAAATGGAGTGGGTGTGTAGGTTTTCAAGCCATTCCGAGAGAGTGACCAACCTTTCATTGTTTTCATCCCAGATTAGTATAAATTTTGTTTTTAACCGTTCATGTCCGAAACAGAATAATTTCACAACAATATTGGGAATTCTGGAATCCTCATAAAAAATGGAGTGGGTGTGTAGGTTTTCACGCCATTCCGAGACAGTGACCAACCTTTCATTCTTTTCACCTCAGATTAGCCTAAATCGCGTTTTTGGCCGTTCAGGGCACAAACATATGAATTTGAACACAATATTGGGCATTCTGGAAACCTCATAAAAAAATGGAGTGGGTGTGTAGGTTTTCAAGCCATTCTGTGACAGTGACCAAACTTTCATTCTTTTCACCTCAGATTAGCCTAAATTGTGCTTTTGGCAGTTTACGACCCAAACAGATGAATTTGAAAACAATAGTGGGCATTCTGGAACCCACATAAAAAATGGAGTGGGTGTGTAGGTTTTCAAGCCATTCCGAGACAGTGACCAACCTTTCATTGTTTTCATCCCAGATTAGTATAAATTTTGTTTTTAACCGTTCATGTCCGAAACAGAATAATTTCACAACAATATTGGGAATTCTGGAATCCTCATAAAAAATGGAGTGGGTGTGTAGGTTTTCACGCCATTCCGAGACAGTGACCAACCTTTCATTCTTTTCACCTCAGATTAGCCTAAATCGCGTTTTTGGCCGTTCAGGGCACAAACATATGAATTTGAACACAATATTGGGCATTCTGGAATCCTCATAAAAAAATGGAGTGGGTGTGTAGGTTTTCAAGCCATTCTGTGACAGTGACAAAACTTTCATTCTTTTCACCTCAGATTAGCCTAAATTGTGCTTTTGGCAGTTTACGACCCAAACAGATGAATTTGAAAACAATAGTGGGCATTCTGGAACCCACATAAAAAATGGAGTGGGTGTGTAGGTTTTCAAGCCATTCCGAGACAGTGACCAACCTTTCATTGTTTTCATCCCAGATTAGTATAAATTACGTTTTTAACCGTTCATGTCCCAAACAGAAAAATTTCACAACATTATTGGGAATTCTGGAATCCTCATAAAAAATGGAGTAGGTGTGTAGGTTTTCACGCCATTCCGAGACAGTGACCAACCTTTCATTCTTTTCACCTCAGATTAGCCTAAATCGCGTTTTTGGCAGTCCAGGGCACAAACAGATGAATTTGACAACAATATTGGGCATTCTGGAATCCTCATAAAAAATGGAGTCCGTGTGTAGGTTTTCAAGACATTCCGAGACAGTGACCAGACTTTCATCTTTTCACCTCAGATTTGCCCAAATCGCGTTTTTGGCCGTTCAGGGCACAAACATATGAATTTGAACACAATATTGGGCATTCTGGAATCCTCATAAAAAATGGAGTGGGTGTGTAGGTTTTCAAGCCATTCTGTGACAGTGTCCAAACTTTCATTATTTTCACCTCATATTATCCCAAATTGTGCTTTTGGCAGTTTACGACCCAAACAGATGAATTTGAAAACAATAGTGGGCATTCTGGAACCCACATAAAAAATGGAGTGGGTTTGTAGGTTTTCAAGCCATTCCGAGGCAGTGACCAACCTTTCATTGTTTTCATCCCAGATTAGTATAAATTACGTTTTTAACCGTTCATGTCCCAAACAGAAAAATTTCACAACATTATTAGGAATTCTGGAATCCTCATAAAAAATGGAGTGGGTGTGTAGGTTTTCACGCCATTCCGAGACAGTGACCAACCTTTCATTCTTTTCACCTCAGATTAGCCTAAATCGTGTTTTTGGCCGTTCAGGGCACAAACAGATGAATTTGACAACAATATTGGGCATTCTGGAATCCTCATAAAAAATGGAGTCCGTGTGTAGGTTTTCAAGACATTCCGAGACAGTGACCAGACTTTCATCTTTTCACCTCAGATTTGCCCAAATCGCGTTTTTGGCCGTTCAGGGCACAAACATATGAATTTGAACACAATATTGGGCATTCTGGAATCCTCATAAAAAAATGGAGTGGGTGTGTAGGTTTTCAAGCCATTCTGTGACAGTGACCACACTTTCATTCTTTTCACCTCAGATTAGCCCAAATTGTGCTTTTGGCAGTTTACGACCCAAACAGATGAATTTGAAAACAATAGTGGGCATTCTGGAACCCACATAAAAAATGGAGTGGGTGTGTAGGTTTTCAAGCCATTCCGAGACAGTGACCAACCTTTCATTGTTTTCATCCCAGATTAGTATAAATTTTGTTTTTAACCGTTCATGTCCGAAACAGCATAATTTAACAACAATATTGGGAATTCTGGAATCCTCATAAAAAATGGAGTGGGTGTGTAGGTTTTCACGCCATTCCGAGACAGTGACCAACCTTTCATTCTTTTCACATCAGATTAACCTAAATCGCGTTTTTGGCCGTTCAGGGCACAAACATATGAATTTGAACACAATATTGGGCATTCTGGAATCCTCATAAAAAAATGGAGAGGGTGTGTAGGTTTTCAAGCCATTCTGTGACAGTGACCAAACTTTCATTCTTTTCACCACAGATTAGCCCAAATTGTGTTTTTGGCAGTTTACGACCCAAACAGATGAATTTGATAACAATAGTGGGCATTCTGGAACCCACATAAAAAATGGAGTGGGTGTGTAGGTTTTCATGCCATTCCGAGACAGTGACCAACCTTTCATTGTTTTCATCCAGATTAGTATAAATTTCATTTTTAACCATTCATGTCCCAAACAGAAAAATTTCACAACATTATTGGGAATTCTGGAATCCTCATAACAAATGGAGTAGGTGTGTAGGTTTTCATGCCATTCCGAGACAGTGGCCAACCTTTCATTTTTTTCACCTCAGATTAGCCTCAATCGCGTTTTTGGCCATTCAGGGCACAAACAGATGAATTTGACAACAATATTCGGAATTCTGGAATCCTCATAAAAAATGGAGTCCGTGTGTAGGTTTTCAAGACATTCCGAGACAGTGTCCAGACTTTCATCTTTGCACCGCAGATTTGCCCAAATCGCGTTTTTTGCCGTTCAAGGCACAAACAAATCAATTTGACAACAGTATTCGGCATTCTGGGAGCCTCATAAAAAATGGAGTCCGTGTGTAGGATTTCAAGCTATTAAGAGATAGTGACCAACCTTTCATTCTTTTCATCCCAGATTAGCCTAAATTTCGTTTTTTGCCGTTCAGGAACCAAAAAGATAAATTTCACAACAATATTGTCATTTCTGGAATCCTCATAAAAATGGAGTGGGTGTGTAGGTTTTCAAGCCATTCCGAGACAGTGACCAAACTTTCATTATTTTCGCCTCAGATTAGCGTAAATCACGTTTTCGGCTGTTCAGGGCACAAACAGATGAATTTGACATCAATATTGGGCATTCTCGAATCCTCACAAAAAAATGGAGTGGGTGTGTAGGTTTTCAAGAAATTCCGAGACAGTGACAAAACTTTCATTCTTTTCACCTCAGAATAGCGTAAATCGCGTTTTTGTCCGTTCAGGGCACACACAGATGAATTTCGCAACAATATTGGGCATTATGGAATCGTCATAAAAAAATGACGTCCGAGTATAGGTTTTCAAGCCATTCAGAAAGAGTGACCAACCTTTCATTCTTTTCACCTCAGATTAGCGTAAATCGCATTTTTGGCCGTTCAGGGCACAAACAGATGAATTTGACAACAATATTTGGCATTATGGGATCCTCGTAAAAAATGGACTCGGTGTGTAGGTTTTCAAGCCATTCCGAGAGAGTGACCAACGTTTCATTCATTTCACCTCAGATTAGCGTAAATCGCATTTTTGGCCGTTCAGGGCACAAACAGATGAATTTGACAACAATATTGGGCATTGTGGAACCCTCATAAAAAATGGAGTGGGTGTGTAGGTTTTCAAGCCATTCCGAGAGAGTCACCAAATGTTCATCTTTTTCACCTCAGATTAGCGTAAATCGCGTTTTTGGCCGATCAGGGCACAAACAGATGAATTTGACAACAATATTGGGCAATCTGGAAGCCTAATAAAAAAAAGGAATGGGTGTGTAGGTTTTCAAGCCATTCCGAGACAGTCACCAAACTTTCATTCTTTTCACCTCAAATTAGCGTAAATTTCGTTTTTGGCCGTTCAGGGCACATACTGATCAATTTGACAACAATATTCGGCATTCAGGGAGCCCCATAAAAAATGGAGTCCGTGTGTAGGTTTTCAAGCGATTCAGAGTTAGTGACATTTCATTCTTTTCATCCTTGATAAGCCCAAATTTGGTTTTTTGCCGTTCAGGTCCCAAAAAGATCAATTTCACAACAATATTGTGATTTCTGGAATCCTCATGAAAATGAAGTGGGTGTGTAGGTTTTCAAGCCCTTCCAAGACAGTGACCAAACTTCCATTATTTTCAACTCAGATTAGCGTAAATCGCGTTTTTGGCTGTTGAGGGCACAAACAGATGAATTTGACATTAATATTGGGCATTCTAGAATCCTCATAAAAAAATGGAGTGGGTGTGTAGGTTTTAAAGCCATTCCGAGACAGTGACCAACCTTTCATTCTTTTCATCCCAGATTAGCCTAAATTTCGTTTTTTGCCGTTCAGGTCCCCAAAAGATAAATTTCATCACAATATTGTGATTTCTGGAATCCTCATGAAAATGAAGTGGGTGTGTAGGTTTTCAAGCCATTCCGTTACAGTGACCAAACATCCATTATTTTCACCTCAGATTAGCGTAAATCGCGTTTTTGTCCGTTCAGCGCACAAACAGAGGAATTTGACATCAATATTGGGTATTCTAGAATCCTCGTAAAAAAATGGAGTGGTGTGTGTAGGTTTTCAAGCCATTCCAATTCGGTGACCAAACTTTCATTATGTTCACCTCAGATTAGCCTGAATTGCGTTTTTGGCCGTTCACGGCACAAACAGATGAATTTGACGTCAATATTGGGCATTCTGGAATCCTCATAAAAAAATGGAGTGGGTGTGTAGGTTTTCAAGCCATTCCGAGACAGTGACCAAACTTTCATTATTTTCACCGCAGATTAGCGTAAATCGCGTTTTTGGCCGTTCAGGGCACAAACAGATCAATTTCACAACAATATTGGGAATTCTGGAATCGTCATAAAAAAATGGAGTCCGAGTGTAGGTTTTCAAGCAATTCAGAGAGAGAGACCAACCTTTCATTCTTTCCGCCTCAGATTAGCGTAAATCGCGTTTTTGGCCGTTCAGTGCACAAAGAGAGGAATTTGACAACAATATTGGGCATTATGGAATCCTCGTAGAAAATGGAGTGGGTGTGTATGTTTTCAAGCCATTCCGAAACAGTGACCAAACTTTCATCTTTTCACCTCAGATTAGCCCAAATCTTGTTTTTGGCCGTTCAGGGCACAAACTGATCAATTTCACAACAATTTCGGCATTCTGGGAGCCCCATAAAAAATGGAGTCCGTGTGTAGTTTTTCAAGCGATTCAGAGACAGTGACCAACCTTTCATGCTTTTCTTTCCAGATTAGCCTAAATTTCGTTTTTTGCTGTTCCGGTCCCAAAAAGATAAATTGCACAACAATATTGTGATTTCTGGAATCGTCATAAAAATGGAGTGGGTGTGTAGGGTTTCAAGCCATTCCAAGACAGTGACCAAACTTTCATTCTTTCCACCTCATATTAGCGTACATCATGTTTTTGGCCGTTCAGGGCACAAACAGATGAATTTGACAACAATATTGGGCATTATGGAACCCTCATAAAAAATGGAGTGGGTGTGTAGGTTTTCAAGCCATTTCGAGACGGTCACCAAAGTTTCATTCTTTTCACCTCAGATTAGCGTAAATCGCGTTTTTGGCCGTTCAGGGCACAAACAGATGAATTTGACAACAATATTGGGCATTCTAGAACCTTCATAAAAAATGGAGTGGGTGTGTAAGTTTTCACGCCATTCTGAGACAGTGACCAAACTTTCATTCTTTTCACCTCAGATTAGCGTACATCATGTTTTTGGGCGTTCAGGGCACAAACAGAAGAATTTGACAACAAAATTGGGCATTCTGGAATCGTCATAAAAAAATGGAGTCTGAGTGTAGGTTTTCAAGCCATTCCGAGACAGTGACCAAACTTTCATTCATTTCACCTGAGATTAGCGTAAATCGCGTTTTTGGCCGTTCAGGGCACAAACAGATGAATTTCACAACAATATTGGGCATTCTGGAATCCCCATAAAAAAATGGTGTCCGAGTGTAGGTTTTCAAGCCATTCAAAGAGAGGGACCAACCTTTCATTCTTTTCCCCTCAGATTAGCATAAATCGTGTTTTTGGCCGTTCAGGGTACAAATAGATTAATTTGACAACAATTTTGGGCATTCTGTAATCCTCATAAAAAAATGGAGTGGGTGTGTAGGATTTCAAGCCATTCCGAGACAGTGACTAAACTTTCATCTTCTCACCTCAGATTAGCCCAAATCGCGTTTTTGGCCGCTCAGGGCACAAACTGATCAATTTGACAACAATATTCGGCATTCTCGGAGCCCCATAAAAAATGGAGTCCGTGTGTAGGTTTTCAAGCGATTCAGAGACAGTGACCAACCTTTCATGCTTTTCATCCCAGATTAGCCTAAATTTCGTTTTTTGCTGTTCCGGTCCCAAAAAGATAAATTGCACAACAATATTGTGATTTTTGGAATCCTCATAAAAATGGAGTGGGTGTGGAGGTTTTCAAGCCATTCCAAGACAGAGACCAAACTTTCATTCTTTTCACCTCAGATTAGCGTACATCATGTTTTTGGCCGTTCAGGGCACAAACAGATGAATTTGACAACAATATTGGGCATTATGGAACCCTCATAAAAAATGGAGTGGGTGCGTAGGTTTTCAAGCCATTCCGAGACAGTGACCAATCTTTCATTCTTTTCACCTCAGATTAGCCTAAATCGCCTTTTTGGCACTTCAGGGCACAAACAGATGGATTTAACAACAATATTGGGCATTCTGTAATCCTCATAAAAAAAGGGAGTGGGTGTGTAGGGTTTCAAGCCATTCCGAGACAGTGACCAACCTTTCATTCTTTTCACCTCAGATTAGCCTAAATCTCCTTTTTGGCACTTCAGGGCACAAACAGATGGATTTAACAACAATATTGGGCATTCTGTAATCCTCATAAAAAAATGGAGTGGGTGTGTAGGTTTTCAAGTCATTCCGAGACAGTGACCAAACTTTCATTCATTTCACGTCAGATTAGCGTAAATCGCGTTTTTGGCCGTTCAGGGCACAAACAGATGAATTTAACAACAATATTGGGCATTCTGGAATCCCCATAAAAAAATGGTGTCCGAGTGTAGGTTTTCAAGCCATTCAAAGAGAGGGACCAACCTTTCATTCTTTTCCCCTCAGATTAGCGTAAATCGCGTTTTTGGCCGTTCAGGGTACAAATAGATTAATTTGACAACAATTTTGGGCATTCTGTAATCCTCATAAAAAAATGGAGTGGGTGTGTAGGTTTTCAAGCCATTCCGAGACAGTGACTAAACTTTCATCTTCTCACCTCAGATTAGCCCAAATCGCGTTTTTGGCCGCTCAGGGCACAAACTGATCAATTTGACAACAATATTCGGCATTCTCGGAGCCCCATAAAAAATGGAGTCCGTGTGTATGTTTTCAAGCGATTCAGAGACAGTGACCAACGTTTCATGCTTTTCATCCCAGATTAGCCTAAATTTCGTTTTTTGCTGTTCCGGTCCCAAAAAGATAAATTGCACAACAATATTGTGATTTCTGGAATCCTCATAAAAATGGAGTGGGTGTGGAGGTTTTCAAGCCATTCCAAGACAGAGACCAAACTTTCATTCTTTTCACCTCAGATTAGCGTACATCATGTTTTTGGCCGTTCAGGGCACAAACAGATGAATTTGACAACAATATTGGGCATTATGGAACCCTCATAAAAAATGGAGTGGGTGTGTAGGTTTTCAAGCCATTTCGAGACAGTCACCAAAGTTTCATTCTTTTCATCTCAGATTAGTGTAAATCGCGTTTTTGGCCGATCAGGGCACAAACAGATGAATTTCACAACAATATTTGGCATTATGGAATCTTCGTAAAAAATGGAGTGGGTGTGTAGGTTTTCACGCCATTCCGAGACAGTGACCAACCTTTCATTCTCTTCACCTCAGATTAGCGTAAATAGCATTTTGGTCGTTCAGGGCACAAACAGAAGAATTTGACAACAACATTGGGAATTCTGGAACCGTCATAAAAAATGGAGTGGGTGTGTAGGTTTTCAAGCCTTTTCGAGACAGTCACCAAATTTTCATTCTTTTCACCTCAGATTAGCGTACATCGCATTTTTGGCCGATCAGGGCACAAACAGATGAATTTGACAACAATATTGGCATTCTGGAATCCTCAGAAAAAAAATGGAGTGGATGTGTAGGTTTTCAAGCCATTCAGAGACAGTGACGAAACTTTCATTCTTTTCACCTCAGATTACGTAAATCGCGTTTTTGGCCGTTCTGGGCACAAACAGATGAATTTAACAACAATATTGGGCATTCTGGAATTCTCATAAAAAAATGGAGTCCGAGTGTAGGTTTTCAAGCCATTCAAAGAGAGTGACCAACCTTTCATTCTTTTCACCTCAGATCAGCGTAAATCATGTTTTTGGCCGTTCAGGGCACAAATAGATGAATTTGACAACAATATTGGGCATTCTGTAATCCTCATAAAAAAATGGAGTGGGTGTCTAGGTTTTCAAGCCATTCCGAGACAGTGACCATACTTTCATCTTCTCAGCTCATATTAGCCCAAACCGCGTTTTTGGCCGTTCAGGGCACAAGCTGATCAATTTGACAACAATATTCGGCATTCTGGGAGCCCCATAAAAAATGGAGTCCGTGTGTAGGTTTTCAAGCGATTCAGAGACAGTGACCAACCTTTCACTCTTTTCATCCCAGATTAGCCTAAATTTCGTTTTTTGCTGTTCCGGTCCCAAAAAGATAAATTTCACAACAATACTGTGATTTCTGGAATCGTCATAAAAATGGAGTGGGTGTGTAGGTTTTCAAGCCATTCTGAGACAGTGACCAAACTTTCATTCTTTTCACCTCAGATTAGCGTACATCGCGTTTTTGGCCGTTCTGGTCACAAACAGATGAATTTGACAACAAAATTGGGCATTCTGGAATCCTCGTAAAAAATGGACTGGGTGTGTACGTTTTCAAGCCATTCCGAGACAGTGACCAATTTTTCATTCTTTTCACCTCAGATTAGCGTAAATCGCGTTTTTGGCCGTTCAGGACACAAACGGATGAGTTTGACAACAATATTGGGCATTCTGGAACCCTCATAAAAAATGGAGTGGGTGTGTAGGTTTTCAACCCATTCCGGGACAGTGACCAAACTTTCATTCTTTTCACCTCAGACTAGCGTAAATCGCGTTTTTGGCCGTTCAGGGTACAAATAGATTAATTTGACAACAATATTGGGCATTCTGTAATCCTCATAAAAAAATGGAGTGGGTGTGTAGGTTTTCAAGTCATTCCGAGACGGTGACCAAACTTTCATTCATTTCACGTCAGATTAGCGTAAATCGCGTTTTTTTCCGTTCAGGGCACAAACAGATGAATTTGACAACAATATTGGGCATTCTGGAATCCTCTTTAAAAAATGGAGTCCGAGTGTAGGTTTTCAAGCCATTCAGAGAGAGTGACCAATCTTTCATTCTTTTCGCCTCAGATTAGCGTACATCACGTTTTTGGCCGTTCAGGGCACAAACCGATGAATTTCACAACAATATTGGGCATTCTGGAATCGTCATAAAAAAATGGAGTCCGAGTGTAGGTTTTAAAGCCATTCCGAGACAGTGACCAAACTTTTATTCATTTCACCTCAGATTAGCGTAAATCGCGTTTTTGGCCGTTCAGGGCACAAACAGATGAATTTAACAACAATATTGGGCATTCTGGAATCCTCATAAAAAAATGGAGTCCGAGTGTAGGTTTTCAAGCCATTCAAAGAGAGTGACCAACCTTTCATTCTTTTCAACTCAGATTAGCGTAAATCACGTTTTTGGCCGTTCAGGGTACAAATAGATTAATTTGACAACAATATTGGGCATTCTGTAATCGTCATAAAAAAATGGAGAGGGTGTGTAGGTTTTCAAGCCATTCCGGGACAGTGACCAAACTTTCATCTTTTCAGCTCAGATTAGCCCAAACCGCGTTTTTGGCCGTTCAGGGCACAAACTGATCAATTTGACAACAATATTCGGCATTCTGGGAGCCCCATAAAAAATGGAGTCCGTGTGTAGGTTTTCAAGCGATTCAGAGACAGTGACCAACCTTTCATGCTTTTCATCCCAGATTAGCCTAAATTTCGTTTTTTGCTGTTCCGGTCCCAAAAAGATAAATTGCACAACAATATTGTGATTTCTGGAATCCTCATAAAAATGGAGTGGGTGTGGAGGTTTTCAAGCCATTCCAAGACAGAGACCAAACTTTCATTCTTTTCACCTCAGATTAGCGTACATCATGTTTTTGGCCGTTCAGGGCACAAACAGATGAATTTGACAACAATATTGGGCATTATGGAACCCTCATAAAAAATGGAGTGGGTGCGTAGGTTTTCAAGCCATTCCGAGACAGTGACCAATCTTTCATTCTTTTCACCTCAGATTAGCCTAAATCGCCTTTTTGGCACTTCAGGGCACAAACAGATGGATTTAACAACAATATTGGGCATTCTGTAATCCTCATAAAAAAATGGAGTGGGTGTGTAGGGTTTCAAGCCATTCCGAGACAGTGACCAACCTTTCATTCTTATCACCTCAGATTAGCCTAAATCGCCGTTTTGGCACTTCAGGGCACAAACAGATGGATTTAACAACAATATTGGGCATTCTGTAATCCTCATAAAAAAATGGAGTGGGTGTGTAGGTTTTCAAGTCATTCCGAGACAGTGACCAAACTTTCATTCATTTCACGTCAGATTAGCGTAAATCGCGTTTTTGGCCGTTCAGGGCACAAACAGATGAATTTGACAACAATATTGGGCATTCTGTAATCCTTATAAAAAAATGGAGTGGGTGTGTAGGTTTTCTATCCATTCCGAGATAGTGACCAACCTTTCATTCTTTTCACCTTAGATTAGCCTAAATCGCATTGTTGGCCGTTTACTGCCAAACAGATGAATTTGACAAAAATATTAGGCATTCTGGAATCCTCATAAAAAATGGACTGGGTGCGTAGGTTTTCTAGCCATTCCGAGACAGCGACCAAACTTTCATTCTTTTCACCTCAGATCAGAGTAAATCGCGTTTTTGGCCGTTCAGGGCACAAACAGATGAATTTGACAACAATATTGGGCATTCTTGAATCCTCATAAAAAATGGAGTCGGTGCGTAGGTTTTCAAGCTATTCCGAGACAGTGACCAACCTTTCATTCTTTTCACCTCATATTAGCCTAAATCGCGTTTTTGGCCGTTTACGGCCAAACAATTGAATTTGACAACAATATTGGGCATTCTGGAATCCTGATAAAAAATGGAGTGGGTGTGTAGGTTTTCTAGCCATTCTGAGACAGTGACTAAACTTTCATTCTTTTCACCTCAGATTAGTGTAAATTGCGTTTTTGGGCGTTCAGGGTACAAACAGATGAATTTGACAACAATGTTGGGCATTCTGGAATCCTCATAAAAAAATGGAGTGGGTGTGTAGGTTTTCAAGCCATTCTGAGACAGTAACCAAACTTTCATTCTTTTGACCTCAGATTAGCCCAAATGGCGTTTTTGGCCGTTTACGGACCAAACAGATGAATTTGACAACAATATTGTGCGTTCTGGAATCCTGATAAAAAATGGAGTGGGTGTGTAGGTTTTCTAGCCATTCCTAGACAGTGACGAAACTTTCATTCTTTTCACCTCAGATTAGTGTAAATGGCGTTTTTGGCCGTTCAGGGGACAAACAGATGAATTTGACAACAATGTTGGGCCTTCTGGAAACCTCATAAAAAAATGGAGTGGGTGTGTAGGTTTTCAAGCCATTCTGAGACAGTAACCAAACTTTCATTCTTTTGACCTTAGATTAGCCCAAATGGCGTTTTTGGCCGTTTACGGACCAAACAGATGAATTTGACAACAATATTGTGCGTTCTGGAATCCTCATAAAAGATGGAGTGGGTGTGTAGGTTTTCGAGCCATTCCGAGACAGTGACCAAACTTTCATTGTTTTCATCCCAGATTAGTGTACTTCGCGTTTTTGGCCGTTCAGGGCACAAACAGATGAATTTGACAACACTATTGGGCATTCTGGAATCCTCATAAAAAATGGAGTCGGTGTGCTGGTTTTCAAGCCATTCTAACACTGTAACCAACCTTTCATTCTTTTCACTTCAGATTAGCAAAAATCGCGTTTTTGGCCGTTCAGGGCACAAACAGATGAATTTAAAAACAATATTCGGGATTTTGGAATCCTCATAAAAAATGGATTGGGTGTGTAGGTTTTCTAGCCATTCCGGATAGTGACCAACCTTTCATTCTTTTCACCTCATATTAGCCTAAATGGCATTTTTGGCAATTCAGAGCACAAACAGATGAATTTTTCAACAATATTGGGCATTCTGGAATCCACTTAAAAAAATGGAGTGGGTGTGTAGGTTTTCAAGCCATTCCAAGATAGTGACCAAACTTTCATTCTTTTCACCTCAGATTAGCCTAAATCTCCTTTTTGTCCGCTCAGGGCACAAAGAGATGAATTTGACAGAAATATTGGGCGTTCTGGAATCCTCATAAAAAAATGGAGTGGGTGTGTAGGTTTTCAAGCCATTCCGAGACAGTGACCAAACTTTCATTGTTTTCATCCCAGATTAGTGTACTTCGCGTTTTTGGCCGTTCAGGGTACAAACAGATGAATTTGAAAATAATGTTGGGCACTCTCGAATCCTCATAAAAAATGGAGTCGGTGTGTAGGTTTTCAAGCCAAACTGACACTATGACCAACCTTTCATTGTTTTCACTTCAGATTAGCAAAAATCGCGTTTATGGCAGTTCAGGGCACAAACAGATGAATTTGACAACAATATTCGGCATTCTGGAATCCTCATAAAAAATGGAGTGCGTGTGTAGGTTTTCAAGCCATTACAAGACAGTGACCAACCTTTCATTCTTTTCACCTCAGATTAGCCTAAATGGCATTTTTGGCAATTCAGGGCACAAACAGATGAATTTGACAACAATATTTGGCATTCTGGAAGCCTTATAAAAAATGGAGTGGGTGTGTACGTTTTAAAGCCATTCCGAGGCAGTGACCAAACTTTCATTCTTTTCACCTCAGATTAGCCTAAATCGCCTTTTTGGCCGTTCAGGGCACAAACAGATGAATTTGACAGAAATATTGGGCGTTCTGGAATCCTCATAAAAAAATGGGTTGGTGTGTAGGTTTTAAAGCCATTCCGAGATAGTGATCAAACTTTAATTCTTTTCACCTAAGATTACCCCAAATCGAGTTTTTGGCCATTGACGGCCCAAACAGATGAATTTGACAACAATATTGGGCTTTCTGGAATCCTCATAAACAATGGAGTGCGTGTGTAGGTTTTGAAGCCATTCCGAGACAGTGACCAACCTTTTATTCTCTTCACCTTAAATTAGCCTAAATCGTATTTCTGGCCGTTCACGGCACAAACAGATGAATTTGACAACAATATTCTGCATTCTGGAATCCTCTTAAAAAATGGAGTGGGTATGTCGGTTTTTAAGCCATTCCGAGACAGTGACCACCCTTTCATTCTTTTCACCTCTGATTAGCCTAAATCGCCTTTTTGGCACTTTAGGGAACAAACAGATGAATTTGACAACAATATTCGGCATTCTGGAAACCTCATAAAAAATGGAGTGGGTGTGTACGTGCTCAAGCAATTCCTAGATAGTGACCAACCTTTCATTCTTTTCACCTCAGAATAGCCTAAATCGCGTTTAAGGCCGTTCAGGGCACAAACAGATGAATTTGACAACAATATCTGCATTCTGGAATCCTCTTAAAAAATGGAGTGGGTATGTAGGTTTTTAAGCCATACCGAGACAGTGACCAACCTTTCATTCTTATCACCTCAGATTAGCGTAAATCACGTTTTTGGCCATTCAGGGCACAAACACATGAATTTGACAAAAAAATGGAGTGGGTGTGTAGGTTTTCAAGCCATTCCGAGATAGTGACCAACCTTTCATTCTTTTCAGCTCATATTAGCCTAAATCGCATTTTTGGCCGTAATAAGAAGAAATGACACCAATATTGGGCATTCTGGAATCCTCATAAAAAAAATAGAGTGGGTGTGTAGGTTTTCAAGCCATTCTGAGACAGTAACCAAACTTTCATTCTTTTCACCTCAGATTAGCCCAAATGTCGTTTTTAGCCGTTTACGGCCCAAACAGATAAATTTGACAACAATATTGTGCGTTCTGGAATCCTCATAAATAATGGAGTGGGTGTGTAGGTTTTAAAGCCATTCCAAGACAGTGACCAAACTTTCATTGTTTTCACCTCAGATTAGCGTAAATCGCGTTTTTGGCCGTTCAGGGCACAAACAGATGAATTTGACAACAATATTTGGCATTCTGGAATCCTCATAAAAAATGGAGTCGGTGTGTAGGTTTTCAAGCCATTCTGACACTGTGACCAACCTTTCATTCTTATCACTTCAGATTAGCCAAAATCGGGTTTTTGGCCGTTCAAGGCACAAACAGATGAATTTGACAAAAAAATTCTGCATTATGGAATCCTCATAAAAAATGGATTGCGTGTGTAGGTTTTGAAGCCATTCCGAGACAGTGACCAACCTTTCATTCTTTTCACCTCAGATTAGCCTAAGTGGAAGTTTTAGCAATTCAGGGCACAAAAAGATGAATTTGACAAAAATATTGGGCATTCTGATATCCTCATAAAAAATAGAGTGGGTGTGTAGGATTTCAAGCTATTCTGAGACAATGACCAACCTTTCTTTGTTTTCATCTCGGATTAGCCAAAATCGCGTTTTTGGCCGTTTACGGCCCAAAGAGATGAATTTGACAACAATAATGGGCGTTCTGGAATCTTCATAAAAAATGGAGTGGATGTTTAGGTTTTCAAGCCATTCCGATACAGTGACCAACCTTTCATTCTTTTCACCTCACATTAGCGTAAATCGCGTTTTTGGCCCCTCACGGCACAAACGGATGAATTTGACAAAAATATTGGGCATTCTGGAATCCTCCTAAAAAATAGAGTGGGTGTGTAGGATTTCAAGCCATTCTGAGACAGTGACCAACCTTTCATTGTTTTCACCTCGGATTAGCCAAAATCGCATTTTTGGCCGTTTACAGCCCAAACAGATGAATTTGACAACAATAATGGGCGTTCTGGAAGCCTCATAAAAAATGGAGTGGGTGTGTAGGTTTTAAAGCCATTCCGAGACAGTGACCAAACTTTCATTGTTTTCACCTCAGATTAGTGTAAATCACGTTTTTGGCCGTTCAGGGCACAAACAGATGAATTTCACAACAATATTGGTCATTCTGGACTCCTCATAAAAAATGGAGTCGGTGTGTAGGTTTTCAAGCCATTCTGACACTGTGACCAACCTTTCATTCTTTTCACTTCAGATTAGCCAAAATCGCGTTTTTGGCCGTTCAGGGCACAAACAGATGAATTTGACAACAATATTCAGCATTCTAGAATCCTCATAAAAAATGCATTGGGTGTGTAGGTTTTCAAGACATTCCGAGACAGTGACCAACCTTTCATTCTTTTCACCTCAGATTAGCCTAAATGGCATTTTTGGCAATTCAGGGCACAAACACATGAATTTGACAAAAATATTGGGCATTCTGGAATCCTCATAAAAAATAGAGTGGGTGTGTAGGTTTTTAAGCCATTCTGACACTGTGACCAACCTTTCATTCTTTTCACTTCAGATTAGCCAAAATCGGGTTTTTGGCCGTTCAGGGCACAAACAGATGAATTTGACAACAATAATGGGCGTTCTAGAATCCTCATAAAAAATGGAGTGGATGTTTAGGTTTTCAAGCCATTCTGAGACAGTGACCAAACTTTCATTCTTTTCACCTCACATTAGCGTAAATCGCGTTTTTGGCCCCTCACGGCACAAATGGATGAATTTGACAAAAATATTGGGCCTTCTGGAATCCTCCTAGAAAATAGAGTGGGTGTGTAGGATTTCAAGCCATTCTGAGACAGCGGCCAACCTTTCATTGTTTTCACCTCGGATTAGCCAAAATCGAGTTTTTGGCCGTTTACAGCCCAAACAGATGAATTTGACAATAATAATGGGCGTTCTGGAATCCTCATAAAAAATGGAGTGGGTGTGTAGGTTTTAAAGCCATTCCGAGACAGTGACCAAACTTTCATTGTTTTCACCTCAGATTAGTGTAAATCGTGTTTTTGGCCGTTCAGGGCACAAACAGATGAATTTCACAACAATATTGGGCATTCTGGAATCCTCATAAAAAATGGAGTCGGTGTGTAGGTTTTCAAGCCATTCTGACACTGTGACCAACCTTTCATTCTTTTCACTTCAGATTAGCCTAAATCGCGTTTTTGGCCGTTCAGGGCACAAACAGATGAATTTGGCAACAATATTCGGCATTCTGGAATCCTAAAAAAAAATGGAGTGGGTGTGTAGGTTTTCAAGCCATTCTGAGACAGTAACCAAACTTTCATTCTTTTCACTCATATTAGCCCAAATAGCATTTTTGGACGTTTACGGCCCATACAGATGAATTTGACAACAATATTGGGCGTTCTGGAATCCTCATAAAAAATGGAGTGGGTGTGTAGGTTTTCAAGCCATTCCGAGACAGTGACCAAACTTTCATTCTTTTCATCTCAGATTAGTGTAAATCGCGTTTTTGGCCGTTCAGGGAACAAACAGATGAATTTGACAAAAATATTGGGCATTCTGGAATCCTAATAAAGAATGGAGTGGGTGTATACGTTTTAAAGCCTTTCCGAGACAGTGAGCAACCTTTCATTCTTTTCACCTGAGATTAGCCTAAATGACGTTTTTGGCCGTTCACGGACCAAACAGATATATTTGACAACAATATTTGGCATTCTGGAAGCCTCATAAAAAATGGAGTCCGTGTGTAGGTTTTCAAGACATTCCGAGACAGTGACCAACCTGTCATTCTTTTTGTAACCCCCTCCGTAATTATATCTGAAATACGCGATTAAAATGAAATAGAGACCAATAATAATCAAATAACATTTACTAACCCATCACATGACGTGGTTTTCACGAATACTTTTTGAAATCATTTATAAGCTTGGTCTGATATTCACATTTCGAATACAATTACTACGCGAAGATAAATCACATTCATATAAATATCAGAGTGCACAACTTAATCATCCCAGCAATCCCGGGTACATACCTTCGCTAAAGATACACAGGGTACAATTGCCCATTACAGTTCTTCAAATGGGGATTACACAATCTCATCTCGAAGGAGTCCTAGCCGCTCCCTCCACGAGCCACTTGCCCTGTCTAAATTCTTGGTAGGGGAGAGTGAGATTCGAGAGAATCTTAGTAGGAAACATATACCATAATGCATGCATGATAGATGCTAGGTATATGACATGTTAGCTTTATCTAGATGCATACCTCATAATGATATTTCTGCATGCTCAATGTTCCATACAACAAGACTATGGCCACAGCGAAAACAGAAACAGAGCTTCATTTATTCAAATATGCTCTACACAATCAAGTAAAGCAATCACATACATCACTACACAAGCAAAGATATCGAATACATGCAAGTAAGGTAAGTCCCCTACCTCCAGTCTTTTCTCCTCGATTTACGTGCCAGCAACTCGGGGCTTCACATTTGATCCTACAATGTCAAATGTACTATTTAGAAACTTCTATAGTGTTTCTGGGGGTTATATGAGGCTATATTGAAAATTTACTAAAATACCCCCGGGGACCCGACCCGGCCCGGCCCCGCCGTACCCGGTCCGGCTGTACTTTTCTTAAAATTTTGACATGGGCTATTCTAACATATTTTCGCCCAAGGAATCCATTTCCGGACCCGGAATTATCAAATTCAATGTCAATTACAAAATTACCCTTGACAGCCCCACTTTAAGGGTTTCAGGGGCGTTTTCGTAATTATGCTTTTTCGGCCTTTTCCGAAAAAGCGCCCAAATGTAACCCCACCTAATTTTCGCTCCTGAACTCAATGGAATCATCAAATCATTGAAAATCCCACTCTAAGACCCATTTATAGCCCAGACCGAAATATATGGGTTTTCCAGGGAAAAACGAAGTTTTTCGGTTTCAGCTGCGTAAACGCGTTCCTTTCTACTCCTAACCACTTTATTGACTATTCCATTAGGTTAGAACTACCATTTAGTGTCAATTTGGGCAGCATAACAGCCCCCACAAACCCATTTTCCATTTTTAGAACCAAAGACAATCCGGCAAAATTTCACTGATTAAATTGTCTATAACAGCCAGAATAGTCAATATGCAAGAGTTTGGAAGTTACCTCAAGCTCCCACTAGCTTTTCCTTCTTGTGGCTGAAAACCCTAACTTCAAAACACCAAGAGAGGAGCTTCCAAACCTTAAAGGACATAAAGGAGTAGCTTAGGATCGTAGTTATACGCGTTAGGAGCTAGATCGTCGGAGAAATTGGCTTACCTTGCGAGTACTCTTCTCCTTTTCTCCCAAAACCCTCTCAACTCTTTTCTTTATTTTGGATGCAGAATGGCATCAGAATGCTGTAGGAGAAAGATGATGTTTCTTTAATAATCTTATGCTTATGTCATCAATGTAACATGATGATGTCATAATTCTGAATTTTTGGATTTTTGGCAGATTCCTGACCAAACTTTGCAAAATCATAACTAATTCTAGAAAAATCTAAATGAGGTGATTCCAAAGCCAAATGAAAGGTATTTAAGTCCTCTTCATTGAAAAATATGATCAATTACCAGAAATCACCACAAAATTCCAGAATTACACAAATTTCATCACTGCCCCAAAACAGAGTCCATTTCGACCTCAAACTTTGGACAGTTATATCTCCCAGTTCTCAAAACGAAATGGCACAATTATATGTCCATTTTGAAGCTTGGGATGTAAAATTTAAGACTGGAAAGTTTCATAATTTTCTGACATCATTTACCTAGTCAAAACATCCACACGAGAAGACTGGCCATACAGAATTCACACTGGACAGCATTTCCAGTTTTGCAACCAATGTGTCCAATTCAATTTAAATCAATTCCAATGATTAAATACCACAACATGACACCATTTCCATCACAATACCCCATTCAATTCTTCCCTCTATTCTAAGTCAATTTGGATGTTGATCCACAATTGAACTGAAATACAGGGTTTGGGCGTTGCTCATAACACAAGCGACTACAATCCACTTTATATTCTCTAAAAGGGTTCATTAATCACTAACCACGTCCACTTTTGTAGTCATTAACCCCTAATCACAAATTGGGATCTTGCAAAACCGGGGCTTAGCAATCCACAAATCTCAGGCTTATTCTCTAGCCTCGAGTCTCGAAATTCGGGGTATTACACTTTTCACCTCAGATTCGCCTAAATCGCCTTTTTGGCCGTTTACGGCTCAAACAGATGAATTTGACAACAATATTGGGCATTCTGGAATCCTCATAAACAAATGGAGTGGGTGTGTAGGTTTTCTAGCTATTCCGATACAGTGAAGAAACTTTCATTCTTTTCACCTCAGATTAGCACAAATCGCGTTTTTGGCCGTTTACAGCAAAAACAGATGAATTTGACAACAATATAGGGCATTCTGGAATCCTCATAAAAAAATGGAGTGGGTGTGTATGTTTTCTAGCCATTCCGAGATAGTGACCAAACTTTCATTCTTTTCACCTCAGATTAGGGTAAATCGCGTTTTTGGCCGTTTTGGGCACCAACAGATGAATTTACCAACAATATTGGCCATTCTGGAATCCTGATAAAAAATGGAGTGGGTGTCTAGGTTTTCTGGCCATTCCCAGACAGTGACCAAACTTTCATTCTTTTCACCTCAGATTAGGGTAAATCGCGTTTTTGGCCGTTCAGGGCACAAACAGATGAATTTGAAAACAATATTGGGCATTCTGGAATCCTCATAAAAAAATGGAGTGGGTGTGTAGGTTTTCAAGCCATTCCGAGACATTGACCAAACTTTCATTCTTTTCAGCTCACATTAGCCTAAATCGCGTTTTTAGACATTCAGGGCACAAACAGATGAATTTTACAAAAATATTGGGCATTCTGGAATCCTCATAAAAAAATGGAGTGGGTGTGTAGGTTTTCAAGCCATTCCGAGACAGTGACCAACGTTTCATTCTTTTCACCTCAGATTAGCCTAAATCGCTTTTTTGGCCGTTTACGGCGAAACAGATGAATTTGACAACAATATTGGGCATTCTGGAATCCTCATAAAAAAATGGAGTGGGTGTGTTGGTTTTCTAGCCATTCCGATACAATGAACAAACTTTCATTCTTTTCACCTCAGATTAGCCCAAATCGCGTTTTTGGCCGTAAAACAGATCAATTTGACAACAATATTGGGCATTCTCGAATCCTCATAAAAAAATGGAGTGGGCGTGTATGTTTTTAGCCATTCCGAGACAGTGACAAAACTTTCATTCTTTTTACCTCAGAGTAGCCTAAATCGCATTTTTGGCCGTTTGCGGCCAAACAGATGAATTTGACAACAATATTGGGCATTCTGGAATCCTTATAAAAAATGGAGTGGGTGTGTATGTTTTCTAGCCATTCGGAGATAGTGACCAAGCTTTCATTCTTTTCACCTCAGATTAGTGTAAATGGCGCTTTTGGCCGTTCAGGGCACAAACAGATGAATTTGACAACAATGTTGGGCATTCTGGAATCCTCATAAAAAATGGAGTGGGTGTGTAGGTTTTCTAGCCATTCTGATACAGTGAACAAACTTTCATTCTTTTCACCTCAGATTAGCCCAAATCGCGTTTTTGGCCGTTTACAACCCAAACAGATGAATTTGACAACAATATAGGGCATTCTGGAATCCTCATAAAAAAATTGAGTGGGTGTGTATGTTTTCTAGCCATTCCGATATAGTCACCAAACTTTCATTATATTCACCTCTGATTAGCGTAAATCGCGTTTTTGGCCGTTCAGGGCACAAACAGATGAATTTACCAACAATATTGGTCAATCTGGAATCCTCATAAAAAATGGAGTGGGTGTGTAGGTTTTGAAGCCATTCCGAGACAGTGACCAAACTATCATTCTTTTCACCTCAGATTAGCCTAAATCGCGTTTTTGGCCGTTCAGGGCACAAACAGATGAATTGGACAACAATATTGGGCATTCTGGAATCCTCATTAAAAAATGGAGTGGGTGTGTAGGTTTTCCTGCCATTCCGAGACGGTTACCAAACTTTCATTCTTTTCACCTCAGATTAGGGTAAATCGCTTTCTTGGCCGTTCAGGTCACAAACAGATGAAATTGACAACAATATTGGGCAATCTGGAATCCTCATAAAAAATGGAGTCGGTGTGTAGGTTTTCAAGCGATTCCGAGACAGTGACCAACCTTTCATTCTTTTCACCTCAGATTAGCGTAACTCGTGTTTTTGGCCGTTCAGGGCACAAACAGATGAATTTGACAACAATATAGGGCATTCTGGAATCATCATAAAAAAATGGACTGGGTGTGTATGTTTTCTAGCCATTCCGAGACAGTGACCAACCTTTCATTCTTTTCACCTCAGATTAGCCTAAATTGCGTTTTTGGCCGTTCATGAGACAAACAGATGAATTTTGGAACATTATTCGGTATTCTGGAATCCTCATAAAAATGGAGTAGGTGTGTAGGTTTTCAAGCCATTCTGAGACAGTAACCAAACGTTCATTCTTTTCACCTCAGATTAGCGTAACTCGTGTTTTTGGCCGTTCAGGGCACAAACAGATGAATTTGACAACAATATAGGGCATTCTGGAATCCTCATAAAAAATGGAGTCGGTGTGTATGTTTTCAAGCCATTCCGAGACACTGACCAAACTTTCTTTCTTTTCACCTCAGATTAGCCTAAATCGCGTTTTTGGCCTTTCAGGGCACAAACAGATATATTTTGACAACAATATTTGGCATTCTGAAAGCCTCATAAAAAATGGTGTCCTTGTGTAGGTTTTCAAGACATTCCGAGACAGTGACCAACCTTTCATTCTTTTCACCTCAGATTAGCCCAAATCGTGTTTTCGGCCGTTTACAGCCCAAACAGATGAATTTAACAACAATATTGGGCATTCTGGAATCCTCATAAAAAAATGGAGTGGGTGTGTATGTTTTCTAGCCATTCCGAGACAGTGACCAAACTTTCATTCTTTTGACCTCAGATTAGCCTAAATCGCATTTTTGGCCGTTTACGGCCAAACAGATGAATTTGACAACAATATTGGGCATTTTGGAATCCTCATAAAAAATGGAGTGGGTGTGTAGGTCTTCAAGCCATTCCGAGACATTGACCAAACTTTCATCTTTTCACCTCAGATTAGTGTAAATGGCGTTTTTGGCCGTTCAGGGCACAAACAGATGAATTTGACAAAAATGTTGGGCATTCTGGAATCCTCATAAAAAATGGAGTGGGTGTGTAGGTTTTCTAGCCATTCCGATACAGTGAACAAACTTTCATTCTTTTCACCTCAGATTAGCCCAAATCGCGTTTTTGGCCCTTTACAGCCCAAACAGATGAATTTGACAACAATACAGGGCATTCTGGAATCCTCATAAAAAAATGGAGTGGGTGTGTAGGTTTTCATGCCATTCCGAGACAGTGACCATCCTTTCATTCTTTTCACCTCAGATTAGCCTATATTGCATTTTTTGCCGTTTACTGCCGAAACAGATGAATTTGACAACAATATTGGGCATTCTGGAATCCTCATAAAAAAATCGAGCGGTTGTGTAGGTTTTCTAGCTTTTCCGATACGGTGAACGAACTTTCATTCTTTTCACCTAAGATTAGCCTAAATCGCGTTTTTGGCCGTTCAGCGCAGAAATAGATGAATTTGACAACAATATTGGGCATTCTGGAATCCCCATAAAAAAATTGAGTGGGTGTGTAGGTTTTCAAGCATTCCGAGACAGTGACCAACCATTCATTCTTTTCACCAAAGATTAGCCTAAATAGCGTTTTTGGCCGTTCAGGCACAAACAGATGAATTTGACAACAATATTGGGTATTCTGGAATCCTCATAAAAAAATGGAGTGGGTGTGTAGGTTTTCTAACCATTCCGACACAGTGACCAAACTTTCTTTCCTTTCACCTTAGATTAGCCTAAATGGCGTTTTTGGCCGTTCAGGGCACAAACAGATGCATTTGTCAAAAATATTGGGCATTCTGGAATCCTAATAAAGAATGGAGTGGGTGTGTACGTTTTAAAGCCTTTCCGAGACAGTGAGCAACCTTTCATTCTTTTCACCTGAGATTAGTCTAAATGACGTTTTTAGCCGTTCAGGGCACAAACAGATATATTTGACAACAATATTTGGCATTCTGGAAGCCTCATAAAAAATGGAGTCCGTGTGTAGGTTTTCAAGACATTCCGAGACAGTGACCAACCTTTCATTCTTTTCACCTCAGATTAGTCCAAATCGCGTTTTTGGCCGTTTACGGCCCAAACAGATGAATTTGACAACAATATTGGGCATTCTGGAATCCTCATAAAAATATGGAGTGGGTGTGTAGGTTTTCATGCCATTCCGAGACAGTGACCAACCTTTCATTCTTTTCACCTCAGATTAGCCTATATTGCATTTTTGGCCGTTTACAGCACAAACAGATGAATTTGACAACAGTATTGGGCATTCTGGAATCCTCATAAAAAAATCGAGCGGGTGTGTAGGTTTTCTAGCCATTCCGATACGGTGAACGAACTTTCATTCTTTTCACCTAAGATTAGCCTAAATCGCCTTTTTGGCCGTTCAGCGCATAAACAGATGAATTTGACAACAATATTGGGCATTCTGGAATCCTCATAAAAAAATGGAGGGGGTGTTTAGGTTTTCTAGCTATTCTGACACAGTGACCAAACTTTCATTCCTTTAACCTGAGATTAGCCTAAATGGCATTTTTGGCCGTTCAGGGCACAAACAGATGAATTTGTCAAAAATATTGGGCATTCTGGAATCCTAATAAATAATGGAGTGGGTGTGTACATTTTAAAGCCTTTCCGAGACAGTGAGCAACCTTTCATTCTATTCACCTGAGATTAGCCTAAATGACAATTTTGGCCGTTCAGGGCACAAACAGAGATATTTGACAACAATATTTGGCATTCTGGAAGCCTCATAAAAAATGGAGTCCGTGTGTAGGTTTTCAAGACATTCCGAGACAGTGACCAACCTTTGATTCTTTTCACCTCAGATTAGCCCAAGTCGCGTTTTTGGCCGTTTACGGCCCAAACAGATGAATTTGACAACAATATTGGGCATTCTGGAATCCCCATAAAAAAATGGAGTGGGTGTGTATGTTTTCTAGCCATTCCGAGACAGTGACCAAACTTTCATTCTTTTGACCTCAGATTAGCCTAAATCGCATTTTTGTCCGTTTACGGCCAAACAGATGAATTTGACAAAAATATTGGGCATTCTGGAATCCTTATAAAAAATGGAGTGGGTGTGTAGGTTTTCTAGCCATTCGGAGACAGTGACCAAGCTTTCATTCTTTTCACCTCAAATTAGTGTAAATGGCGTTTTTGGCCGTTCAGGGTACAAACAGATGAATTTAACAAAAATGTTTGGCATTCTGGAATCCTCATAAAAAATGGAGTGGGTGTGTAGGTTTTCGAGCCATTCGGAGACAGTGACCAAGCTTTCATTCTTTTCACCTCAGATTAGTGTAAATGGCGTTTTTGGCCGTTCAGGGAACAAACAGATGAATTTAACAACAATGTTGGGAATTCTGGAATCCTCATAAAAAATGGAGTGGGTGTGTAGGTTTTGTAGCCATTCCGATCCAGTGAACAAACTTTCATTCTTTTCACCTCAGATTAGCCCAAATCGCGTTTTTGGCCGTTTACAGCAAAAACAGATGAATTTGACAACAATATAGGGCATTCTGGAATCCTCATAAAAAAATGGAGTGGGTGTGTAGATTTTCATGCCATTCTGACACAGTAACCAACCTTTCATTCTTTTCACCTCAGATTAGCCTATATTGCATTTTTGGCCGTTTACGGCCCAAACAGATGAATTTGACAACAATATTGGGCATTCTGGAATCCTCATAAAAAAATCGAGCGGGTGTGTAGGTTTTCTAGCCATTCCGATACGGTGAACGAACTTTCATTCTTTTCACCTAAGATTAGCCTAAATCGCGTTTTTGGCCGTTCAGCGCAGAAACAGATGAATTTGACAACAATATTGCGCATTCTGGAATCCTCATAAAAAAATGGAGTGGGTGTGTAGGTTTTCTAGCCATTCCGACACAGTAACCAAATTTTCATTCCTTTCACCTCATATTAGCCTAAATGGCGTTCTTGGCCGTTCAGGGCACAAACAGATGAATTTTACAACAGTATTTGGCATTATGGAAGCCTCATAAAAAATGGAGTCTGTGTGTAGGTTTTCAAGACATTCCGAGACAGTGACCAACCTTTCATTCTTTTCACCTCAGATTAGTCTAAATCGCGTTTTTTGCCGTTCAGGGCACAAACAGATGAATTTGAAAACAATATTGGGCATTCTGGAATCCACATAACAAAATGGAGTGGGTGTGTAGCGTTTCAATCCATTCTGAGACAGTGACCAACCTTTCATTCTTTTCACCTCAGATTAGCCTAAATCGCGTTTTGGGCCATTGAAGGCACAAACAGATGAATTTGACAAACAATATTCGGCATTCTGGAAACCTCATAAAAAATGGAGTGGGTGTGTAGGTTTTCAAGCCATTCCGAGGCAGTGACCAACCTTTAATTCCTTTCAACTCATATTAGCGTAAATCGCGTTTTTGGCCATTCAGGGCACAAACACATGAATTTGACAACAATATTGGGCATTCTGGAATCCTTATAAAAAAAATGGAGTGGGTGTGTCGGTTTTGAAGCGATTCCGAGACGGTGACCAAACTTTTATTCTTGTCACCTCAGATTAGGGTAAATCGCTTTTTTGGCCGTTCAGGTCACAAACAGATGAATTTGACAACAATATTGGGCATTCCGGAATCCTTATAAAAAATGGAGTAGGTGTGTAGGTTTTCAAGCCAGTCCGAGATAGTGACCAACCTTTCATTCTTCACACCTAAGATTAGCCTAAATCGCGTTTTGGCCGTTCAAGGCACAAACAGATGAATTTGACAACAATATTGGGTATTCTGGAATCATCATAAAAAATGGAGTGGGTGTGTAGGTTTTCTAGCTATTCTGATACAGTGAACAAACTTTCATTCTTTTCACCTCAGATTAGCCCAAATCGCGTTTTTGGCCGTTTACAGCCCAAACAGATGAATTTGACAACAATATAGGGCATTCTGGACTCCTCATAAAAAATGAAGTGGGTGTGTATCTTTCCTAGCCGTTCCGAGACAGTGACCAACCTTTCATTCTTTTCACCTCAGATTAGGGTAAATCTCGTTTTTGGCCGTTCAGGACACAAACAGATGAATTTACGAACAATATTGGGCATTCTGGAATCCTTATAAAAAATGGAGTGGGTGTGTAGGTTTTCAGGCCATTCCGAGACAGTGACCAAACTTTTATTCTTGTCACCTCAGATTAGGGTAAATCGCGTTTTTGGCCGTTCATGGCACAAACAGATGAATTTACCAACAATATTGGACATTCTGGAATCCTCATAAAAAATGGAGTGGTTGTGTAGGTTTTCAAGCCATTCCGAGACAGTGACCAAACTTTCATTCTTTTCACCTGAGATTAGTGTAAATCGCGTTTTTGGCAGTTCATGGCACAAACAGATGAATTTGACAAAAATATTGGGAATTCTGGAATGCAAATAAAAAATGGAGTGGGTGTGTACGTTTTCAAGCCTTTCCGAGACAGTGAGCAACCTTTCATTCTTTCCACCTGAGATTAGCCTAAGTGACGTTTTCGGCCGTTCAGGGCACAAACAGATGAATTTGACAACAATATTTGGCATTCTGGAAGCCTCATAAAAAATGGAGTCCGTGTGTAGGTTTTCAAGATATTCCGAGACAGTGACCAACTTTTCATTCTCTTCACCTCAGATTAGTATAAATCGCATTTTTTGCCATTCAGGGCACAAACAGATGAATTTGACAACAATATTGGGCATTCTGGAATCCACATAAAAAATGGAGTGGGTGTGTAGCTTTTCAATCCATTCCGAGACAGTGACCAACCTTTCATTCTTCTCACCTCAGATTAGCCTAAATCGCGTTTTGGACCGTTCAGGGCACAAACAGATGAATTGGACAAAAAATATTCGGCATTCTGGAATCCTCATAAAAAATGAAGTGGGTGTGTAGGTTTTAAAGCCACTCCGAGGCAATGACCAACCTTTCATTCTTTTCACCTCAGATTAGCGTAAATCGCGTTTTTGGCCGTTCAGGGCACAAACACATGAATTTGACAACAATATTGGGCATTCTGGAATCCTTATAAAAAAAATGGAGTGGGTGTGTAGGTTTTCTTGCCATTCCGAGACGGTGACCAAACTTTCATTCTTTACACCTATGATTAGCCTAAATCGCGTTTTTGGCCCTTCAGGGCACAAACAGATGAATTTGACAACAATATTGGGCATTCTGGAATTCTCATAAAAAATGGAGTAGATGTGTAGGTTTTCAATCCATTCCGAGACAGTGACCAACCTTTCATTCTCTACACCTATGATTAGCCTAAATCGCGTTTTTGGCCCTTCAGGGCACAAACAGATGAATTTGACAACAATATTAGGTATTCTGGAATCATCATAAAAAAATGAAGTGGGTGTGTAGGTTTTCTAGCCATTCCGACACAGTGACCAAACTGTCATTCTTTCCACCTTAGATTAGCATAAATCGCATTTTTGGCCGTTTTGGCCCAGATAGATAAATTTGACAACAATATTGGGCATTATGGAATCCTCATAAAAAATGGAGTGGGTGTGTAGGTTTTTTAGCCATTCAGATACAGTGAACAAACTCTCATTCGTTTCACTTCAGATTAGACCAAATCGCGTTTTTGGCCGTTGACGGACCAAACAGATGAATTTGACAACAATATTGGGCATTATGGAATCCTCATAAAAAATGAAGAAGTTGTGTAGGTTTTCAAGCATTCCGAGACAGAGACCAACCTTTCATTCTTTTCACCTAAGATTAGCCTAAATCGCGTTTTTGGCCGTTCAGTGCCCAAACAGATGAATTTGACTACAATATTCGGCATTCTGGAATCCTCATAAAAAATGTAGTGGGTGAGTAGGTTTTCCAGCCATTCTGAGACAATGACCAAACTTTCATTCTTTTACCTCAGATTAGCCTAAATCGCGTTTTTAGCCGTTCAGGGCACAAACAGATGAATTTGACAAAAATATTGGGCTTTCTGGAAACCAAATAAAAAATGGAGTGGGTGTGTACGTTTTCAAGCCTTTCCGAGACAGTGAGCGACCTTTGATTCTTTTCACCTGAGATTAGCCTAAAAGACGTTTTTGGCTGTTCAGGTCACAAACAGATGAATTTGACAACAATATTTGGCATTCTGGAAGCCTCATAAAAAATGGAGTCCGTGTGTAGGTTTTCAAGATATTCCGAGACAGTGACCAACCTTTCATTCTTTTCACCTCAGATTAGCCTAAACCGTATTTTTGGCCGTTGACGGCCCAAATAGATGAATTTGACAACAATATTGGGTATTCTGGAATCCTCATAAAAAAATGGAGTGGGTGTGTAGGTTTTCAAGCCATTTCGAGACAGTGACCAACCCTTCATTCTTTTCTCCTCAGATTAGCCTAAATCGCGTTTTTGGCCATTCAGGGCACAAACAGACGAATTTGACAACAATATTGGGCATTGTGGAATCCTCATAAAAAATGGAGTGGGTGTGGAGGTCTTCAAGCCATTCTGAGACATTGACCAAACTTTCATCTTTTCACTTCAGATTAGCCCAAATCGCGTTATTTGTCCATTCAGGGAACAAACAGATCAATTTGAAAACAATATTCGGCATTCTGGGAGCCTCATAAAAAATGGCGTCCGTGTGTAGGTTTTCAAGCGATTCAGAGAGAGTGACCAAACTTTCATTCTTTTCACCTGAGATTAGCCTACATGCCATTTTTGGCCGTTCAGGGCACAAACAGATGAATTTGACAAAAATATTGGGCATTCTGCAACCCTAAAAAAAAATGGAGTGGGTGTGTAGGTTTTCAAGCCATTCCGAGACAGTGACCAACCTTTCATTTTTTTCACCTCAGATTAGCCTAAATCGCATTTTTGGCCGTTTACGGCCCAAACAGATGAATTTGACTACAATATTGGGCATTCTGGAATCCTAAAAAAAAAATGGAGTGGGTGTGTAGGTTTTCTAGGAATTTCGATACAGTGAACAAACGTTCATTCTTTTCACCTCAGATTAGCCCAAATCGCGTTTTCGGCCGTTTACGGCCGAAAGAGATGAATTTGACAACAATATTGGGAATTCTGGAATCCTCATAAAAAAATGGAGTGGATGTGTATTTTTTCTAGCCATTCCGAGACAGTGACCAAACTTTCATTCTTTTTACCTCAGATTAGCCTAAATCGCATTTTTGGCCGTTTACGGCCCAAACAGATCAATTTGGCAACAATATTGGGCGTTCAAAAATCCTCATAAAAAATGGAGTGGCTGTGTAGGTTTTCAAGCCATTCCGGGACAGTGACCAACCTTTCATTCCTTTCACCTCAGATTATCCTAAATCGCGTTTTTGGCCGTTCACGGCACAAACAGAAGAATTTATCAACAATATTCGCATTCTGGAATCCTCGAAAAAAATGGAGTGGGTGTGTAGGTTTTCAAGCCATTCTGAGACAGTGAGCAACCTTTCATTCTTTTCTCCTGAGATTAGCCTAAATGACGTTTTTGGCCGTTCAGGGCAGAAACAGATGAATTTGACAACAATATTTTGCATTCGGAGAGCCTCATAAAAAATGGAGTCCGTGTGTAGGATTTCAAGACATTCCGAGACAGTGACCAAGCTTTCATTCTTTTCCCCTCAGATTAGCCGAAATCGCGTTTTTGGTCGTTGAGGGCCCAAACAGATGATTTAACAACAACAATGCGCATACTGGAATCCTCATAAAAAACAGAGTCGGTGTGTAGGTTTTCAAGCCATTCCGAGATAGTGACCAAACTTTCATTCTTTTCACCTCAGATTGGCCTAAATCGCGTTTTTGGCCGTTCAAGTCCCAAACAGATGAATTTAACAACAATTTTGGGCATTCTGGAATCCTAATTAAAAATGATGTTGTTGTGTAGGTTTTCAAACCATTCCGAGACAGTGACCAACCTTTCATTCTTTTCAACTCAGATTAGCCTAAATCGCGTTTTTCGACGTTCAGGGCACGAACAGATGAATTTGACAACATTATTGGGCATTGTGGAATCCACATGAAAAAATGTAGTGGGTGTGTATGTTTTCAAGCCATTCCGAGACAGTGACCATCCTTTCATTCTTTTCACCTCAGATTAGCCTAAATCGTGTTTTTGGCCATTCAGGGCACAAACAGATGAATTTGACAACATTATTGGGCGTTCTGGAATAGTCATAAAAAATTGAGTGGGTGTGTAGGTTTTCAAGCCGTTCCGAGACAGTGACCAAACTTTCATTCTTTTCACCTCAGATTAGTGTAAATCGTGTTTTTGGCCGTTCAGTTCACAAACAGATGAATTTGACAAAAATATTGGGCATTCTGGAATCCACATAAAAAAATGGAGTGGGTGTGTAGGTTTTCAAGCCATTCCGAGACAGTGACCAACCTTTCTTTCTTCTCACCTCAGATTAGCCTACATCGCGTTTTTGGTCGTACAGGGCCCAAACAGATGATATTCACAACAATATTGGGCATCCTGGAATCCTCATAAAAAATTGAGTTGGTGTCTATGTTTTCAAGCCATTCCGAGACAGTGACCAAACTTTCATTCTTTTCACCTCAGATTAGGCTAAATAGCGTTTTTCGCCGTTCAGGGCCCAAACAAATGATATTCACAACAATATTGGGCATTCTGGAATCAATATAAAAAAAATGGAGTGGGTGTGCAGGTTTTCAAGCCATTCCGAGACAGTGACCAACCTTTCATTCTTTTCTCCATAGATTAGCCTAAATCGCATTTATGGCCTTTTACGGCCCAAACAGATGAATTTGACAACAATATTGGGTATTCTGGAATCCACATAAAAAAATGGAGTGGGCGTGTATGTTTTCTTTCCATTCCGAGACAGTGACCAAACTTTCATTCTGTTAACCTCAGATCAGCCTAAACAGCGTTTTTGTCGGTTCAGGCCCTAAACAGATGAATTACACAACAATATTGGGCATTCAGTAATCTTCATAAAAAATGGAGTTGGTGTGTAGGTTTACAAGCCATTCCGAGACAGTGACCAAACTTTCCTTCTTTTCACCTCAGATTAGCCAAAATCGTGTTATTCACCGTTCAGGGCCCAAAAAAATGAATTTCACAACAATATTGGGCATTCAAGAATCCTCCTAAAAAATGGTGTTGGTGTGTATATTTTCAAGCCATTCCGAGACAGTGACCAAACTTTCATTCTGTTAACCTCAGATTAGCCTAAATATCGTTTTTGGCCTTTCAGGGCACAGACAGATGAATTTCTCAACAATATTGGGCATTCAGGAATCCTCATAAAAAATGGAGCTGGTGTGTAGGTTTTCAAGCCATTCCGAGACATTGACGAAACTTTCATTCTTTTAACCTCAGATTAGGCTAAATCGCGTTTTGGGCCGTTCAGGGCCCAAACAGAAGAATTTAAGACAATATTGGGGATCCTGGAATCCTCATAAAAAAGGGAGTTGATGTGTAGGTTTTCATGCCATTCCGAGACAGTGACCAAACTTTCATTCTTTTAACCTCATATTAGCCTAAATCGCGTTTTTAACCGTTCAGGGCCCAATCAGAGGAATTTTAGAACAATATTTGGGATCCTGGAATCCACATAAAAAATGGAGTTAGTGTGTATTCTTTCAAGCCATTCCTAGACAGTGACCAAACTTTCCTTCTTTTCACGTCAGATTAGCCTAAACCGCGTTTTTGTCGATTCAGGGCCCAAACAGATGAATTTCACAACAATATTGGGCATTCAGCAATCCTCATAAAAAATGGAGTTGGTGTGTAGGTTTTCAAGTCATTCCGAGACAGTGACCAAACTTTCCTTCTTTTCACCTCAGATTAGCCAAAATCGTGTTATTCACCGTTCAGGGCCCAAAAAAATGAATTTCACAACAATATTGGGCATTCAAGAATCCTCCTAAAAAATGGTGTTGGTGTGTATGTTTTCAAGCCATTCCGACACAGTGACCAAACTTTCATTTTCTTCACCTAAGATTAGCCTAAACCGCGTTTTTGTCGGTTCAGGGCGCAAACAGATGAATTTCACAACAATATTGGGCATTCAGTAATCCTCTTAAAAAATGGAGTTGGTGTGTAGGTTTTCAAGCCATTCCGAGACAGTGACCAAGCTTTCATTCTTTTCACCTCAGATTAGCCTAAATCGTGTTTTTTGCCGTTCGGGGCCCAAAAAAATTAATTTCACAACAATATTGGGCATTCAAGAATTCTCCTAAAAAATGGTGTTGGTGTGTATATTTTCAAGCCATTCCGACACAGTGACCAAACTTTCATTCTCTTAACCTCAGATTAGCCTAAATCGCGTTTTTTAACCTTTCAGGGCACAAACAGATGAATTTCACAATAATATTGGGCATGCAGGAATCCTCATAAAAAATGGAGTTGGTGTGTAGGTTTTCAAGCCATTCCGAGACAGTGACCAAACTTTCATTCTGTTAACCTCAGATTAGCCTAAATATCGTTTTTGGCCTTTCAGGGCACAGACAGATGAATTTCTCAACAATATTGGGCATTCAGGAATCCTCATAAAAAATGGAGCTGGTGTGTAGGTTTTCAAGCCATTCCGAGACATTGACGAAACTTTCATTCTTTTAACCTCAGATTAGGTTAAATCGCGTTTTTGGCCGTTCAGGGCCCAAACAGAAGAATTTAAGAACAATATTGGGGATCCTGGAATCCTCATAAAAAAGGGAGTTGATGTGTAGGTTTTCATGCCATTCCGAGACAGTGACCAAACTTTCATTCTTTTAACCTCATATTAGCCTAAATCGCGTTTTTGGCCGTTAAGGGCCCAAATAGATGAATTTCACACCAATTTTGGGCTTCCTGGAATCCTCATAAAAAATGGAGTCGGTGTGTAGGTTTTCAAGCCATTCCGAGACAGTGACCAAACTTTCATTCTTTTCACCTCAGATTAGCCCAAATCGCGTTTTTGGATGTTTACAGCCTAAACAGATGAATTTGGCAACAATAATGGGCATTCTGGAAGCCTAATAAAAAAACGGAGTCCGTGTGTAAGTTTTCAGGCGATTCCGACACAGTAACCAAACTTTCATTCTCTTAACCTCAGATTTGCGTAAATCGCGTTTTTGGCCGTTCAGGGCCCAAACAGAAGAATTTAAGAACAATATTGGGGATCCTGGAATCCACATAAAAAATGGAGTTGGTGTGTATGCTTTCAAGCCATTCCTAGGCAGTGACCAAACTTTCCTTGTTTTCACCTCAGATTAGCCTAAATAGCGTTTTTGGCCGTTCAGGGCCCAAACAGGTGAATTACACAATAATATTGGGCGTCCTGGAATCCTCATAAAAAGTGGAGTTGGTGTGTATGTTTTCAAGCCATTCCGAGACGGTGTCCAAACTTTCATTCTAATCACCTCAGATTAGCCTAAATCGTGTTTTTCGCCGTTCAGGGCCCAAAAAAATGAATTTCAAAACAATATTGGGCATTCAAGAATCCTCCTTAAAAATGGTGTTGGTGTGTATGTTTTCAAGCCATTCCGACACAGTGACCAAACTTTCATTCTTCTAACCTCATATTAGCCTAAATCGCGTTTTTGGCCGTTAAGGGCCCAAACAGATGAATTTCACAACAATATTGGGCTTCCTGGAATCCTCAAAAAAAATGGAGTTGGTGTGTAGGTTTTCAAGCTATTCCGACACAGTGACCAAACTTTCATACTTTTAACCTCAGATTAGCCTAAATCGCGTTTTTGGCCGTTCAGTGCCCAAACAGAAGAATTTAAGAACAATATTAGGGATCCTGGAATCCACATAAAAAATGGAGTTGGTGTGTATGCTCTCAAGCCATTCCGAGACGGTGACCAAACTTTCCTTCTTTTCACCTCAGATTAGCCTAAATCACGTTTTTGGCCGTTCAGGGCCCAAACAGTTGAATTACACAAAAATATTGGGCGTCCTAGAATCTTCATAAAAAATGGAGTTGGTGTGTATGTTTTCAAGCCATTCCGAGACAGTGACCATACTTTCATTCTGTTCACCTCAGATTAGCCTAAATCGTGTTTTTCGCCGTTCAAGGCCCAAAAAAATGAATTTCAAAACAATATTGTGCATTCAAGAATCCTCCTTAAAAATGGAGTTGGTTTGTATGTTTTCTAGCCATTCCGACACAGTGACCAAACTTTCATTCTCTTAACCTCAAATTAGCCTTAATCGCGTTTTTGCCCTTTCAGGGCACAACCAGATGAATTTCAGAACAATATTGGGCATGCAGGAACCCTTATAAAAAATGGAGTTAGTGTGTAGGTTTTCAAGCCATTCCGAGACAGTGACCAAACTTTCATTCAACTAACCTCATATTAGCCTTAAATCGCGTTTTTGGAATTTCAGGGCCCAAACAGATGAATTTGACAACAATATTTGGTATCCTAGAATCCTCATAAAAAATGGAGTTGGTGTGTTGGTTTTCAAGCCATTACGAGACTGTGACCGAAATTTCTTTCTCTTAACCTCAGATTCGCATAAAATGCGTTTTTGTCCTTTCAGGTCCCAAACAGATGAATTTCACAACAATATTGGGCATTCAGGTATGCTCATAAAAAATGGAGTTGGTGTGTATGTTTTCAAGCCATTCCGAGACAGTGACCAAACTTTCATTCTTTTAACCTCATATTAGCCTAAATCGTGTTTTTGGCCTTTCAGGGCCCAAACAGATGAATTTGACAATAATATTGGGTATCCTAGAATCCTCATAAAAAATGGAGTTGGTGTGTAGGTTTTCAAGCCATTCCGAGACTGTGACCGAACTTTCTTTCTCTTAACCTCAGATTCGCATAAAATGCGTTTTTGTCCTTTCAGGTCCCAAACAGATGAATTTCACAACAATATTGGGGATTCAGGTATGCTCATAAAAAATGGAGTTGGTGTGTATGTTTTCAAGCCATTCCGAGACAGTGACCAAACTTTCATTCTTTTAACCTCATATTAGCCTAAATCGTGTTTTTGGCCTTTCAGGGCCCAAACAGATGAATTTGACAATAATATTGGGTATCCTAGAATCCTCATAAAAAATGGAGTTGGTGTGTAGGTTTTCAAGCCATTCCGAGACTGTGACCGAACTTTCATTCTTCTAACCTCATATTAGCCTAAATCGCGTTTTTGGCTGTTAAGGGCCCAAACAGATGAATTTCACAACAATATTGGGCTTCCTGGAATCCTCATAAAAAATGGAGTTGGTGTGTAGGTTTTCAAGCCATTCCGAGACAGTGACCAAACTTTAATTCTCTTAACCTCAGATTAGCCTAAATCGCCTTTTTGGCCTTTCAGGGCCCAAACAGATGAATTTCACAACAATAGTGGGCATTCATGAATCCTCATAAAAAATGGAGTTGGTGTGTAGGTTTTCAAGCCATTCCGAGACTGCGACCAAACTTTCATTCTCTTAACCTTAGATTAGCCTAAATAACGTTTTTGGACTTTCAGGTCCCAAACAGATGAATTTCACAACAATCTTGGGCATACTGGAATCCTCATAAAAATTGGAGTTGGTGTGTAGGTTTTCACGCCATTCAGAGAAAGTGACCAAACTTTCATTCTCTTCACCTCAGGTTAGCCTAAAACGCGTTTTTGTCGGTTCAGGACCCAAACAAATGAATTTAACAACAATATTTCGCATTCAGTAATCCTCATAAAAAATGGAGTTGGTGTGTAGGTTTACATGCCATTCCGAGACAGTGAGTAAACTTTCATTCTTTTCACCTCAGATTAGCCTAAATAGTGTTTTTCGCCGTTCAGGGCCCAAACAGATGAATTCTACAACAATATTGTGAATCCTGGAATCCTCATTAAAAATAGAGTTGGTGTGTAGGTTTTCAAGCCATTCCGAGAATGTGACCAAACTTTCATTCTCTTAACCTCAGAATAGCCTAAATAATGTTTTTGGAGTTTCAGGGCCCAAACAGATGAATTTCACAACAATATTGGGCATGCAGGAATCCGCATAAAAAATTGAGTTGGTGTGTAGATTCTCAAGCCATTCCGAGACAGTGACCAAACTTTAATTCTCTTAACCAAAGATTAGCATAAATCGCGTTTTTGTTCACTCAAGCCCAAAACAGATGAATTTCACAACAATATTAGGCATTCAGGAATCCCGATAAAAAATAGACTTGGTGTGTAGGTTTTGAAGCCATTCCGAGACAGTGACCAAACATTCATTCTGTTTACCTCAGATTAGCCTAAAACGCGTTTTTGGACGTTCAGGGCCCAAACAGATGAATTTCACAACAATATTGGGTATCCTGCAATCCTCATAAGAAATGGAGTTGGTGTGTAGGTTTTCAAGCCATTCCGAGACAGTGACCAAACTTTCATTCTCTTAACCTTAGATTATCCTAAATAGCGTTTTTGGACATTTAGGGCCAAAAGATATGAATTTCACAACAATATTGGGCATCCTTGAATCCTCATAAAAAATAGAGTTGGTGTGTAGGTTTTCAAGCCATTCAGAGACAGTGACCAAACTTTCATTCTCTTCACCTCAGATTATCCTAAAACGCGTTTTTGTCGGTTTTGGCCCCAAACAAATGAATTTCACAACAATATTTCGCATTTAGTAATCCTCTTAAAAAATAGAGTTGGTGTGTAGGTTTTCAAGCCATTCCAAGACAGTGACCAAACTTTCATTCTGTTCACCTCAGATTAGCCCAAAGTCGCGTTGTTCGTCCTTTCAGAGCCCAAACAGATGAATTTCACAACAATATTGGGCATTCTGGAATCCTCATAAAAAATGGAGTCGGTGTGTAGGTTTTCAAGCCATTCCGAGACTGTGACCAAACTTTCATTCTCTTCACCTCAGATTAGCCGAAATCAAATTTTTGGACTTTCAGGGCCCAAACAGATGAATTTCACAATAATATTGGGCATTCTGGAATCCTCATAAAAAATGGAGTTGGTGTGTATGTTTTCAAGCAATTCCGAGACTGTGACCAAACTTTCATTCTCTTCACCTCAGATTAGCCGAAATCGAATTTGTGGACTTTCAGGGCCCAAACAGATGAATTTCACAACAATATTGGGCATTCAGGAATCCTCATAAAAAATGGTGTTGGTGTGTACGTTTTCAAGCCATTCCGAGACAGTGACAAAAAACGTTACCTCTTTGCACCTTAGATTAGCCTAAATCGCGTTTTTGGCCCTTTTTAGTGAACAAACAGATGAATTTCACAACAATATTGGGCTTTCATGAATCCTCATAAAAAAATGGAGTTGGTGTGTAGGTTTTCAGGCCATTCAGAGACAGTGACCAAAGTTTCGTTCTCTTAACCTTAGAGTAACCTAAATCGCATTTTTGGCATTTCAGGGCCCAAACAGATGAATTTCACAACAATATTGGGCTTTCATGAATCCTCATAAAAAATGGAGTTGGTGTGTAGGTTTTCATGCCATTTCGAGACAGTGATCGAACTTTCATTGTTTTCACCTCAGATTAGCCTAAATAGCGTTTTAGGGCGTGCAGGGCCCAAACAGATGAATTTCTACACAATATTGGGAATTCTGGAATCCTAATATAAAATGGAGTTGGTTTGTAGGATTTCATGCCATTCCCAGACAGTGACCGAACTTTCATTCTTTTCAACTCAGATTACCCTAAATCGCGTTTTTGGGCGTGCAGGGCCTAAACAGATGAATTTCTACACAATATTGGGAATTCTGGAATCCTAATAAAAAATGGAGTTAGTGTGTAGGTTTTCAAGCCATTCCGAGAGAGTGACCGAACTTTCATTCTTTTCACCTCAGATTAGTGTAAATAGCGTTTAAGGCCGTGCAAAGCCCAAACAGATGAATTTCAACACAATATTGGGCATTCTGGAATCCTAATAAAAAAAGGAGTTGGTGTGTAGGTTTAGAAGCCATTGCGAGACAGTGACGAACTTTCATTCTTTTCACCTCAGATTAGCCTAAATAGCGTTTTAGGCCGTGCAAGCCCAAACAGATGGATTTAACCACATTATTGGGAATTCTTGAATCCTAATAAAAAATGGAGTTGGTGTGTAGGATTTCAAGCCATTCCCAGACAGTGACCAAACTTTCATTCTTTTCAACTCGAATTAGCCTAAATCGCGTTTTTGGCCTCGCAGGGCCCAAACAGATGAATTTCAACACAATATTTGGAATTCTGGAATCCTAATTTAAAATGGAGTTGGTGTGTAGGATTTCAATCCATTCCCAGACAGTGACCAAACTTTCATTCTTTTCACCACAGATTAGCCTAAATAGCGTTTTAGGCCGTTTAGGGCCCAAAGAGATGAATTTAACGACAATATTGGGCATTCTGGAATCCTAATAAAAAATGGAGTTGGTGTGTAGGTTTTCAAGCCATTTCGAGACT
This sequence comes from Inga leiocalycina, assembly GCA_963242795.1. Lineage (NCBI taxonomy): Eukaryota > Viridiplantae > Streptophyta > Magnoliopsida > Fabales > Fabaceae > Inga > Inga leiocalycina. The sequence continues at coordinate 40,683,659 of OY725331.1, forward strand.
GTTACAGAACTTTTATTCTTTTCACCTCAGATTAGCCTAAATCGCATTTTTGGCCGTTCAGGGCCCAAACAGATGAATTTAACGACAATATTGGGCATTCTGGAATCCAAATAAAAAATGGAGTTGGTGTGTAGGTTTTCAAGCCATTGCGAGACAGTGACCGAACTTTCATTCTTTTCACCACAAATTAGCCTAAATAGCGTTTTAAGCCGTTCAGGGCCCAAACAGATGAATTTAATGACAATATTGGGCATTCTGGAATCGTAATAAAAAATGGATTTGGTGTGTAGGTTTTCAAGCCATTGCGAGACAGTGATCGAACTTTCATTCTTTTCACCTCAGATTAGCCTAAATAGCGTTTTAGGCCGTTGAGGGCCCAAACAGATGAATTTAACGACAATATTGGGCATTCTGGAATCCTAATAAAAAATGGAGTTGGTGTGTCGGTTTTCAAGCCATTTCGAGACTGTTACAGAACTTTTATTCTTTTCACCTCAGATTAGCCTAAATCGCGTTTTTGGCCGTTCAGGGCCCAAACAGATGAATTTAACGACAATATTGGGCATTCTGGAATCCAAATAAAAAATGGAGTTGGTGTGTAGGTTTTCAAGCCATCGCGAGACAGTGACCAAACTTTCATTCTTTTCACCACAGATTAGCCTAAATAGCGTTTTACGCCGTTCAGGGCCCAAACAGATGAATTTAACGACAATATTGGGCATTCTGGAATCCTAATAAAAAATGGAGTTGGTGTGTAGGTTTTCAAGCCATTTCGAGACAGTGATCGAACTTTCATTCTTTTCACCTCAGATTAGCCTAAATAGCGTTTTAGGCCGTACATGCCCAACCAGATGAATTTAACCACATTACTCTAAATTTTGGAATCCTAATAAAAAATGGAGTTGGTGTGTAGGATTTCAAGCCATTCCCAGACAGTGTCCAAACTTTCATTCTTTTCAACTCAGATTAGCCTAAATCGCGTTTTTGGCCGTGCAGGGCCCAAACAAAAGAATTTAACAACAATATTGGGCATTCTGGAATCGTAATAAAAAAAGGACTTGGTGTGTAGTTTTTCATGCCATTGCAAGACAGTGACCGAACTTTCATTCTTTTCAGCTCAGATTAGCCTAAATCGCGTTTTTGGCCGTTCAGGGCCCAAACAGATGAATTTAACGACAATATTGGGCATTCTGTAATCCTAATAAAAAATGGAGTTGGTGTATAGGTTTACAAGCCATTGCGAGACAGTGACGAACTTTCATTCTTTTCACCTCAGATTAGCCTAAATAGCGTTTTAGGCCGTGCAAGCCCAAACAGATGAATTTAACCACATTATTGGGAATTCTGGAATCCTAATAAAAAATGGAGTTGGTGTGTAGGATTTCAAGCCAATCCCAGACAGTGACTAAACTTTCATTCTTGTCAACTCACATTAGCCTAAATCGCGTTTTTGGCCTTGCAGGGCCGAAACAGATGAATTTCAACACAATATTTGGAATTCTGGAATCCTAATTTAAAATGGAGTTGGTGTGTAGTATTTCAATCCATTCCCAGACAGTGACCAAACTTTCATTCTTTTCACCACAGATTAGCCTAAAAAGCGTTTTAGGCCGTTGAGGGTCCAAACAGATGAATTTAACGACAATATTCGGCATTCTGGAATCCTAATAAAAAATGGAGTTGGTGTGTAGCATTTAAAGCCATTCCGAGACAGTGACCAAACTTTCATTCTTTTCTACTCAGATTAGCCTAAATAGCGTTTTTGGCCGTTCAGGGCCCAAACAGATGAATTTAATGACAATATTGGGCATTCTGGAATCCTAATAAAAAATGGAGTCGGTGTGTAGGTTTTCAAGCCATTTCGAGACTGTTACAGAACTTTCATTCTTTTCACCAAAGATTAGCCTAAGTAGCGTTTTAGGCCGTTGAGGGCCCAAACAGATGAATTTAACGACAATATTGGGCATTCTGGAATCCTAATAAAAAATGGAGTTGGTGTGTAGGTTTTCAAGCAATTTCGAGACTGTTACAGAACTTTTATTCTTTTCACCTCAGATTAGCCTAAATCGCGTTTTTGGCCGTTCATGTCCCAAACAGATGAATTTAACGACAATATTGGGAATTCTGGAATCCAAATAAAAAATGGAGTTGGTGTGTAGGTTTTCAAGCCATTCTCAGACAGTGACCCAACTTTCATTCTTCTCACCTCAGATTAGCCTAAATAGCGTTTTAGGCCGTTCAGGGCCCAAACAGATGAATTTCAACACAATAATGGGAATTCTGGAATCCTAATAAAAAATGGAGTTGGTGTGTAGGTTTTGAAGCTATTTCGAGACAGTGATCGAACTTTCATTCTTCTCACCTCAGAGTAGATTAAATTACGTTTTTGGCCGTGCAGGCCCAAACAGATGAATTTCAACACTATAATGGGATTTCTGGAATCCTAATAAAAAATGGAGTTGGTGTGTAGGATTTCATGTCATTCCCAGACAGTGACCCAACTTTCATTCTTTTCACCTCAGATTAGCCTAAATAGTGTTTTGGTCCGTTCAGGGCCCAAACAGATGAATTTAACGACAATATTGGGAATTCTGGAATCCTAATGAAAAATGGAGTTGGTGTGTAGGATTTCAAGCCATTCCGAGAAAGTGACCCAACTTTCAGTCTTTTCACATCAGATTAGCCTAAATAGCGTTTTAGGCCGTTCAGGGCCCAAACAGATGAATTTAGCAACATTATTGGGCATTATGGAATCCTAATAAATAATGGAGTTGGTGTGTAGGATTTCAAGCCATTCCCAGACAGTGACCAAACTTTCATTCTTTTCAACACAGATTAGGCTAAATCGCGTTTTTGGCCGTGCAGGGCCCAAACAGATGAATTTCAACACAATATTGGGAATTCTGGAATCCTAAAAAAAAATGGAGTTGGTGTGTAGGATTTCAAGACATACCCAGACAGTGAACAAACTTTCATTCTTTTCAACTCAGATTAGCCTAAATCGCGTTTTTGGCCGTGCAGGGCCCAAACAGATGAATTTCAACAAAATATTGGAAATTCTGGAAACCTAATAAAAAAGGGAGTTGGTGTGTAGGATTTCAAGACATTCCCAGATAGTGACCAAACTTTCATTCTTTTCAACTCAGATTAGCCTAAATCGCGTTTTTGGCCGTGCAGGGCCCAAACAGATGAATTTCAACAAAATATTGGAAATTCTGGAATCCTAATAAAAAATGGAGTTCGTGTGTAGGATTTCAAGACATTCCCAGACAGTGAACAAACTTTCATTCTTTTCTACTCAGATTAGCCTAAATAGCGTTTTAAGCCGTGCAGGGCCCCAATAGATTAATTTCAGCACAATATTGGGCATTCTGGAATCCTAATAAAAAATGGAGTTGGTGTGTAGGTTTTCAAGCCATTCCGAGACAGTGACCGAACTTTCATTCTTTTCACCTCAGATTAGCCTACATCTCGTTTTTGGCCGTTCAGGGCCTAAACAGCTGAATTTCAACACAATATTGGGCATTTTGGAATCCTAATAAAAAATGGACTTACTGTGTAGGTTTTCAAGCCATTCCGAGACAGTGACCAAACTTTCATTCTTTTCAACCCAGATTAGCCTAAATAACGTTTTTGGTCGTGCAGGGCCCAAACAGATGAATTTCAACACAATATTGGGCATTCGGGAATCCTAATAAAAAATGGACTTGGTGTGTAGGTTTTTAAACCATTCCGAGACAGTGATCGAACTTTCATTATTTCACTTCAGATTAGCCTAAATCGCGTTTTTGGTCGTTTAGGGCCCAAACAGATGAATTTCAACACAATATTGGGCATTCTCGAATCCTAATAAAAAATGGAGTTGGTGTGTAGGTTTTCAAGCCATTCCGAGACAGTGACCGAACTTTCATTCTTTTCAGCTCAGATTAGCCTAAATTGCGTTTTTGGCCGTCCAGGGCCCAAACAGATGAATTTAACGACAATATTGGGCATTCGGGAATCCTAATAAAAAATGGACTTGGTGTGTAGGTTTTTAAACCATTCCGAGACAGTGATCGAACTTTCATTATTTCACTTCAGATTAGCCTAAATCGCGTTTTTGGTCGTTTAGGGCCCAAACAGATGAATTTCAACACAATATTGGGTAATCTGGAATCCTAATAAAAAATGGAGTTGGTGTGTAGGTTTTCAAGCCATTCCGAGACAGTGACCGAACTTTCATTCTTTTCAGCTCAGATTAGCCTAAATGGCGTTTTTGGCCGTCCAGGGCCCAAACAGATGAATTTAACGACAATATTGGGCATTCTGGAATCCTAATAAAAAATGGAGTTGGTGTGTATGTTTTCAAGCTATTGCGAGAGAGTGATCGAACTTTCATTTTTCATCTCAGATTAGCCTAAATCTCGTTTGTGGCCGTTCAGGGCCCAAACAGATGAATTTCAACACAATATTGGGTATTCTGGAATCCTAATAAAAAATGGAGTTCGTGTATAGGTTTTCAAGCCATTCCGAGACAGTGACCAAGCTTTCATTCTTTTCAGCTCAGATTCGCCTAAATCGCGTTTTTGGCCGTCCAGGGCCCAAACAGATGAATTTAACGACAATATTGGGCATTCTGGAATCCTAATAAAAATTGGAGTTGGTGTGTAGGATTTCAAGCCATTCTGAGACAGTGACAGAACTTTCATTCTTTTCACCACAGATTAGCCTAAATCACGTTTTTCGCTATTCAGGGTGCAAACAGATGAATTTCAACACAATATTGGGCATTGTAGAATCCTAATAAAAAATGGATTTGGTGTGTAGGTTTACAAGCCATTCCGATTCAGTGACCGACTTTTCATTCTTTTCACCTCAGATTAGCCTAAATCACGTTTTTTGCCGTTGAGGGCGCAAACAGATGAATTTCAACACAATATTGGGCATTCTGGAATCCTAATAAAAAATGGAGTTGGTGTGTAGGTTTACAAGCCATTTCGAGACAGTGACCGACCTTTCATTCTTTTCACCTCAGATTAGCCTAAATAGCGTTTGAGGCCGTTCAGGGCCCAAACAGATGAGTTTAACAACATTATTGGGCATTCTTGAATCCTAATAAAAAATGGAGTTGGTGTGTAGGATTTCAAGCCATTCCCAGACAGTGACCAAACTTTCATTCTTTTCACCTCCTAATAGCCTAAATCTAGATTTTGGCCGTGTAGGGCCCAAACAGATGAATTTCAACACAATATTGGGAATTCTGGAATCCTAATAAAAAATGGAGTTGGTGTGTAGGTTTTCAAGCCCTTCCGAGACAGTGACCGACCTTTCATTCTTTTCAGCTCAGATTAGCCTAAATAGGGTTTTTGGCCGTCCAGGGCCCAAACAGATGAATTTAACGACAATATTGGGCATTCTGGAATCCTAATAAAAAATGGAGTTGGTGTGTAGGTTTTCAAGCTATTCTGAGACAGAACTCGAACTTTCATTTTTTCACCTCAGATTAGCCTAAATCGTGTTTTTGGCCGTTCATTGTCCAAACAGATGAATTTCAACAGAATATTGGACATTCTAGAATCCCAATAAAAAATGGTGTTGGTGTGTAGGTTTTCAAGCCATTCCGAGACAGTTACCGAACTTTCATTCTTTTCAACTCAGATTAGCCTAAATCGCGTTTTTGGCCGTGCAGGGCCCAAACAGATGAATTTCAACAAAATATTGGGAATTCTGGAATCCTAATAAAAAATGGAGTTGGTGTGTAGGATTCAAGACAGTTCCAGACTGTGACCAAACTTTCATATTTTTCAACTCAGAATAGCCTAAATCACGTTTTTGGCCGTGCACGGCCCAAACAGATGAATTTCAACACAATAATTGAAATTCTGGAATCCAAATAAAAAATGGAGTTGGTGTGTAGGTTTTCAAGCCATTCCGATATGGTGACCGAACTTTCATTGTTTTCACCACAGATTAGCCTAAATACCGTTTTAGGACGTGCAGGGACCAAACAGATGAATTTAACGAGAATATTGGGCATTCTACAATCCTAATAAAAAATGGAGTTGGTGTGTAGGTTTTCAAGCTATTCCAAGACAGTGATCGAACTTTCATTTTTTCACCTCTGATTAGCCTAAATCGCGTTTCTGGCCGTTCAGGGCCCAAACAGATGAATTTCAACACAATATTGGGCATTCTGGAATCCTAATAAAAAATGGAGTTAATGTGTAGGTTTTCAAGCCATTCCGAGACAGTGACCGAGCTTTCATTCTTTTCACCTCAGATTAGCCTAAATAGCGTTTTAGGCCGATCAGGGCCCAAAAGGATGAATTTAACAACATTATTGGGCATTCTGTAATCCTAATAAAAAATGGAGTTGATGTGTAGGATTTCAAGCCATTCCTAGACAGTGACTAAACTTTCATTGTTTTCACCTCAGATTAGCCTGAAACGCATTTATGGTGGTTCAGGGCCCAAACAGATGAAATTCTCAACAACATTGGGCATTCAGGAATCCTTACAAAAATTGGAGTTGGTGTGTAGGTTTTCAAGCCATTCCGAGACAGTGACAAAAAACTTTCATTCTTTGCACTTCAGATTAGTTTAAATCGGGTTTTTGGCCGTTTTTAGGGCCCAAACAGATGAATTTCAACACAATATTGGGCATTCTGGAATACTAACAAAAAATGGAGTTGGTGTGTAGGATTTCAAGCCATTCCCAGACAGTGACCAAACTTTCATTCTTTTCAACTCAGATTAGCCTAAATCGCGTTTTTGGCCGTGGAGGGCCCAAACAGATGAATTTCAACACAATATTGGGAATTCTGGAATCCTAATAAAAAATGGAGTTGGTGTGTAGGTTTTCAAGCCATTCCGAGACAGTGACCAAACTTCCATTATTTTCTATCCAGATTAGCCTAAATACCGTTTTTGGCCGTGCAGGGCCCAAACAGATGAATTTCAACACAATATTGGGCATTCAGGAATCCTAATAAAAAATGGAGTTGTTGCGTAGGTTTTCAAGCCATTCCCAGTTAGTGACGAAACTTTCATTCTTTTCACCTCAAATTAGCCTAAATAGCGTTTTAGGACGTGCAGGGGCCAAACAGATGAATTTAACGACAATATTGGGCATTCTGGAATACTAATAAAAAATGGAGTTGTTGCGTAGGTTTTCCTGCAATTCCGAGACAGTGACCAAACTTTCATTCTTTTCAACTCAGATTAGCCTAAATCGCGTTTTTGGCCTTTCAGTGGCCATACAGATGAGTTTCAACAACAATATTGGGCATTCTGGAATCCTAATAAAAAATGGAGTTGGTGTGTATGTTTTCAAGCCATTCCGAGAGAGTTACCAAACTTTCATTCTTTTCACTCAGATTAGCCTAAATCGCGTTTTTGGACGTGCAGGACCCAAACAGATGAATTTCAACACAATATTGGCAATTCTGGAATCCTAATAAAAAATGGAGTTGGTGTGTAGGTTTTCAAGCGAATCCGATACAGTGTCCGAACTTTCATTCTTCTCAACTCAGATTAGGCTAAATTGCGGTTTTGGCCGTTCAGTGGCCAAACAGATGAATTTCAACACAATATTGGGCATTCTGGAATCCTAATAAAAAATGGAGTTGGTGTGTAGGTTTTCAAGCCATTCCGAGACAGTGTCCAAACTTTCATTCTTTTCTCCTCAGGTTAGCCTAAATCGCGTTTTTTGCCGTGCCGGGCCCAAACAGATGAATTTCAACACAATATTTTGCATTCTGGGATCCTAATAAAAAATGAAGTTGGTGTGTATGTTTTCAAGCCATTACGAGCCAGTGACCAAACTTTCATTCTTTTCCCCTCAGCTTAGCCTATATCGCGATTGTGGCCGTGGAGGGCCCAAACAGATGAATTTCAACACAATAATGGGCATTCTGGAATCCTAAGAAAAAATGGAGTGGGTGTGTAGGTTTTCAAGCCATTCTGAGACAGTGTCCAAACTTTCATTCTTTTCTCCTTAGGTTAGCCTAAATCATGTTTTTGGCCGTGCAGGGCCCAAACAGATGAATTTCAACACAATATTGGGCATTCTGGGATCCTGATAAAAAATGGAGTTGGTGTGTACGTTTTCAAGCCATTCCGAGACAGTGTCCAAACTTTCATTCTTTTCCCCTCAGGATAGCCTAAATCGCGTTTTTGGCCGTTCAGTGGCCAAACAGATCAATTTCAACAACAATATTGGGCATTCTGGAATCCTAGTAAAAAATGGAGTTGGCGTGTATGTTTTCAAGCCATTCTGAGCTAGTGACCAAACTTTAATTTCTTTTCACCTCAGATTAGCGTAAATCACTTTTTTGGCCTTTCATTGGCCATAAAGATGAATTTCAACACAATATTGGGCATTCTGGAATCCTAATAAAAAATGGAGTTGGTGTGTAGGTTTTCAAGCGAATCCGATACAGTGTCCAAACTTTCATTCTTTTCATCTCAGATTAACCTAAATCGCGTTTTTGGCCGTTCAGGGGCCAAACAGATGAATTTCAACACAATACTGGGCATTCTGGAATCCTAATAAAAAATAGAGTTGTTGTGTAGGTTTTCCTGCCATTCCGAGACAGTGACCAAACCTTCATTCTTTTCAACTAGGATTAGCCTAAATCGCGTTTTTGGCCGGTCAGTGGCCAAACAGATGAATTTCAACAACAATATTGGGCATTCTGGAATCCTAATAAAAAATGGAGTTGGTGTGTATGTTTTCAAGCCATTCCGAGACAGATACCAAACTTTCTTTCTTTTCACCTCAGATTAGCCTAAATCGCGTTTTTGGACGTGCAGGGCCGAAACAGATGAATTTCAACACAATATTTGGAATTCCGGAATCTTAATAAAAAATGGAGTTGGTGTGTAGGTTTTCAAGCGAATCTGAGATAGTGTCCGAACTTTCATTCTTTTCAACTCAGATTAGCCTAAATCGCGTTTTTGGCCGTTCAGTGTCCAAACAGATGAATTTCAACACAATATTGGGCATTCTGGAATCCTAATAAAAAATGGAGTTGTTGTGTAGGTTTTCCTGCCATTCCGAGACAGTGACTAAACTTTCATTCTCCTCAACTCAGATTAGCCTAAATCGCGTTTTTGGCCGTTCAGTGGCCAAACAGATGAATTTCAACACAATATTGGGCATTCTGGAATCCTAATAAAAAATGGAGTTGGTGTGTCGGTTTTCAAGCGAATCCGATACAGTGTCCAAACTTTCATTCTTTTCATCTCAGATTAACCTAAATCGCGTTTTTGGCCGTTCAGTGGCTAAACAGATGAGTTTCAACACAACATTGGGCATTCTGGGATCCTAATAAAAAAAGGAGTTGTTGTTTAGGTTTTCCTGCCATTCCGAGACAGTGACCAAACTTTCATTCTTTTCACCTCAGATTAGCCTAAATCACGTTTTTGGCCGTGCAGGGCCCAAACAGATGAATTTCAACACAATATTGGGCATTCTGGCATCCTAATAAAAAATGGACTTGGTGTGTAGGTTTTCAAGCGAATCTGATACAGTGTCCAAACTTTCATTCTTTTCTCCTCAGGTTAGCCTAAATCGCGTTTTGGGCCGTGCATGGCCCAAACAGATGAATTTCAACACAATATTGGGTATTCTGGGATCCTAATAAAAAATGGAGTTGGTGTGTAGGTTTTCAAGCCATTCCGAGGCAGTGTCCAAACTTTCGTTCTTTTCTCCTCAGGCTAGCCTAAATTGCGTTTTTGGCCGTTCAGTGGCCAAACAGATGAATTTCAACACAATATTGGGCATTCTGGGATCCTAATAAAAAATGGAGTTGGTGTGTAGGTTTGCAAGTGAATCCGAGACAGTGTCCAAACTTTCATTCTTTTCATCTCAGCTTAACCTAAATCGCGTTTTTGGCCGTTCAGTGGCCAAACAGATGAATTTCAACACAATATTGGGCATTCTGGGATCCTAATAAAAAATGGAGTTGTTGTTTAGGTTTTCCTGCCATTCCGAGACAGTGACCAAACTTTCATTCTTTTCAACTTAGATTAGTCTAAATCGCGGTTTTGGCCGTTCAGTGGCCAAACAGATGAATTTCAACAACAATATTCGGCATTCTGTAATCCTAATGAAAAATGGAGTTGGTGTGTATGTTTTCAAGCCATTCCGAGACAGTTACCAAACTTTCATTTTTTCACCTCAGATTAGCCTAAATCACGTTTTTGGCCGTGCAGGGCCCAAACAGATGAATTTCAACACTATATTGGGCATTGTGGCATACTAATAAAAAATGGACTTGGTGTGTAGGTTTTCAAGCGAATCTGATACAGTGTCCCAACTTTCATTCTTTTCTCCTCAGGTTAGCCTAAATCGCGTTTTTGGCTGTGGAGGGCCCAAACAGATGAATTTCAACACATTATTGGGCATTCTGGAATCCTAATAAAAAATGGAGTTGGTGTGTATGTTTTCTAGCGAATCCGATACAGTGTCCGAACTTTCATTCTTTTCAACTCAGATTAGCCTAAATTACGTTTTTGGCCGTTCAGTGGCCAAACAGATGAATTTCAACACAATATTGGGCATTCTGGAAACCTAATAAAAAATGGAGTTGTTGTGTAGGTTTTCCTGCCATTCCGAGACAGTGACCAAACTTTCATTCTTCTCAACTCAGATTAGCCTAAATCGCGTTTTTGGCCGTTCAGTGGCCAAAGAGATGAATTTCAACAACAATATTGGGCATTCTGGAATCCTAATAAAAAATGGAGTTGTTGTTTAGGTTTTCCTGCCATTCAGAGACAGTGACCAAACTTTCATTCTTTTCAACTCAGATTAGCCTAAATCGCGTTTTTGGCCGTTCAGTGGCCAAACAGATGAATTTCAACAACAATATTGGGCATTCTGGAATCCGAATAAAAAATGGAGTTGGTGCGTATGTTTTCAAGCCATTACGAGCCAGTGACCAAACATTCATTCTTTTCCCCTCAGCTTAGCCTATATCGCGATTTTGGCCGTGGAGGGCCCAAACAGATGAATTTCAACACAATATTGGGCATTCTGGAATCCTAATAAGAAATGGAGTTGGTGTGTAGGTTTTCAAGTGAATCCGATACAGTGTCCAAACTTTCATTCTTTTCTCCTCAGGTTAGCCTAAATCGCGTTTTTGGCCGTTCAGTGTCCAAACAGATGAATTTCAACAACAATATTGGGCATTCTGGCATCCTAATGAAAAATGGACTTGGTGTGTATGTTTTCAACCAATTACGAGCCAGTTACCAAACTTTCATTCTTTTCACCTCAGATTAGCCTAAATCGCGTTTTTGGACGTGCAGGACCCAAACAGATGAATTTCAACACAATATTGGGCATTCTGGAATCCTAATAAAAAATGGAGTTGTTGTGTAGGTTTTCCTGCCATTCCGAGACAGTGGCCAAACTTTCATTCTTGTCAACTCAGATTAGCCCAAATCGCGGTTTTGGCCTTTCAGTGGCCAAACAGATGAATTTCAACACAATATTGGGCATTCAGGAATCCTAATAAAAAATGGAGTTGGTGTGTATGTTTTCAAGCCATTCGGAGACAGTTACCAAACTTTCATTCTTTTCACCTCAGATTAGCCTAAATCGCGTTTTTGGACGTGCAGGACCCAAACAGATGAATTTCAACACAATATTGGGCATTCTGGAATCCTAATAAAAAATGGAGTTGGTGTGTATGTTTTCTAGCGAATCCGATACAGTGTCCAAACTTTCATTCTTTTCATCTCAGATTAACCTAAATCACGTTCTTGGCCGTTCAGAGGCCAAACAGATGAATTTCAACACAATATTGGGCATTCTGGGATCCTAATAAAAAATGGAGTTGTTGTTTAGGTTTTCCTGCCATTCCGAGACAGTGACCAAAATTTCATTCTTTTCAACTCAGATTAGCCTAAATCGCGTTTTTGGCCGTTCAGTGGCCAAACAGATGAATTTCAAAAACAATATTGGGCATTCTGGAATCCTAATAAAAAATGGAGTTGGTGTGTATGTTTTCAAGCCATTCCGAGACAGTTACCAAACTTTCATTCTTTTCACCTCAGCTTAGCCTATATCGCGTTTTTGGACGTGCAGGACCCAAACAGATGAATTTCAACACAATATTGGGCATTCAAGAATCCTAATAAAAAATTTAGTTGGTGTGTAGGTTTTCAAGCGAATCCGATACAGTGTCCAAACTTTCATTCTTTTCATCTCAGATTAACCTAAATCACGTTCTTGGCCGTTCAGAGGCCAAACAGATGAATTTCAACACAATATTGGGCATTCTGGGATCCTAATAAAAAATGGAGTTGTTGTGTAGGTTTTCCTGCCATTCCGAGACAGCGTCCAAAATTTCATTCTTTTCTCCTCATGTTAGCCTAAATCGCGTTTTTGGCCGTTCAGTGGCCAAAGAGATGAATTTCAACAACAATATTGGGCTTTCTGGAATCCTAATAAAAAATGGAGTTGTTGTTTAGGTTTTCCTGCCATTCAGAGACAGTGACCAAACTTTCATTCTTTTCAACTCAGATTAGCCTAAATCGCGTTTTTGGCCGTTCAGTGGCCAAACAGATGAATTTCAACAACAATATTGGGCATTCTGGAATCCGAATAAAAAATGGAGTTGGTGCGTATGTTTTCAAGCCATTCCGAGCCAGTGACCAAACATTCATTCTTTTCCCCTCAGCTTAGCCTATATCGCGATTTTGGCCGTGGAGGGCCCAAACAGATGAATTTCAACACATTATTGGGCATTCTGGAATCCTAATAAAAAATGGAGTTGGTGTGTAGGTTTTCAAGTGAATCCGATACAGTGTCCAAACTTTCATTCTTTTCTCCTCAGGTTAGCCTAAATCGCATTTTTGGCCGTTCAGTGTCCAAACAGATGAATTTCAACAACAATATTGGGCATTCTGGCATCCTAATAAAAAATGGACTTGGTGTGTATGTTTTCAACCAATTCCGAGCCAGTTACCAAACTTTCATTCTTTTCACCTCAGATTAGCCTAAATCGCGTTTTTGGACGTGCAGGACCCAAACAGATGAATTTCAACACAATATTGGGCATTCTGGAATCCGAATAAAAAATGGAGTTGGTGCGTATGTTTTCAAGCCATTCCGAGCCAGTGACCAAACATTCATTCTTTTCCCCTCAGCTTAGCCTATATCGCGATTTTGGCCGTGGAGGGCCCAAACAGATGAATTTCAACACATTATTGGGTATTCTGGAATCCTAATAAAAAATGGAGTTGGTGTGTAGGTTTTCAAGTGAATCCGATACAGTGTCCAAACTTTCATTCTTTTCTCCTCAGGTTAGCCTAAATCGCGTTTTTGGCCGTTCAGTGTCCAAACAGATGAATTTCAACAACAATATTGGGCATTCTGGCATCCTAATAAAAAATGGAGTTGGGGTGTAGGTTTTCAAGCCATTCGGAGACAGTGACCGAACTTTCATTCTTTTCACCTCATATTAGGCTAAATCGCTTTTTACGCCGTTCAGTGGCCAAACGGATGAATTTCAACACAACATTGGGCATTCTGGAATCCTAATAAAAAATGGAGTTGGTGTGTATGTTTTCAAACCATTCCGAGACAGTTACCAAACTCTCATTCTTTTCACCTCAGATTAGCCTAAATCGCGTTTTTGGCCGTTCATTGGCCAAACAGATGAATTTCAACACAATATTGGGCATTCTGGAATCCTAATAAAAAATGGAGTTAGTGTGCAGGTTTTCAAGCGAATCCGATACAGTGTCCAAACTTTCATTCTTTTCATCTCAGATTAGCCTAAATCGCGTTTTTCGCCGTTCAGTGGCCAAACAGATGAATTTCAACAACAATATTGGGCATTCTGGAATCCTAATAAAAAATGGAGTTGGGGTGTAGGTTTTCAAGCCATTCAGAGACAGTGACCGAACTTTCATTCTTTTCACCTCATATTAGGCTAAATCGCTTTTTTCGCCGTTCAGTGGCCAAACGGATGAATTTCAACACAACATTGGGCATTCTGGAATCCTAATAAAAAATGGAGTTGGTGTGTATGTTTTCAAACCATTCCGAGACAGTTACCAAACTCTCATTCTTTTCACCTCAGATTAGCCTAAATCGCGTTTTTGGCCGTTCATTGGCCAAACAGATGAATTTCAACACAATATTGGGCATTCTGGAATCCTAATAAAAAATGGAGTTAGTGTGCAGGTTTTCAAGCGAATCCGATACAGTGTCCAAACTTTCATTCTTTTCATCTCAGATTAGCCTAAATCGCGTTTTTCGCCGTTCAGTGGCCAAACAGATGAATTTCAACAACAATATTGGGCATTCTGGAATCCTAATAAAAAATGGAGTTGTGGTGTAGGTTTTCAAGCCATTCGGAGACAGTGACCGAACTTTCATTCTTTTCACCTCATATTAGGCTAAATCGCTTTTTTCGCCGTTCAGTGGCCAAACGGATGAATTTCAACACAACATTGGGCATTCTGGAATCCTAATAAAAAATGGAGTTGGTGTGTATGTTTTCAACCCATTCCGAGCTAGTGACCAAACTTTAATTTCTTTTCACCTCAGATTAGCCTAAATCGTGATTTTGGTCGTGCAGGGAACAAACATATGAATTTCAACAACAAAATTGGGAATTCTGGGATCCTAATAAAAAATAGAGTTGGTGTGTAGCATTTAAAGCCATTCCGAGACAGTGACCAAACTTTCATTCTTTTCTACTCAGATTAGCCTAAATAGCGTTTTTGGCCGTGCTGGGGCCAAACAGATGAATTTCAACACAATATTGGGGATTCTGGGATCCTAATAAAAAATGGAGTTGGTGGGTATGTTTTCAAGCCATTCCGAGATAGTGTCCGAACTTTCATTCTTTTCTCCTCAGGTTAGCCTAAATCGCGTTTTTCACCGTTCCGTGGCCAAACAGATGAATTCCAACACAATATTGGGCATTCTGCAATCCTAATAAAAAATTGAGTTGGTGTGTATGTTTTCAAGCCATTCCGAGACAGATGAATTTCAACACAACATTGGGCATTCTGGAATCCTAAAAAAAAATGGAGTTGGTGTGTAGGTTTTCAAGCCAATCCGATACATTGTCCAAACTTTCATTCTTTTCTCGTCAGGTTATCCTAAATCGCGTTTTTGGCCGTTCAGTGGCCAAACAGATGAATTTCAACACATTATTGAGCATTCTGGGATCCTAAAAAAAATGGAGTTGGTGTGTAGGTTTTCAAGCCAATCCGATACATTGTCCAAACTTTCATTCCTTTCTCGTCAGGTTAGCCTAAATCGCGTTTTTGGCTGTTCAGTGGCCAAACAGATGAATTTCAACACATTATTGGGCATTCTGGGATCCTAATAAAAAATGGAGTTGGTGTGTAGGTTTTCAAGCCATTCCGAGACAGTGACCAAACTTTCATTCTTTTCAACTCAGATTAGCCTAAATCTCGTTTTTGGCCGTGCAGGGCCGAAACAGATGAATTTCAACACAGTGTTGGGCATTCTGGAATCCTAATAAAAAATGGAGTTGGTGTGTAGGTTTTCCTGCCATTCCGAGACAGTGACCAAACTTTCATTCTTTTCACGCCGTTCAGGGCCCAAACAGATGAATTTTAACAAAATATTAGGCATTGTGGAATCCAAATAAAAAATGGAGTTGGTATGTATGTTTTCAAGCCATTCCGAGCCATTGACCAAACTTTCATTCTTTTAACCTCAGATTAGCCTAAATAGCGATTTTGGCCGTGCAGGGCCCAAACAGATGAATTTCAACACAATATTGGGCATTCTGGAATCCTAATAAGAAATGGAGTTGGTGTGTATGTTTTCAAGCCATTCTGAGCCAGTGACTGAACTTTCATTCTTTTCACCTCAGATTAGCCTAAATCGTGATTTTGGCAGTGCAGGGCCCAAACAGATGAATTTCAACCCAATATTGGGCATTCTGGGATCCTAATAAAAAATGGAGTAGGTGTGTAGGTTTTCAAGGGAATCCGATACAGTGTCCGAACTTTCATTCTTCTCAACTCAGATTAGCCTAAATCACGGTTTTGGCCGTTCAGTGGCAAAACAGATGAATTTCAACACAATATTGGGCATTCTGGAATCCTAATAAAAAATGGAGTTGGTGTGTAGGTTTTCAAGCCATTCCGAGACAGTGTCCAAACTTTCATTCTTCTCTCCTTAGGTTAGCCTAAATCGCGTTTTTGGCTGTGCAGGGCCCAAACAGATGAATTTCAACACAATATTGGGCATTCTCGGATCCTAATAAAAAATGGAGTTGGTGTGTAGGTTTTCAAGCCATTACGAGCCAGTGACCAAACTTTCATTCTTTTCCCCTCAGCTTAGCCTATATCGCGATTTTGGCCGTGGAGGTCCCAAACTGATGAATTTCAACAAAATATTGGGTATTCTGGAATCCTAATTAAAAATGGAGTTGGTGTGTAGGTTTTCAAGCGAATCCGATACAGTGTCCAAACTTTCATTCTTTTCTCCTCAGGTTAGCCTAAATCGCGTTTTTGGCCGTTCACTGGCCAAACAGATGAATTTCAACAACTATATTGGGCATTCTGGAGTCCTAATAAAAAATGGAGTTGGCGTGTATGTTTTCAAACCATTCCGAGCTAGTGACCAAACTTTAATTTCTTTTCACCTCAGATTAGCCTAAATCGCGATTTTGGCCGTGCAGGGCCCAAACAGATGAATTTCAACACAATATTGGGCATTCTGGGATTCTAATAAAAAATGGAGTCGGTGTGTAGGTTTTCAAGCCATTCCGAGACAGTGTCCAAACTTTCATTTTTCTCGCCTCAGGTTAGCCTAAATCGCGTTTTTGGCCTTTCAGTGGCCAAACAGATGAATTTCAACAACAACATTGGGCATTCTGGGATCCTAATAAAAAATGGAGTTGGTGTGTATGTTTTCAAGCCATTCCGAGACAGTTTCCAAACTTTCATTCTTTTCACCTCAGATTAGCCTAAATCGCGTTTTTGGCCGTTCAGGGCCAAAACAGATGAATTTCACAACAATATTGGGCATTCTGGAATCCTCGTAAAGAAGGAGTCGGTGTGTAGGTTTTCAAGCGAATCTGATACAGTATCCAAACTTTCATTCTTTTCTCCTCAGATTATACTAAATCGCGTTTTTGGACGTTCAGTGGCCAAACAGATGAATTTCGCAACAATACTGGGCATTCAGGAATCCTCAAAAAAAATGGAGTTTGTGTGTAGGTTTTCAAGCCATTCCGACACAATGACCAATCTTTCATTCCTTTCACCTCAGATTAGCCTAAATCGCGTTTTTGGTCGTTCAGGTCAAAAACAGATGAATTCAACAACAATATTGGGAATTCTGGAATCCTAATAAAAAATGTAGTTGGTGTGTAGGTTTTCAAGCCATTCCGAGACAGTGACCAAACTTTCATTCTTTTCACCTCAGATTAGCCTAAAACGCGGTTTTGGCCGTTCAGGGCCGAAACAGATGAATTTAACAACAATATTGGGCATTCTGGAATCCTAATAAAAAATGGAGTTGTTGTGTATGTTTTCAAGCCATTCCGAGCCAGTGACCAAACTTTCATTCTTTTCACCTCAGATTAGCCTAAAACGCGTTTTTGGCCGTTCAGTGGCCAAACAGATGAATTTCAACACAATATTGGGCATTCTGGGATCCTAATAAAAAATGGAGTTGTTGTGTAGGTTTTTCTGCCATTCCGAGACAGTGACCAAACTTTCATTCTTCTCAACTCAGATTAGCCTAAATCGCGTTTTTGGCCGTTCAGTGGCCAAACAGATGAATTTCAACAACAATATTGGGCATTCTGGAATCCTAATAAAAAATGGAGTTGGTGTGTATGTTTTCAAGCCATTCCGAGACAGTTACCAAACTTTCATTCTTTTCACCTCAGATTAGCCTAAATCGCGTTTTTGGCCGTTCAGTGGCCAAAGAGATGAATTTCAACAACAATAGTGGGAATTCCGGAATCCTAACAAAAAATGGAGTCGGTGTGTAGGTTTTCAAGCCATTCCGAGCCAGTGACCAAACTTTCATTCTTTTCACCTCATATTCGCCTAAATCGCGATTTTGGCCTTGCAGGGCCCAAACAGATGAATTTCAACACAGTATTGGGCATTCTGGAATCCTCAAAAAAATTGACTTGGTGTGTAGGTTTTCAAGCGAATCCGATACAATGTCCGGATTTTCATTCTTTTCTCCTCAGGTTAGCCTAAATCGCGATTTTGGCAGTGCAGGGCCCAAAAAGAAGAATTTCAACACAATATTGGGCATTCGGGAATCCTAATAAAAAATGTAGTTGGTGTGTAGGTTTTCAAGCCATTCCGAGACAGTGACCAAACTTTCATTCTTTTCACCTCAGATTAGCCTAAATCGCGTTTTTGGCTGTTAAGGGCCCAAACAGATGAATTTCCCACGAATATTGTGCTTCCTGGAATCCTCATAAGAAATGGAGTTGGTGTGTAGGTTTCCAAGCCATTCTGAGATAGTGACGAAACTATCATTCTTTTCACCTCAGATTAGCCTAAAACGGGTTTTTGGCCGTTCAGGGCCCAAAGAGATGAATTTCACACCATTGTTGGGCATTCTGGAATCCTAATAAAAAATGGAGCTGTTGTGTTTGTTTTCACGCCATTCCGAGCCAGTGACCAAACTTTCATTCTTTTCACCTCAGATTAGCCTAAAACGCGTTTTTGGCCGTTAAGGGCCCAAACAGATGAATTTAAGAACAATATTGGCCATTCAGGAATCCTCGTAAAGAAGGAGTCGGTGTGTAGGTTTTCAAGCGAATCTGATACAGTATCCAAACTTTCATTCTTTTCTCCTCAGATTATACTAAATCGCGTTTTTGGACGTTCAGTGGCCAAACAGATGAATTTTGCAACAATACTGGGCATTCAGGAATCCTCAAAAAAAATGGAGTTGGTGTGTAGGTTTTCAAGCCATTCCGACACAATGACCAATCTTTCATTCCTTTCACCTCAGATTAGCCTAAATCGCGTTTTTGGTCGTTCAGGTCAAAAACAGATGAATTCAACAACAATATTGGGAATTCTGGAATCCTAATAAAAAATGTAGTTGGTGTGTAGGTTTTCAAGCCATTCCGAGACAGTGACCAAACTTTCATTCTTTTCACCTCAGATTAGCCTAAAACGCGTTTTTGGCCGTTCAGGGGCGAAACAGATGAATTTAACAACAATATTGGGCATTCTGGAATCCTAATAAAAAATGGAGTTGTTGTGTATGTTTTCAAGCCATTCCGAGCCAGTGACCAAACTTTCATTCTTTTCACCTCAGATTAGCCTAAAACGCGTTTTTGGCCGTTCAGTGGCCAAACAGATGAATTTCAACACAATATTGGGCATTCTGGGATCCTAATAAAAAATGGAGTTGTTGTGTAGGTTTTCCTGCCATTCCGATGAATTTCAACACAATATTGGGCATTCTGGGATCCTAATAAAAAATGGAGTTGTTGTGTAGGTTTTCCTGCCATTCCGAGACAGTGACCAAACTTTCATTCTTTTCAACTCAGATTAGCCTAAATCGTGTTTTTGGCCGTTCAGTGGCCAAACAGATGAATTTCAACAACAATATTGGGCATTCTGGAATCCTAATAAAAAATGGAGTTGGTGTGTATGTTTTCAAGCCATTCCGAGACAGTTACCAAACTTTCATTCTTTTCACCTCAGATTAGCCTAAATCGCGTTTTTGGCCGTTCAGTTGCCAAAGAGATGAATTTCAACAACAATAGTGGCAATTCCGGAATCCTAACAAAAAATGGAGTCGGTGTGTAGGTTTTCAAGCCATTCCGAGACAGGGACCCAACTTTCATTCTTTTCACCTCAGATTAGCCTAAATCGCGTTTTTGGCCGTTTTTAGGGCGCAAACAAATGAATTTCAACACAGTATTGGGCATTCTGGAATCGTAATAAAAAATGGAGTTGGTGTGTAGGTTTTCAAGCCATTCCGAGACAATGACCCAACTTTCATTCTTTTCACCTCAGATTTGCCTAAATCGCGTTTTAGGCCGTTTAGGGCCCAAACATATGAATTTAACAACAATATTTGGAATTCAGGAATCCTCATAAAAAATGGAGTGGGTGTGTAGGGTTTCAAGCAATTCCGAGACACTGACCAATCTTTCATTCTTTTCACCTCAGATTCGCCTAAATCACGTTTTTGGCCATTCAGGGCCCAAACAGAAGAATTGCATAACAATATTGGGCATTCAGGAATCATCATAAAAAATGGAGTGGGTGTGTAGGTTTTCAAGCCATTCTGAGACAGTGACCAAACTTTCATTCTTTTCACCTTAGATTTTCCTAAATCGCATTTTGGGCCGTTCAAGGCCGAAACAGATGAATTTAACAACAATATTTGGCATTCAGGAATCGTCATAAAAAATGGAGTTGGTGTGCAGGTTTTCAAGCCATTCCGAGACAGTGACCAAACTTTCATTCTTTTCACCTCAGATTTGCCTAAATCGCATTTTTGGCCGAGCTAGGCACATACAGATGAATTTAACAACAACATTGGGCATTCTTAAATCCCCATAAAAAATGGAGTGGGTGTGTAGGTTTTCAAGCAATTCCGAGACAGTGACCAAACTTTCATTCTTTTCACCTCAGATTCGCCTAAATCGCGTTTTTGGCCGTGCAGGGCCCATACAGATTAATTTAACAACAATATTGCGCATTCTTGAATCCTCTTAAAAAATGGAGTAGGTGTGGAGGTTTTCAAGCCATTCTGAGACAGTGACCAAACTTTCATTCTTTTCACCTCAGATTTGCCTAAATCGCGTTTTTGGCCGTGCTGGGCCCATACAAATGAATTTAATAACAATATTGGGCATTCTTAAATCCCCATAAAAAATGGAGTGCGTGTGTAGGTTTTCAAGCAATTGCGAGACAGTGACCAAACTTTCATTCTTTTCACCTCAGATTCGCCTAAATCGCGTTTTTGGCCGTGCAGGGCCCATACAGATGAATTTAACAACAATATTGGGCATTCTTGAATCCTCATAAAAATTGGAGTGGGTGTGTAGGTTTTCAAGTCATTCCGAGACTGTGACCAAACTTTCATTCTTTTCACCGCAGATTTGCCTAAATCGCGTTTCTGGCCGTTCAGGGCCCAAACAGATGAATTTCCCAACAATATTGTGCATCTTGGAATCCTCATAAAAAATGGAGTGGGTGTGTAGGTTTTCAGGCCTTTCCGAGACAGTGACCAAACTTTCATTCTTTTCACCTCGATTGGCATAAATCGCGTTTTTGGTCGTGCAGGGCCCATACAGATGAATTTAACAACAATATTGGGAATGCTTGATTCCTCAATAAAAATGGAGTGGGTGTGTAGGTTTTCAAGCCATTCCGAGACAGTGACCAAACTTTCATTCTTTTCACGTTAGATTGGCATAAATCGCATTTTTGGCCGTACAGGGCCCATACAGATGAATTTAACAACAATATTGGGCATTCTTGAATCCTCATAAAAAATGGAGTGGGTGTGTAGGTTTTAAAGCCATTCCGAGACAGTGACCAAACTTTCATTCTTCTCACCTCAGATTGGCCTAAATCGCGTTTTTGGCCGTTCAGGGCCCAAACAGATGAATTTCCCAACAATATTGTGCATCCAGGAATCCTCATAAAAAAAGGAGTGGGTGTGGAGGTTTTGAAGCCATTCCGAGACAGTGACCAAACTTTCATTCTTTTCACCTCAGATTTGCCTAAATCGCGTTTTTGGCCGTTGAGGGCCCAAACAGATGAATTTAACAACAATATTTGGCATTCTGGAATCCTCATAAAAAATGGAGTTCGTGTGTAGGTTTTCAAGCCATTCGGAGACAGTAACCAAACTTTCATTCTTTTCGCCTCAGATTACCCTATAACGCGTTTGTGGCCGTTCAGGGCCCAAACAGATGAATTTCACAACAATATTGGGCATCCTGGAATCGTCATAAAAAATGGAGTTAGTGTGTATGTTTTCAAGCCATTCCGAGACAGTGACCAAACTTTCATTCTTTTCAGCTCAGATTAGCTTGAATCGCGTTTTTGGCCGTGCAGGGCCCAAACAGAAGAATTTCCCAAGAATATTGTGCATCCAGGAATCCTCATAAAAAATGGAGCAGGTGTGTAGGTTTTCAAGCCATTCCGTGACAGTGACCAAACTTTCATTCCTTTCACCTCAGGTTAGCCTAAACCGCGTTTTTGGCCGTTCAGTGCCCAAACAGATGAATTTCCCAACAATATTGCGCATCCAGGAATCCTGATAAAAAATGGGGTCTGTGTGTAGGTTTGCAAGCCATTCCGAGACAGTTACCAAACTTTCATTCTTTGCACCTCAGATTTGCCTAAATCGCGTTTTTGGCCGTTCAGGGCCCAAACAGATGAATTTCACAACAATATTGTGCATCCAGAAAACCTCATAAATTATGGAGTTGGTGTGTAGGTTTTCTAGCCATTCCGAGACAGTGACCAAACTTTCATTCTTTGCACCTCAGATTTGCCTAAATCGCGTTTTTGGCCGTGCGGGCCCATACAGATGAATTTAACAACAATATTGGGAATTCTTGAATCCTCAAAAAAAATGGAGTGGGTGTGTAGGTTTTAAAGCCATTCCGAGACAGTGACAAAACTTTCATTCTTTGCACCTCATATTTGCCTAAATCGCGTTTTTGGCCGTACAGGGCCCAAAAGTTGAATTTAACAACAATATTGGGCATTCTTAAATCCTCTTAAAAAATGGAGTGGGTGTGTAGGTTTTCAAAGCCATTCTGAGACAGTGACCAAACTTTGATTCTTTGCAGCTCAGATTTGCCTAAATCGCGTTTTTGGCCGTTCAAAGCCCAAACAGTTTAATTTCCCAACAATATTGTGCATCCTGAAATCCTCATAAAAAATGGAGTTCGTGTGTAGGTTTTCAAGCCAATCCGAGACAGTGACCAAACTTTCATTCTTTTCACCTCAGAATAGCCTATATGGCGTTTTTGGCCTTTCAGGGCCCAAACATTTGAATTTCACAACAATATTGGGCATTCAGGATGTTGGAAATTATGCCCTAAGGGCCAATCATTGTACTTTAAACATTATTATTTTAATGAAATTTCTCCATTCTGTTATCATATTATTTGCATGTTAACTGTGATAATTGTATCCATGGATAATTCATAAAGATTGTCCTAAAATGTCTTTGGTCCGTCATCTATGTGGGAGCAGAGATGAAACAAGACCAGTATGACTTTGATAAGATATGGAGACACGAATCAAAGTCTCAGGCACTTGTAAGAGTACAAGGTGCTGGACGGACCCACTATGAGAAAGCTACATGGATCAAGTCATAAACTTTTCTCATGTATAACCATGTCACAATGCCCTTAGACCTGAGCTCATCATGGATTCCTACATGAGAGTTGCTAAGCTTTAAACTAGTCAAAAGTCACTTTTGACCGGGTGATGATAAAGGCTACGATCGGGCTTGCTGGTTTTTCATGTAGAGGAATATGAATGATCAAGATGGAATTTGTCCCTCACATTAGTAGAGAGATATTACTGGGCCCCTCGATGAGTGAGTCTGAGAAACGTATGGCCATACTATGATGAAAGGAGTTTCTGTCTCTGTTATCAGGCTACTGAGGAATCGAGAAAGTAATGGTCAGGAACAAGAGGATGACATTTTCCATGCCTTATCCTTGATCGATATATCGTGTGACAAAAGGGACGTGACATGGTTGTATGACAGGTTGCATCGTGATAACGATCCTCATATGAATTGGGTAGTCGTAATATCTTGCTAGAGGCCGCTTGCGACTTTCGGGTTAGTGTAGTTATTGGCCCACTGCCAACTTCATATGGGCCTACAGGGTCGCACACAAGAATGGTCCAACACGAGATAATGTTTGATTTAGGGTGAATGAATTTTATATATATATATATATATATAATATAAAATTCATTAATAATATTATATAGATATATATATATTCGAAATATATATCTTATATATATATATATTATATTATATTATTATATTTAACAATATTATATAGATATATATTTTTTCGAAATATATTATATATATATATATGTATATATATATTATATGATATTATTATAATGTGTTGGTTTTAAATTTAATTTATTAAGATATATTAAATTTAATAACTAACATGATAGAGATATAGTATCTCAGATTTAATTTATGAAGATAATTTAAATCTATTGGCTCTTTATTTAGATTAAATAAATAGGTTAAATTAAAACTGTTGGACAGATTTAATTTAAACTGAATTTATTTAATTAACTCATCAAGATAATTAATTGTTAATTAATTTCAAAATTAATGATGATTAATTTTGAAATTTGAAAATAACCCTCATAGGTTATAAGCTTGATAGAGCTGATAGACTCAGGACACATCAGAATTGAGAGCCGCATGTTAAACCCTTGGAGACATTAGAGGCGCTACCACGCAGTCTCGGTTGGAGAGCATTCGTGTGGATAACGGTAGAGGGAGCGGACCTGACGTGTTGGCTCCTAGAGATCGTGAAAACTCTGAATCATCAATAAGGTATGAATCCTTCCAACTTGGTTTAAACGCCATTGATAGATCCTCGATTAGGATCGGTGAAAATTTTTCAAATTCTTCCGCTGTGCTTACCGATCCTAACAGATAATTCATAAAGATTTTCCTAAAATGTCCCTGGTCGGTCATCTATGCGGGAGCAGAGATGAAACAAGATCAGTATGACTTTGATAAGATATGGAGATACGAATCAAAGTCTTAGGCACTTGTAAGAGTACAAGGTGCTGGACCGACCCACTATGAGAAAGCTACATGGATCAAGTCATAAGCTTTTCTCATGTATAACCACGTCACAATGCCCTTAGACCTGAGCTCATCATGGATTCCTACATGAGAGTTGCTAAGCTTTGAACTAGTCAAAAGTCACTTTTGACCGGGTGATGATAAAGGCTACGATCGGGCTTGCTGGTTTTTCATGTAGAGGAATATGAATGATCAAGATGGAATTTGTCCCTCACATTAGTAGAGAGATATTACTGGGCCCCTCGATGAGTGAGTCTGAGAAACGTATGGCCATACTATGATGAAAGGAGTTTCTGTCTCTGTTATCAGGCTACTGAGGAATCGAGAAAGTAATGGTCAGGAACAAGAGGATGACATTTTCCATGCCTTATCCTTGATCGATATATCGTGTGACAAAAGGGACGTGACATGGTTGTATGACAGGTTGCATCGTGATAACGATCCTCATATAAATTGGGTAGTCGTAATGTCTTGCTAGAGGCCGCTTGCGACTTTTGGGTTAGTGTAGTTATTGGCCCACTGCCAACTTCATATGGGCCTACAGGGTCGCACACAAGAATGGTCCAACACGAGATAATGTTTGATTTAGGGTGAATGAATTTTATATTTATATATATATATATAATATAAAATTCATTAATAATATTATATAGATATATATATATTCGAAATATATATCTTATATATATATATTATATTATATTATTATATTTAATAATATTATATAGATATATATTTTTTCGAAATATATTATATATATATATATATGTATATATATATTATATGATATTATTATAATGTGTTGGTTTTAAATTTAATTTATTAAGATATTTTAAATTTAATAACTAACATGATAGAGATATAGTATCTCAGATTTAATTTATGAAGATAATTTAAATCTATTGGCTCTTTATTTAGATTAAATAAATAGGTTAAATTAAAACTGTTGGACAGATTTAATTTAAACTGAATTTATTTAATTAACTCATCAAGATAATTAATTGTTAATTAATTTCAAAATTAATGATGATTAATTTTGAAATTTGAAAATAACCCTCATGGGTTATAAGCTTGATAGAGCTGATAGACTCAGGACACATCAGAATTGAGAGCCGCATGTTAAACCCTTGGAGACATTAGAGGCGCTACCACGCAGTCTCGGTTGGAGAGCATTCGTGTGGATAACGGTAGAGGGAGCGGACCTGACGTGTTGGCTCCTAGAGATCGTGAAAACTCTGAATCATCAATAAGGTATGAATCCTTCCAACTTGGTTTAAACGCCCTTGATAGATCCTCGATTAGGATCGGTGAAAATTTTTCAAATTCTTCCGCTGTGCTTACCGATCCTAACAGATAATTCATAAAGATTTTCCTAAAATGTCCCTGGTCGGTCATCTATGCGGGAGCAGAGATGAAACAAGATCAGTATGACTTTGATAAGATATGGAGATACGAATCAAAGTCTTAGGCACTTGTAAGAGTACAAGGTGCTGGACCGACCCACTATGAGAAAGCTACATAGATCAAGTCATAAGCTTTTCTCATGTATAATCACGTCACAATGCCCTTAGACCTGAGCTCATCATGGATTCCTACATGAGAGTTGCTAAGCTTTGAACTAGTCAAAAGTCACTTTTGACCGGGTGATGATAAAGGGTACGATCGGGCTTGCTGGTTTTTCATGCAGAGGAATATGAATGATCAAGATGGAATTTTTCCCTTACATTAGTAGAGAAATATAATCTGATCACGACATTTATTGCTTTTCATATTGTATGAATTCTTGTTGTGGTTTATTATTTATCCTTGTTTGGGTATGGTGAACAACATGGCTTTAGAATTTTACAAAGGTTGTAATATTTAAATACGGCCTGCGTGCCGTGCCTTTCTCTAAATATTCTCGATGTACATTCTCTCCTCATCTCACTCCCCTCGAATGTTTAAACGAGGTTTCTCTCAATGTATTTCTTTTTTTATTTAGAGAAGTTCTCTCATTGGCTTGGGAGGATTTTAGGTTAGGTAAGCCAT
Organism: Inga leiocalycina; assembly: GCA_963242795.1. Classification (NCBI taxonomy): domain Eukaryota; kingdom Viridiplantae; phylum Streptophyta; class Magnoliopsida; order Fabales; family Fabaceae; genus Inga; species Inga leiocalycina. The sequence continues at coordinate 40,710,498 of OY725331.1, forward strand.
GTTGTGTCATGTTTAAATTATGCTTTTGATAAGATCATTGCATGATTACTTTTACATTTATATGTATTTATATGTATGAGATATGACCACAATTGCATCCATATAAAAAAAACTAATTAATTAAGCCCTCCGAATCAAATCTTAAGTCATAATGCCATCAATTAATGAATACTTGTCAAAACCTAGATCGCTCAATTGTGGAAACCAACAAAGTAGATGCACTTGAGTTATCTTGATGCGACAAGCTTGAGTAATGTTGCTACTCATAATATTCATTATTGTTTTGAATTAATTGAGATTAACAAAACGGTTTTGAATCTCAAGGCATTAGATGGGGTTAAGCATGCCGGATCATATGATGATTAAATCCCATAAAAATCTAAGAGTTACATGTGATGTAATTGGTAAATAGGTTACCTACCTAAATAACTTGAATTTAAGTGTCTTGCCAAAGCGGACTTAAGTTTAAGCCAAATATGGATCTTAGCACACTAATTATTATATTGAGGGTTGTTAATTTAGTGGGAGATTACTAACTAACTTTGCATATTTTAATTGTAGAATCAAGTCAAATAATAATACTGCTACACTTTCGTTGCGATCGGTCCTTGAGAAGGACAAACTCAATAGGACAAACTTTCTTGACTGGTTCAAGAACTTGAGAATTATTCTCAAGCAGGAAAGAAAGGCTTATGTCCTAGATCAACCCATTCCTGAGGAGCCTGCAACCAATACTCCAAGAGCTCAAAGAGATGCTTACACAAAGCATAAGGATAACTCTGTGGATGTAGGTTGCGTGATGCTTGCCACTATGGTTCCAGAGCTCCAAAGAGATCTGGAACTCATGGAGGCTCATGAGATGATTGTACATCTCAAGGAAATGTCCCAGAAACAGGCAAGGCAAGAAAGGTATGAGACCACAAAGGCCTTACATTCCTACAAAATAGCTGAAGGTGCATCAGTTTGTACTCATGTGTTAAAGATGAAAGGCTATATTGATCACCTTGAGAGGCTTGGATTTCCCATGAGCCAGGAGTTAGCTACGGATTTGATCCTCAACTCACTCCCGGAGAGTTATGACCAGTTTGTTATGAATTACAATATGAACAACATGGAGAAATCAATTTCTGAGCTGTATGGGATGCTCAAAACTGCTGAGCAAAGTGTTAAGAAAAAGCCTAGCACAGTTTTAATGGTTCATAAAGGAAAGGGTATGAAAAAGAAAGGGAAGGGCAAATGGAAGGGTAATGGCTCAGGTGGTAAGACCAAAGAGTCAAACAAGCCCGAAACCAAGCCTGCACCCAAAAAGGCAAAGCCTCCAAAGGAAGGAGTCTGCTACTTCTGCAATGAACCCGGTCATTGGAAGAGGAATTGCAAACTCTACCTGGAAGATCAGAAAAAGAACAAGAAGGATAGCGACGCTATCGCTTCAGGTATTTATGTTATAGACATTCATTTTTCTACTTCCTCTACATGGGTATTAGATACTGCATGTGGTTCTCACATTTGTACAAATGTGCAGGGTCTAAAGGATAGTAGAAAGCTGAAGAAGGGCGAGGTGGACCTACGAGTTGGAAATAGAGCAAGAGTTGCCGCTTTAGCCGTAGGCACTTATCAATTAGTTCTGCCCAGTGGGCTTTTGTTAGTTTTGAACAATTGCTATTATGTTCCTGCTTTGAGTAGTAACATTGTTTCTCTTTCTTATTTGGATAAGAAAGGTTATACTTCCATTACTAGGAATGGTAAATGTTCTATTTATCGTAATGACATTTTCTATGCTGATGGTGATTTGCATGTTGGTCATTATATATTAAATTTGGAACATCCTAATAATGGGAATATCTATAATGTAACTACTAAGAGGATAAAATCAAACGATTTGAATCCAACCTACCAATGGCATTGTCGTCTAGGCCACATAAATGAGAAACACATTTCTAAACTCCATCAAGATGGATTTCTAAACTCATTTGATTTTGAATCATATGATACATGCAAATCTTGTGTATTAGGAAAGATGACTAAGGCACCTTTTACTGGGCACAGTGAGAGGGCCACTGAATTATTAGGCCTCATACATACAGATGTATATAGACCATTAAATATAGCTGCCAGAGGAGGTTATGTCTACTTCATTACATTTATAGATGACTTTAGTAGATATGGCTATATCTATCTAATGAAACATAAATCTGAATCTTTTGAAATGTTCAAAATATTTCAAAATGAAGTACAAAACCAACTTGGTAAAACAATTAAAGCACTTCGATTTGATCGAGGTGGTGAATATTTGATCCAAGAATTCGTTGACCATCTTAGGAGTTGTGGGATAATCTCACAATTGACTCCTCCAGGAACACTACAATGGAATAGCGTTTATGAACGGAGGAATCGAACACCATTAGATTTGGTTCGATCCATGATGAGTCAAACAGATCTTCCACCATCCTTTTGGCGACATGCCCTAGAAACAGCTGCGTTCACACTAAATCGTGTTCCATCTAAGGCAATTGAAAAGACACCATATGAGATATAGACTAGAAAGAAACCAAGTTTATCTTTTCTCAAGATCTGGGGATGTGAGGTATATGTTAAGCAACAAGCCTCTGATAAATTAGCGCCCAGATCCACAAAGTGCCTTTTCGTGGGGTATCCTAAAGAAACGAAAGGATACTATGTCTATAATCCTACCGATAACAAAGTGTTTATTATTCGAAATGGTAAGTTTCTAGAAAGAGAGTTTGTCTCTAAAATAACCAGTGGGAGCGATGTACATCTCGAAGAAATTCGAGAGCCACAAGATGGTACAGAACCACATATGGAAATTAGAGAAGACTCTCAACAAGTTGCTGAGCCTCCTCAAGTAACACAAGGTCCACGAAGATCTGATAGGACACGACATCAGCCTCAGAGATATGGATTTCTGATTACTGAAGGCCGTGATCTATTGCTCATTGAGCAAAATGAGCCCACCATCTATCGAGAAGCCACAGTGGGACCAAACTCTAAGAAATGGCTAAATGCCATGAAGTCTAAAATGCAATCCATGTACGAAAATCAGGTATGGACCTTAGTCGATCCACTAAAGGTGTAAAAACCATTGGGTGCAAATGGGTTTTCAAGGAGAAAACTGACATGGATGGCAATGTAAATGTCTTCAAGGCATGACTGGTTGCAAAAGGATTCACTCAAACTCATGGTGTAGATTATAATGAAACCTTTTCCCCAGTTGTAATGGCTAAATCAATCAGAATTCTTCTTGCCATTGCAGCATATTTTGACTATGAAATATAGCAGATGGATTTCAAAACAGCCTTCCTTAATGGAAAGCTGCTTGAGGATCTGTACATGACACAACCTGAAGGTTTTGTGAGTCCAGAGGACTCTGGAAAAATTTGCAAGCTTCAAAGATCCATTTATGGATTGAAGCAAACATCTCGAAGCTGGAATCATCATTTTAATGAAGTAGTCAAAGTTTGGATTCATTCAAAACATCGATGAACCTTGTGTTTACAAGAAGGTTAGTGGGAGCATAGTTGTATTTCTAGTGCTTTATGTAGATGACATCCTACTCATTGGGAACGACATTCCTACCTTGCAGAGTGTCAAGTCTTGGTTAGGAAAGCCCTTTTCAATGAAAGACTTGGGTGAAGCCACCTATATCCTAGGGATTAGGATCTATAGGGATAGATCCAAAAGACTAATAGGCCTAAGTCAGAGCACATACATAGACAAGATACTGCATAGGTTCAGTATGCATGATTCAAAAAGGGGTTATATGCCTATTCTCATGGCATCCATCTTAGCAAGGATCTGTGTCCTAGTACACCTTATCAGCGAGATTGCATGAGTAAGGTTCCATATGCCTTGGCCATTGGATCCATCATGTATGCCATGTTATGTACTCAACCGGATGTCTTGTTTGCCTTAAGTATGACCAGCAGATAACAACAAGATCCTGGTGAGGGTCATTGGACTGCCGTCAATAATATCCTAAAGTACTTAAGAAGGACTAAGGACTTATTTTTGGTCTATGGTGGATTGGATGATGAGCTCTGCGTAACCGGTTACACAGATGCAAGTTTCCAAACTGACTAAGATAACCTTAAATCGCAATCTGGATATGTATTCCTCCTGAATGGTGGAGCAGTAAGCTGGAAGAGCTCCAAGCAGAGCACTATAGCAGATTCTGCAATAGAAGTTGAGTATATAGCAGCATCAGATGCAGCTAAAGAAGCTGTTTGGATCAGAAAGTTCATTACTGAACTAAGGGTGGTGCCTACCATCTTAAATCCAATAGATTTATTCTGTGACAATAGCGGTGCTATTGCACAGGCTAAGGAGCCTAGGTCACATCAAAGGACCAAGCATATACTCAGGCAATTTCATCTTATTAGAGAAATTAATGATAGAGGTGATATAAAGATATGCAAAGTAGCAGGAGAAGATAATGTTGCTGATCCTCTTACTAAGCCACTTGCACAGGCAAAGCATGAGCGTCATGTTAGGGCAATAGGAATTAGGCAAATTAATGATTGCACCTAGGGCAAGTAGGAGGATGTTGGAAATTGTGCCCTAAGGGCCAATCATTGTACTTTGAACATTATTATTTTAATGAAATTTCTCCATTCTGTTATCATATTATTTGCATGTTAACTGTGATAATTGTATCCTTGGATAATTCATAAAGATTGTCCTAAAATGTCCCTGGTTGGTCATCTATGCGGGAGCAGAGATGAAACAAGACCAGTATGACTTTGATAAGATATGGAGACACGAATCAAAGTCTTAGGCACTTGTAAGAGTACAAGGTGCTGGACCGACCCACTATGAGAAAGCTACATGGATCAAGTCATAAGCTTTTCTCATGTATAACCACGTCACAATACCCTTAGACCTGAGCTCATCATGGATTCCTACATGAGAGTTGCTAAGCTTTGAACTAGTCAAAAGTCACTTTTGACCGGGTGATAATAAAGGCTACAATGGGCTTGGTGGTTTTTCATGCAGAGGAATATGAATGATCAAGATGGAATTTGTCCCTCACATTAGTAGAGAGATATTACTGGGCCCCTCGATGAGTGAGTCTGAGAAATGTATGGCCATACTATGATGAAAGGAGTTTCTGTCTCTGTTGTCATGCTACTCAGGAATTGAGAAAGTAATGGTCAGGAACAAGAGGATGACATTATCCATGCCTTATCCTTGATCGATATATCGTGTGACAAAAGGGATGTGACATGGTTGTATGACAGGTTGCATCGTGATAACGATCCTCATATGAATTGGGTAGTTGTAATGTCTTGCTAGAGGCCGTTTGCAACTTTTGGGTTAGCATAGTTATTGGCCCACTGCCAACTTCATATAGGCCTACAGGGTCACACACAAGAATGGTCCAACACGAGATAATGTTTTATTTAGGGTGGACGAATTTTATATTTATATATATATAATATAAAATTCATTAATAATATTATATAGATATATATATTTTTGAAATATATATCTTATATATATATATGTATATATATATTATATGATATTATTATATTGTGTTAGTTTTAAATTTAATTTATTAAGATATATTAAATTTAATAACTAACATGATAGAGATATAGTATCTCAGATTTAATTTATGAAGATAAATTAAATATAATGGCTCTTTATTTGGATTAAATAAACTGAATTTATTTAATTAGCTCATAAGATAATTAATTGTTAATTAATTTCGAAATTAATGATGATTAATTTTGAAATTTGAAAATAGCCCTCATAGGTTATAAACTTGATAGAGCAGATATATTGATACGACATGAGAATTGAGAGCCGCAAGTGAAACCCTAGGAGACATTAGAGGCGCTAGCACACAGTCTCGGTTGGAGAGCATTCGTGTGATACTGGTAGAGGGAGCGGACCTGACGTGTTGGCTCCTAGAGATCGTGAAAACTCTGAATCATCAAAAGGTATGAATCCTTCCAACTTGGTTTAAACGCCGTTGATAGATCCTCGATTAGGATCGGTGAAAATTTTTAAAATTCTTCAGCTGTGCCTACTGATTCTAACATGGTCAACATATTTAAACATGAGGATTCAAGAATACCCAGCATTGTTGCCAAATTCATTAGTCTCAACCTTGAACAACCACATATGCAATTTGGCTAATTTGAGGTCAAAAGAATGAAAGTCTAGTCAACCTCTCAAACTAGTGTGAAAACCCACATAGCTACTACAATTTCATGGGGATTCCAAAATGCCCAAGATTATTGGTAGATTCGTTTGAACTATGAACGACCCTATAAGCGATTTGGGCTAATTTGAGGTCAAAAAATGAAAGTTTGGCCAATATCTCAGACTAGCATGGAAACCCATAGACCTACTCCATTTTTCATGAGAATTCTGGAATGCCAAACATGGTTGTTAGATTCATTCGTTTGGGTCCTGAATGACTACATACATGATTTGGGCTAATTTGAGATTAAAAGAATAAAAGAACTCATCAATTCTCAATTCCTTTTTATTAATATCCGAGTGTTTCTCTACTTATAGATCTTATATGATTTTTTAGTTAATGGGCCTTTAGTGCATGGATACTCTATTCAATTTCATTCATCATGTTAATGGGCAACTATTGATTTACTAGGCGTCTGTAGCGCTATTGCCACCACTACTACTGGTATTGTAGTTAGGTTCTCATAGGTATATACAACATATACCATATCCAAAATAGATAACCTATAAAAATCTAGTTCCTTAACTGTATGCTTTATCTATTTAGGATTACTTTCTTGCCTTCGAGCCATTTGCCCTTACTATAAGTTAGTTATTAGAAAAGGGTGGGATTCATGAGAATCTCAGTAGTAACAACAATCACTCAATGATATGTAAATTCACAAAGCATGTTAAATAATTGTCAAATACACATACTCATCATAATAGCTATCATGAACAACAATATGCGGCAATAACAGCAAAGCATTACTTGTCTTACAGCACAGGCCTCTACCTGATACAACTTACACTTACGAGTCTTACAGCCTCGGGTTATTGCCTAGGTCAGGTCTTATAGCTTGGGCCTCTACCCCATGCAATCTTATACTTATGGGTCTTACTGCCTTAGGACATAATGTCCCCTATAAATCCCAATGATAAAGATATACATGCAAAGCAATACATATGTTAAAGAGAAAGAGTTACTACCTAAACGCCTTTTTAGTGATTTATCCAACTTCTTCAGGCTTGGGCAAACTTTGGATCCAGGACAAATGTCAAATCCTATATTTTAGAATCAATAAAGATGGGCCATTACTTAATCCAATACCATTGGCATGAAGTTAACTAAGTTATTCTTTACCCATCCCTATCTTTGTCCTTTCTTTAGCTTGGTTGGTTATCTTTAGGACTTTTATATTATGTCAAATGAGTGTCTAATCTAAGACACATCATGTGTCTCTTGTCCCTTGGGACTTGGGTATCTAAAGTGGCCCCTGTACTCTCTAAGTCATATCTCTATTCCCTATGATCCCACTTATCACAATTTATTCCTAATTTTGTAAATTCGTAGGTCTACCCTAATCTGCCAAATTTGTCCTCTAACTTTGAAAATTCATAATTAAATCTAGAAAATTTCAAATAGTATGGTTCCAGTCCCAATGAAAATCACTTTAAGTATATTTTAAAGGAAAAATATTTTCCACTACCAATTATAAGGACAAAATTCCAGAAACCTCTACCAATCCTAGCTGCCACATAAATCGTTCCAGATTCAATACCAAACTTTAACAAATGATATCTTACAATTTACTAACCCAAATAATACACTCTATATATCAATTTAAAGCTTAAGATGTCCAATATTAATATGGAAAATGTTATGATCAGCAAACAACATTTGGTCAACCAAAAGAAGTCACAATCAATCTACCACAAAACAAGCAGCAACTAATTCCAGCAACATCAAATTCCAAGTTTAAGGTTTTATATCCAATTCATCCAAAATCATAACCATAGGCTATTCCCACACATTTTTCCCATAGAATCCATTAGAAATCTCAAAATTATCAAAACCACACTCCTCCCTATTGCCCTATACTTGGCCGAAACACAAACCGTTAGCCAAACAGAGTGATTTGTAACTATTAACCATAAAACTAGCCAAGCTTTACTCCTATTATGTTTAAACATAAAATATCATCATGTTCAAGTTCATGGAAACCTTAAGCCATAAAATTTCCCTTTGGCCAAAAATAGGGTGGCCAAAGAAAGTCATGAAGACTTAACAAATCCTCAAGATATTAGGCTCAAATCTAAGCTTAGGCTTACCTCTACGTGATGCAACAGCTGGTTCTTGATTTTGGCAGTACTTCCACCAACTAGACAGCACCAAACCCCTCTAATTAGAAATTCAAAACAATATAAATGTAGCCCTCATTGAGTATAACAAGATTTAGGAAGGTTTTATATAATATCCTAAATTTTGGGCTAGAGACTTGAGAATAAGCCTATATCAGGAAGATGACTAAGCCCAATTCAGGAAGAGTCCCAAGAATAATGAGAGATAAAAAGTCTCTTAGGGACTATGTGATCCAAACCTACTGGGAAAAGGGCCCAATATGTGTAGGTAGTAGTATTAAAGTGTTAGTGTAGATGTGCACAAGAGACATATACTATGTCATTGGGTTGGTAGAAAGACGCCACCCAGCTATGTCATGAGGTATGAGACTGATTGATCTAGCAAAATATGTTAGTACAGGTGTGGATATGGAATTTTCAGAGCAAACATGTATACCTTACGTTTTTGGAAAAGACACCAATATGTGGGGCCATGTGGGGCCCACACATTGTCTCTAACCTGGCGTCATTTGGCGGTTTTGGCATACGTGAAGCAATCCCAAGTAAAACTGAGTAGAATTTTGAGTAAGCACCCATAAAGTAGCTTTAATAAAGTAAGTTGTGGTAACTAATGATGACACTACTTTTTGGTTAGCTTTACAAGAGAGTGACAAGTGTCTTCTCATCATGACAAAGTACCAAGTGCCTTTTGTGTTGGCTTGATAGGAAGGTGACACATGTTCCTCATAATGACACTTACTTTTTGCTTTTGTGTTGGCATCCCCGGGATTCGCCACATGTCACCTAAGTCAGGGAAATTCGCCGGTCTCCGATCTAGTCTAATGATGAGGGATGAGGTTTTAATGAGTTCTCTTGGACCTTTGAGCTGCCATATATTTTGCCTAAGCTGGGTTTTTTGTTAGGATCGGCAGGCACAGTAGAAGAATTTTAAAATTTTTACCGATCCTAATCGAGGATTTATCAACGGCATTTAAATCGAGTTAGAAAGATTCGTACCTTTTTCAACTTAGGGTTTTCACGATCTCTAGGAGCCAGCACCTCAAGTCCGCTCCCTCTACCAGAATCCACACGAATGCTCTCCAACAAAGACTATGTGCTAGCTCCTCCAAATGTCTACTAGAGCTTCCCTTATGGCTCTGAATTCTCATACATGTATGAGTATATCTGCTCTATAAAGTTTATAACCTATGAGGGCTATATTCGAATTTCAAAATTAATCTTCATTAATTTCAAAATTAATTAACAATTAATTATCTTGATTAGCTAATTAAATAAATCCAGTTTAAATTAAATCTATCCAACAGTTTTAATTTAACCCATTTATTTAATCCAAATAAAGAGCCATTAGATTTAAGTTATCTTCATAAATTAAATCTGAGATACTATATCTCTATCATATTAGTTATTAAATTTAATATATCTTAATAGATTAAATTTAAAACTAACACAATATCATATAATACACACACACACACACACACACATATATATATAAGAAATGTATTTCAAAAATATATATCTATATAATATTATTAATGAATTTTATATTATACATACATATATATATATATAATTTATCCACCCTAAATTAAACATTATCTCGTGTTGGGCTATTCTTGTGTGTGACCCAGTAAGCCCATATGAAGTTGGTAGTGGGCCAATAACTGTACTAACCTAAAAGTTGCAAGCGGCCTCTAGCAAGACATTACGATTACCCAATTCATATGAGGATCATTAACACGATGCAACCTGTCATACAACCATGTCGCATCCCTTTTGTCACACGATATATCGGTTAAGGATAAGGCATGGATAATGTCATCCCTCTTGTTCCTGACCATTACTTTCTTGATTCCTGAGTAGCCTGACAATAGAAATGGAAACTCCTTTCCATCGTAGTATGGCCATACATTTCTCAAACTCACTCATCGAGGGGCCCATTAATATCTCTCTACAAATGTGAGGGACAAATTCCATCTTGATCATTCATATTCCTCTACATGAAAAACCACCAAGCCAAATTGTAGCCTTTATCATCACCCGGTCAAAAGTGACTTTTGATTAGTTCAAAGCTTAGCAACTCTCATGTAGGAATCCATAATGACCTCAGGTCTAAGGGCATTGTGATATGGTTATATATGAGAAAAACTTATGACTTGATCCATGTAGCTTTCTCAAAGTGGGTCAGTCCAGCACCTTGTACTCTTACAAGTGCTTCAGACTTTGATTCATATCTCCATATCTTATCAAAGTTATACTGGTCTTGTTTCATCTTTGCTCCCGTATAGATGACCGACCAAGGACATTTTAGGATGATCTTTATGATTTATCCAAGGATACATTTATCACAATTAACATGCAAATAAAATGATAACAGAATGGAGAAATTTCATTAAATTAATAATGTTCAAAGTATAATGATTGGCCCTTTGGGCACAATTTCCAACATTTTTTAAGTTTAATGATGTTTTAATCATGATATATGATGATATATGGTTTTTGATGATAATATAAGACTAGTTTAACTGCTGACAGATTTGAGTTATGTGAGGCAGTCTGTTTGTGGCATGTTTCTATTCAGTTAAACATGGTCCAAATACTATGAAATTTTACATAATAAAATTAGACATCCTGAGCTTCATTTTTATAGGTAGAACGTAATTTTTGGACTAGTGGATTTAAAGTTATGATTTTTTAAATTTGGACCCTGTTTCTGAAATCAATTCTAGAACAGTTAAGGTTTGACAGATTTTTGGAAATTATGGGGTTGTAATTTTTAGAAAATGATTATTTTCTTTGAAATTTTACTTAAAGAGGCTCACAATGTACTTGGAATCAGTCAATTTAGAGTTTTCTATAATTAAATATGAGTTGTGAAAATTGGGCATTGAACCTAGAAGTTGTTCTATGGCAGACTAATGGTGACGTGTTTTTGTCTGGCCAAATGAATTCCGATATCCATAAAATTTTCCAAAGAAAAGTAGACCCAATAATCTTTAATTTGAAGGGTAATTTGTACTAATTGGATAAGTACACAAAAAGTTATGATTTATTAAAGTGCATGTTAAAAGCTGGATGATGTTTTTGGTAGAAAGGACTAAGAGTGAGCTCTAGGATTTTGGGAGTGTATTTGACTGAAGAAAATATTTTTTCCTTAAAGTGGACTTAATGAGAGTCACATAGGACTTTGAACCACCCTAATTGGAGTTTCCTAGACAAAGTTATGATTTTTCAAAGATAAGTGAAAAATTTGCCAGTTTTTTAATTCCATGCCAATTTAAAGCAAAAAGGCTAAAATGCAATAATTAGGAACTCCAAGGGTTAGGATTAAGCCCTAATGTATGGTTATGTACCTAGGGCCATAAGATGACAAGGAAGAGGAAAATAGAAGGGATACCAGCAACTTCAATAGTAGGAAGAAAAGGTATAAGAGGGGGCTCAAAGATAAAAAGGTAGTGAACTTACTTACTTGTATGTATGTGATGTTTATGCTGTGTATTAATTTGTTGTATTGCTTTGCTTGATTATGTAAAGCATGTATGAATGAATGAAGTTCTAATACTATTTTTACTGTGGCCATAATTATATTACACGAAACATTGAGCATGAAAAATATTATTATGTGAACAAGGCAAGCATATCATGCACTAGCATTCCTCTTACATACATTGTCTATACTGTTTCCTAATGAGATTCCCCCAAATCTCACCCCCCATTAACCATACAGGTACAAGAATATGAAAGAAAAGAATGTTGAAGATAAACAAGAAGGAAAGAAGATAAAGAATCGAAGAGGAAAGAACGTATATTATTTTATTGTACGTAAATTATCTGCACCACAAGAATATTTGTATGAATATGCAAGATCAAATACGTGTAATTTAAGTAAGACGTAACTGGGATCACTAAAATCACTGTAACTAAGAATAAGAACCATAAATAGAACTAACTCTGATATTTGGTAAGAGTAACGACTTAACAGCTGGAATTTAGAAATGAACCCCTAAAGAATTGAATAAAAACACTTTTGATATGTCTAAAAGGGGAGGAAATGTAAGGTATTACACTTGATCGGTCAAAAAGGGGATTCGAGTACAAAATCGACAAAATACCTCAAGAACTTCAAGAACAATCTCACCTTCTTTCTTCTTTCTTCTTCCTTTGATTTTCACTATTTTTCCCTTCTCTTCTTTCCTTGGACCAAATTACTAGAGATTGATAGGGTATTAGGATTTTAATTCTATATGTGTCAAAATCTTATGGTGCCATCTGTCTATTTGTTTATTCTTAAGGGGCCATGTGTCCCTTATTAAATTTTGGTTCTCTCTCTCTTCTAGGCCTTTGGGCTGACTTGAAGGAGTTAGGGGAAGGGAGGCCTGGTGATTTCCTCTAACTCTCATATTTGATGTTTGGGAAAGTCAGACATGCGGCCAAACTAGAGACCGATGAATTTCCTTAACTAATGGGGCTAGGTGGTGCTCCATAAGAGTGCCAACACAAAAGTCAAAAAGTGGATATAATGATGTTGGGACATGTGGCATCTTCTTGTAGTGCCATCACTAAAGTAAGAGTTACTTTATTAAAGTTACTTTATGGATGTCCACTAAAATCACGCCAAGTGTCCATTTCCCTTTTAAATGGCACCATATGTCCTTACAGGCACTGTTATATTTCATCTGACAAATTACCCACACAAAGCATTACCAGTTACAAATTTCAGTATGTTACAACCCCCCCTGCGTACCATAAATTTCATTCCCAAAATTTGTTACAAATCTTAAAATATAAATTATGGGAAACACTTCTTTATGTTTTCCTTTGCTTCCCATGTTGCTTCCCTAAGTGATAGTCCCTTCCAGATCACTTTCATGAATGGTATGCTTCTATGCCTGAGTCGTCTTTCCTATTGATCAATATTCATTCTGGCTCAACATTGTATATGAGATTATCTTATACCCCAATATCCTCATACTCGATAAATTGTTTAGGGTTTGGTTGGTACTTCTTCAATTGTGAGACATGAAAAACATCATGTAATCTGCTCAGGTTAGGGGGTAAAGCCATCCGATTTGCTACTGGCCTAATTCTTGTCAAGATTTCAAATAAAGCAATATACTTAGGGCTTAGCTTCTTTGTCTTCAACGCCCTACCAACACCTGTAATAGGTGAAACTTTCAAAAACACATGATCACCGAGCTCGAATTCTAGAGGCCTTCTCCTCTTGTTGGCATAAGTTTTCTTTCTGCTTTATGCCACAAGAAGTCTCTTCTTGATGATCTTTATCTGCTCTGTGGTTTGATCAATTAGATCTAGCCTATATAGTTTTCTTTCTAATAATTCCATCTAATATAGGGATGACTAACATTTCCTTTTATATAGTGCTTTATATGAAGCCATTTAAATGCTCTCATGATAGCTATTATTATATGAAGCTATTCTCCAGACAAGCTCACAGAGATATACATACGAGAGATAGTCAGACACCATAGCACGCCAAATTTTAGAAAGCATTACTTGAAGCTTTAGGTGCTAAGCTGAAACTTAGCAGTAGAAAGAAATAAAGTATTATCTTTCTATTTGTCCATATGTCTGAGGGTGTACTGGTGGCCATGAATGAAAAGTGACATGACCAAATGCATTGCAAGATGCCTGGTTTGTTAAAAGGAAAAAGCTGAGCATCAACGAAATAGGAGAATGTCTTGATCACTCCTGGATGAAGAGTATAACTACTCTTATGAGCCTTATCCAGAATTTTCATTCTTAGTTTAGCCCTTGGTTGAACATATATCCTCTATTTGTATGTGATTAGTCTATTTGGTGAAAGGTCATGCTCTTGAGTTGCCCCTCATTCAATCATAGCTCTGATGGACCTTGCTCGCCCATCCTGCATTTGAGCTTCCTTGATTTCAGCCCTCAGACCTCTTGCCTCTTAACTAGTAGTATAGCTATCAAGTAATCTCTGATTTGGTACATTTAGGTTAAGAAACACCTAATTGGACAAGTTCAAATCTCATAAGCTTTCTATCAGTCCCGACTGCACCACTTTCTGACTCAAAGCATTAGTGACGATGTTTGCTTTACTTAGATGGTACTTGATTTCTAGGTTATAGTCTTTCAGTAACTTTATTCATCTCCACTATCTCATATTCAATTATTTCTGTTCATGTAAATATTTGAGACTCTTGTGGTCACAATACAGTTCTATGGATACATCGTACAAATAGTGTTGCCATATTTTCAAAGCAAACACAATTACTGCAAGCTCCAAATCATGAGTGGGATAGTTCATCTAGTGAGGCTTCAGCATTCAAGAGGCGTATGCCACCACTCTTCCTTGTTGCATAAGGACACATCCTAATCCTTGCTTACTAGCATTATTGTAGACCACATAGGTCATACTAGGATCTAGGAATATCAATATTGGTGCAAAAGTCAACATCTCTTTCAAATCTGTGAAGCTTTTCTTACATTTGTCATCCCACTTAAATAGTTGATTCTTTCGATTGAGCTTGGTCAATGGCAAGGCGATCCGAGAGAAGTTATGAATGAATCTCCTATAATACCAGGCAAGACCTAGAAAATTGTATATCTCCACACTAGTTTCTGGCCTCTTCTAGTTTAGTACTGCTTCCACTTTACTAAGATCTATTGGGACCTCTTGTCGTGAGATGACATGGCCCAGAAATTTGACTTCTGAAACCCAAAACTCACATTTGCTCGGCTTGGCATAGAGTTTCTTTTCTTTTAGAATGTTGAGTACAATTCTCAAGTGCTTTTTATGTTCAACTTTACTTCTGGAGTATATCAAAATGTCGTCAATGAAGACTACCATGAACTGACCTAGATATTAATGACAGATCCGGTTTATATGGTCCATAAACACAGCAGTTTCATTAGTTAGTTTGAAGGGCATCACCAAGAACTCATAATGACTATATCTAGTCCTGAAAGCAGTCTTAGGTAAATCCTCTACTTTTATTCGTAGCTGATGGTATCCTGACCTTAGATCAATCTTCGAGAATATGCAGGAACCAGACAACCAATCTAAAAGATCATCAATCCTAGGAAATGGGTACTTGTTTTTTACGGCTACCTTGTTTAGCTCTTTGTAATTGATACATTGCCTCAAGCTTCCATCCTTCTTTTTAATAAACAATACTGGAGCTCCCTATAGTGAGACACTGAGTCATATGAACCCTTTCTTAAGTAGTTCTTCAATCTATTTCTTCAGCTCTGCCATCTCATCGAAGCCATTCTATACGAGGCTTTTGATATAGATCCAGAGCCAGGTATAATTTTAATAACAAACTCTACTTCCCTTTCTAGGGGTAATCTGCTAATATCTTTTGGGAATACTTCAGGGAATTCATTCACTATGGGTATATTCTTAAGTGTTGCTTCTGCTTCTACCTGAATAGAGAAGAATACGAGATACCCCTAGCATCCCCTTTGTAGACATTTCTTAGCTTCAGCTACTGAGAGAAAATTTAGATTAATATTGGCATTAATATCTTCCCACATATTAGAATATACAATCTTCTTAGTTCCTTAGTCTAGCAGTATATCATTCACCGTCAGCCGGTCAAAGCCTAATATTACTTCAAGTTTTTATAGTGGCAAATAGATTAAATCTATCCTAGAATCATACCCCTCAACATTTACCACACAATTCAAACAAGTATTGACAGTAATAGTCTTGACACCCATAGGCATCGACACAACCAAGTCATATGGCAGTTTATGGATGCTCAGCCCTAAGCATCTAGCACAATCATATATAATGAAAGAATGACTAGCACTTGAATCAAACAATTCTTATAGCATATTACCATGGAAGAGGATTGTACCTTGAATCATCTCAAGGGACTTCTGTGCCTCCTCATGCGTCATAGCAAAGACTCTGCCCTGATTTCTGGGCTTGGGCTACCCTGGCCATTGCTTACACTTACTAGCAAAGTGTCCTTGCTATTGACAAGCATAACAAATTATCTGTCCTATGCATGATATACCAGTATGTGTCTTGCCACATCAAGGGCATGATCAAGACGTTGGGGGTCCTTTGGTAGCCATGATTCTTTGGCTAAGAGGGTCTTTTATTTTTTCCTCTAAGCGAGAATCCTTGACCCTTTTGCTTTTGTGAGGTAGCCTCATAACTTAGTCCACCATAATTATTAGCAGTTTTACCCGAATTTAGGTTCAGCAGATTGGTTTCCGTGATTCAGCACACCTTCATAGCGTTATTGAATTATGTAAACTGCTTGGAGACTAATTTTTCCTTCAATTTTAGTTTTAGTCCTCACACAAGCATGTCTAAGCTCCACTATTCATCATCTCTATACCATAAATAAGAGGAATAGAGTGACAAATAGATAAACTGAGATAGATACTCGTTGAAGGTTTCATGACTACCTTGTTGTAGTTATGAGAACTCTGCCTCCTTCTCACTTCTTACAGACCTTAATAAGTACTTCCCCTTGAATTTCTCTTGAAACAATTCCCAAGTAACAGGAATATTTCTTGCCTATAGAATCATTGCTATATTCTTCTACCAACTGTCTGCATCTCCTTGCAGCTTGTATATGGCCATTCGTGTCTTTACTTCAGTAGGACATTTTAGTACCTCAAAGATCTTCTCTAATATGACTAGCCAATCCTCAACCACTTGGGGATCAAATTTCCCTCTAAATACCTTGAAAACCAATATTGTACATTTTCCCCTTCCCGGGCTAGTACACCATGAAGTCCTTGATTCAATTCTAACTATTGTTGATGTTCATCGTGCTATGAATACACGTCCTCTAGATCTACTTCATTATTCTCTGTTCATTCCCTATCTTTGTTTTGTTTAGTTTGCACTTCCTTGAGCTTGTCTCGAAGTTTATGGATTATGGCCTACTGCTCAGTCAGCATGCCTAAGATTTGTTGCATGGGATTGGGTCTCTTATCATTGTCTGATTCTACATTTCTTCCTCTCAATTGAACCATCATTCCTTTTCACTATTAAAGAGGAATCATACCATTAATATTGCATTTGACATATATATATATATATATATATTTCTTATACTTAAATATCAACACATAATAGGAATATATATTAATCCAAACAGTCATAGTACATGATAGAACTCAATATTTATATATTTTTATTAATTAATCTTAGGCTTTTATGGGACTTGATTGAATTTTTTAGGCATAATCTATTGTTGATGTGAGATTTAAGTGAAAGGATAATTTGGGAATTATAGCGGTTAAATTGCTATATTTTTAATTAATATTTGTTATTCCCATTATTTCTTAATTGTGAGCAAAAGATATTACCTTTGTGAATTTAATTTTGTAGGTGATGATGTGACACAACTTTTGCCAAGGTCAAAGGTGTCATTTTGGAGCTTAATGAAGGACAAGAGTAGAACTTCACAAGTGCAAAATTTATTTTCACATTTTTTCTAAGAGGACATTAAATGAGTAAGGGCCTTGTTTGGTGGTTAAAATTTTGTGTCTAATGCCAAAATAGATTTTTACCTCTTATCCAAATATGGCACAACTTACTATTGAACCTAGATGAATTGAAGAAAGAAAAGGATGTGGGGATCATTGTTTTTTGAGAGTGGCGGCTGAATTATTTAGAAGGCAAGTGGACTGAAAATGGGAATGGAAGAATAAAAGAAAACGCTAGCTGGACCGAAAAGGGGAATTAGAGAATTAAAGGAGAAGAAAGAAACAGCTGAACCGAAATTGAAGATTGGAAGGAATAGATGAGCTGACCGAGTTGAATGGGGAAATAGAGAAAAAGGAGGAGGAGCCGAAATTTTTGACTGAGAGCTAGTAAACCGAATTGATAAGGGAAAAGAAGCAAGTTGACCAAATGATTAAAAGGCATTGGACCAAATTGGAGAAGGAGATAAGAGATTAGCTGAAATTATAGAACCAAGAGGTTTAGAAGAAGTAAGCTAGAGTATTGGAGACAGTTGGACTGATGGAACAAAGAAAAGGAAAGGGCGACTGTAAAGAAAGGAGCTGAACAAATAGAGGCTAGAGAGTATTGCGAATGTGAAAAAAGGAGGGAAGCACCGAATGTGAATGGAGGCTGTGCAGAATTGAAGAATCATGAGCAAGGAAATAAAGAGAGGAAGCGTTGGACATCAAAATTGGGTGAAGCAAGCTGCTGCATCGCCATGGCTAATTCCTTTTCCTTTCATTAAGCTTCATCTTCTTCCTCTATGAGTAGCTAAGCTTTGGTGATTTCCTTGAGTTGGGTAATGGTTTGAGCTTCTAAATTTCAATGGAATTCCTTTAAGCTCTCTTTCTAATTCATAATTGTATGGCTTGGTTAAGTATATGGTTGTGATCTAGATTGTTCTATGTCAAGTGAACAAACTTTGTAGTTGAGCTAAGAGTTGATTAATTAAGCTTTGTATAATTCCAATTAGTAGTAGGTTGAGTTGTTTATTTCAACTCAGTTGAGTGGATTGTAAATGACTAAACTGAATGCTTTCAATTTTTGTAATGGTAATTGCAAGTTAGAATTAGAAGTTAATTATCCATCTCCTTGAGTCACAATTAATTGGTGGCATTCATTTAATTGCTTCAGTAGAATGTATTAAATGAGTATTGCAAGTATAGATCTAGTGATAGCTTAAGTCCATCCTCTTGACTTATATTATGGAATTCATATTATTATCAAGTAAGGAAGACTAAAACCTCAACTCAAGGGAATCTTGTTTCATCATTATACTAGTTAATTGAATTTACCTTGTTATTCTTAATTTCAATTCCATTTGCTTTTTTGTCTTGAAAACTGAAAAATACAAAAATATTGAATTAGATTATATTACTTCATTGGTTTTACAAACAATTTCTCAAAATGATTTCTCACAACTTTAAGGTATTTATCACTTCACTATTTAGAAACTTGGAAATTAATCTCCTTACAAGAATGACCTAGGTTGAGCTACTATGCTACATTTTCAAACTTAGTTTTATTTTGAGAACTCACACGACATAGGTTCATCATACACCAAAAGAAGCTTTTACTACATTGTCATCAGAAAACAGATTCCTAATAGTATAACATTCATCATATATGGTCCAATACATATTCATTCATATGTTCAACAAAAGGAAGAAACATAAAAGGACCAGGTTCTATGATCTCATTCTTCTTTATGGTCCAAAAAACGGTTTCAAGGAAGAAGGACAGTGTGATTTTGATCTATATATCATTAGGCATCCATAGTTCATATATGTCCCAGTCCCCATATAGTGTTTCCATGTCATTCAAGAATACTAAATACTGTGCTAGTGTGGAAGCTCAATCATGATAGGCTTTCAGGTATAACTCCTTAATATGTTCCTATAGCTCGTGGTTAGGATGCAGATCATATGCCAACTTGATATTTGGAGCCCTAGAATTGGTAGTAGAGCCGGAGTCTTGCACTACTTCTTCCACCTCTAGGTTATCGTTATCACCAGTGGAAGACTCACCACTGAGGCAAGGCCCTAGAACTATCACAACTGAAGCTCAGACCCTCTTCCTTAGAGTAATCATCATCCTCGCTCCACCTCTTGTTAAAGCGTCTCTCTACTTATAGATCTTATATCGTTGTTCATTTAATGGGCCTTTAGCGAATAGATACTTTATTCTATTTCATTCATCACATTAATCAGCAATAATCGATTTACTAAATGTTTGTGAGGCAATCGTCACTACTACTACTAGTACTGTAGTTAGGTTCTCATAGGTATATATAACATATACAATATACAAAACAGCTAGCCAACAAAAATCCTAGTTCTTTAACCCATACTTTATCTGTCTGTGATTACCTTCTTACCCTTTAAGCCGTTTGCCCTTACTGTAGGTTAGTTATTAGAAAGGGGTGAGATTCACAAAAATCTCAGTAGTAATAACAATCACTCATATGATATGCAAATTCAAAAAGCATGTTAAACAATCATCGAATACACATACTCACCATAATAGCAATCATGAACATCAAAATACAGCAATAACAGCAAACATAAGACCCACTAGTCTAATACCAAAACGCTTGGCATTATTGGTCTTATGGCTCAGGGCCTTTGCCCTATACAAGTTGTACTTATGAGTCTTGCAACCTCGGGTTACTACCTAGCTTAGGTCTTATAGCCTGGGCCTTTACCCTATGCAAACTTATACTTTCGGGTCTTACTGCCTTGTGAATCACTATCCCCCACAGATCTTGATGATAAAGATATCCATGCAAAGCAATACATATGTTATAAGATAAAGAGTTACTACCTGAACGCCTTTTCGATGATTTATCAAACTTCTTCGGGCTCAAGTAAACTTTGAATGCTGAACAAATGTCAAATCCTATATTTTAGAATTGATGAAGATAGGTCATTACTTAATCCAATACCATTGGCATAAAGTTAACTAAGTTATTCTTGACCTATCCCTATCTTTGTCCTTTCTTTAGCTTGGTTTGTTATCTTTAGGACTCATATTATGTTAAATGAGTATTTAATCTAAGACATATCATGTGTCTCTTGTCCCTTAGGAATTGGGTATCTAATGTGACCCCATTACTCTCTAAGTTATATCTCTATTCCCTATGATCCTACTTATCACAATTTATTCCAAATTCTGCAAATTCGTAGGTCTACCCTAATCTATCATATTTGTCCCCTAAATTTGGAAATTCATAATTAAATCTTGAAAATTTAAAATAAAATGGTTATAGTCCCTATGAAAATCTATTTAAGTCTATTTTAAAGGAAAAATATTTTATTTTTCACTTCCAATTATAAGCACAAAATTCCAGAAAGCTCAACTAATCCTCGCTGCCACATAAATCATTCCAGATTCAATGCCTAACTTTACAAAACCATGTCTTACAATCTACTAACCCAAATAACACATTCTATATATCAATTTAAAGCTTAAGACATCTAATATCAATCTAAAAAATATTATGATCATCAAACAACATTTGGTTAGCCACAATCATTCTGGCCAAAAACTGGCAACAGCTAATTCCAGCAACATCAAATTCCAAGTTTAAGGTTTTCTATCCAATTAATCGAAAATCATAATCAGAGGCTATTCCCACACAGTTTTGCCCATATAATCCATTAGAAATCTCAAAATTATCAAAATCACACTTTTCTCTATTGCCCTATACTTAGTAGGACCCTGAGTAAGGGTCTTTGCTTACAAAGTGTCAAGGGGATTAAGCGTCCTGTTGAGGAACTATCTTGTACTGTGGTGCCAACAACCCATTGAATATTGAAAATATAGTGAAAATCTTAGAGGCACTTTGAGGACTGGACGTAGGTAAAGAGGTTAAGATCAAACCAGTATAAACTCTGGTATACACTTTGGTGGAATTTCTCCAACCCTTCTCTTTTAATTAAGTCCACTACTACAGGGAATAGATTTTACTACCCTAGAAGATGTCTGTTTTAAATAAAAAGAAGTAAAAAAATGAAGTGGCATTTTCATAATTTAGGGGGGAGTTTTAAGGCCTTTAGGAGTCCCTTTTGGGTTAAAGGACGCCTCCCCAAACCCAAAAGGGATACCTAAAAGCACCCTATAGGCGTCCTAAATTCAAACTTGGGACTCCTAAAGGGTACTTTAGGCATCCCAAGTTTAACTTGGAACATCTAAAGAGTGTCCTTGTACAAGTCAGACACTTGTCTGACATCCCCTTCCCTTTCTTTGTCACACTTCTTCACTCACCGTCACTTCCTTCCCTCTTTACTTACCATCATCTTCTTCACTCCTTTACTCTCCTCCACCATCTTCTTCACTCTCCTCCTTCCATCCTCACCATCGTCCTTCCTCTCACCACCATGGGTCTTCTCTCTTCAGTGGCACACTAACACCAACCTCCTTCCTCTCCCTCTACAGCGTCGGCCCTCTCCTTCTAGGTTGGTTTTTTAATTTAGATATAATGCCTTGTATTAATTTACAACTTGTGAAAATATAATGCTTTGTATTAATTTATTTTACATGATTTTTAGTTAGGTTTCTGTAGTTGTTTTTTCCATTTTCATTGGTTTTTTTTGCTAATCATATACTCATAATCTGTTAATTAGGTTGGTATGAGTGTTGGCTAATTGTGTGTTTGAATTAGCTTTTAGAGAATAGCTTTTACGATTTACAAGATAAGTATGTGAGAGGAATTTTATCTCAATTTGCGGAAAAGGACTTTTGAAACCACGGTTTGGGACTTACCCAAACACACACTGTAACATGTAAGTTTCCACAAAATACAAAATAAAAACGTAACATGATGAAATTTATTTATTATTAATATAAAAATAAAAAAATCTTATAATTCTCTCATTGCATCCATATATAATAAGCAATATGGTTGTTTTTTATTTTATTTAGATTATATAACAAAAATAATTCATAGATATAATGAGTGAAAGTCAGGGCAAAAATTATTAGTGTAGTTTCCTGCCTCTTACAAATATACAAATTATGAGTATAAAGACCAATATATATTATCTATAATTGAGGAAACCATAAGGACCCAATAAAAACAAAAAAAAAACTTGCTTTGTTAGCTAATTTTAAATATTAGCTTTTGTTTATATTAGTTAGTAGTTGTGTAATAGACAACTTCTTGACACTTTGTGGTGGTTATTGTACATAATATTAGCTAGTAGGAGTTAACACTTTAATTAGCTAGTGCTAGATGTTTCCTTGCTATATGTAAGGACATTGTGGTTTATGATTAATTCTTCAATCCTGTTTCTATAGTGTTTATTTGCTGGGCAGTGAAAAATAAAAAAAACATCAAAAAAAATTTCAACATCCACAAACTTTAGGCATCCCCTCTTCCAAAAAGGGATGCCTAAAGTCACTTACAGCCTCCCTTTTTTAACGGACGCCATATCTTGACTTTACTATGACCCCAGTATAGGCATCCCCCTTGTTTTCATACATTAAAAATGTTATCTATAGTAATAGTCCTTTAGCTGTGATTTTTACATTTTTAATATCACCTAATTTAGACCTACTTTTGGGTGAAACCGTTGACACTAACATTTGGTATCAGAGCCTAGTCTTCTTGTTTCTAGCTTAACATCCTAAGAAAGAGCCTATGGTGAGTATGGGTGAAGGAATACTACCAGATGGTGCCTCCATTGCTAGACCACCTGGGTTTAGTGGAGAACATTTCTCCTTCTATAAGGAAAATTCAAAGTATTCATGATGGCCACTAAATATGGCCTATGGTAGGTGATTCAAGATGGAGACTATATGCCAATGAAGACTATGGATGATGTCACAATTCCAAGAACACTAGCAGAGTTCGATGACAATGATAAAAAGCTTGTAACTCTTAATAGCAAGGAAATCCTTATGATTCAAAGTGCCTTGAGTCAAAAAGAATATTTCAAAATATGCACACTTTCTTCCACCAAGGACATATGGCGGGCTCTAGAACTAGCTTATGAAGGAACTTTTAGAATCAAGAAAAATAGGCTCAACACTCTTATCACAGAATATAATTTGCTCAAAATGAAATCAAGAGAAACAATTGCTGAGTTTGAACTTAGATACACCCATATTTATAAATCCATTGGGTACACTTGGGAAATTCTTCGATTAAAGGTCCCAAGTGAGAAAAATACTGAACATTCTTTCAAAAGAATGGGAAGCCAAAGAGATAGAAGAGGTTAAGGGAGAATCAATGCATTTAGTAGCTTCCCTATTTGGAAATCTTTCTGAATATGAGAGCAAGCAGAAGTTCAAACATGAATTAGAGGATATTGATGAAAAGGAAAAAGAAAGGAGTAGCCCTAAATGTGATCAAAGAGGACAAAGAACTAAAGGAAAGAGAATAACTTGATGATGATGAAATGGGCCTTATGGAAAAAAGGTTCAAGAAATTTTACAACAAGGGTTAGGGCTTCAAAAACTTCCACAACGGAGTGACTAGCAATGAAAGGAAACAAATGAGCAAATTATCTGGTATGATTGTAGAAAGCCAAGCTACATTAAATCAGAATGCTCAGAGTACCTAAAGAACAAAGAAAAGAAGAAGAACAAATACTTCAAGAAGAAGGTATTTATTTTAACAATATGGGGAGATAGCTCCTCGGTTGAAGAAAATGATGATGAAGAGGTTGCCAACATCTGCATAGTAGCTCAAGAAGAATCAGAGGATGAAGAGGTAAATGATTCAGCCACTACTTATACTAAGTATAATGCATTACGTTATGAATCCATCAAAATTGTTAAGGAACTAATTAATTACGAGAAATGGGTTAAATCTCTTAAAGAAAAACTCAAAAAACCTAATATGAAACCTTATGATAATTGTCATATTTTAGAAAAGAAAAACCATGATCTCACTAAAACACTTGAGAAGTTTACTAAGGGAAGTGAATTGCTTTACAAGATTTTGAAAGCTTAGAGATTTACTAATAATAGGTCTAGAATTGGATATGATCCAAAGACATACAAAAAGAATGGGAAAAAAAGTTAGGTGGAAAAGCCTATCTAAATAATTTTTAACATTCCATTCACATATCTAATCCTTTTGCGCAGTGTAATTTCTGTAACAGAAAAGGACAATATACTTCCTCTTGTTTTCATAAAAAGGAAGGGAGAATAGGAACCTATACGTGGGTATGTAAGGGATCACATATTCCCAAAAGTGATCTATACTAACCTAAAAGGACCTAAGAGAGTGTGGGTACCTAAGACTTTATCATCTTTGATTGCGGGTGTGTCTTTAGGCATCAAGAACAAGTAAGTCGTACATAGATAGTTGATGTTTAAGGCACATGATTGGAGACAGAGATAAATTTTTCAAAATGGAGCCTAAAGAAGGATGCAAAGTCAGATTTGGAGGAAATCAGTCAGGAAAGATAGCTAGAATAAGTGAAGTTGACAATAGTGGTGGAATACAAGTTGAAGATGTTTACTATGTAGAAGGACTATGCCACAACTTGATGAGTGTAAGTCAAAGCACTGACAAAGAAAATTGGGTCATATTTAACTCGGAAGAATGTCTCATATTAAGCAAAAAGGATCTCTAGCTTAAAAAAGAAGACCTCAAGGTCAAGATTAGAGCAACAAAGGAAGGTAACTACTATACTCTTAACATAAACAATAATGTTTTTGAAAACTATTTTTTGAGTAATGCTGATAAAAGTTGGCAATGGCATAAGAGACTTGCTCATATCAACATGTACTAACAGGCAAGTTACTCAAAAATGATTTGGTAATTGGTTTACCCAAACTTCATTTCAAAAATCATTTAGTCTGTGATGCTTGTCAAAAGGGCAAACAAATAAAATTTTCATTTAAATCCAAAAAGGAAGTCACAACTAAAAGACCACTCCAACTCCTCTATATGGATTTAGTTAGACTAGCAAGAGTTAAAAGTCTTGGTGGTAATGTATATACATTGTTCATTGTTGATGACTTTTCTAGATTTACATAGATTATTTTTCTTTCTTCGAAAGATGAAACTTTTAGTGAGCTTGTTGTTTTTGCTAAGAAAGTGTAAGATGAGAAAGGTATGTCTATTGCAGCTATTAGAATAGACCATGGAGGAGAATTTGAGAATCACGCCTTTAGAGATTATTGTGACACAAATGGCATTAATCACAACTTCTCGCTATAAGAACTCCACAATAAAATGGGGTGATGGAAAGGAAGAATAGAGTTCCTACAAAAATGGCCAGAGCCACGCTTAATGAGAATAATGTTTCGCAAGTCTTCTGGGCTGATGCAATGAGCACTGTATGCTACATCTCTAACAAAGCGTACATTAATCCAAAGCTTGGCAAAACACCCTATGAGATTTACAAAGGAAGAAAACCAAATCTTGCTCACTTACACATATTTGGTCGTAAGTGTTTCATTTATAACAATGGAAAAGATAACTTAGGTAAGTTTGATCCTAAGGCCGAGAGGTATATTTTTGGTTATTCTCCTAGAAGTAAAGCTTATAGAGTTTTCAATAAACAAACTTGTGTTGTTGAAGAATCCATACATATTGTATTTGCTGAAAATGAGCCTCTAGTCAAGCCCATAGAAGATTAGCATGAGGTAGTCTTTCAAGAAGAAAATCAAATTATTTCTAAAACACCTACCTCTTTAGATAACAAACCCAAAGATGAAAATGAACCCACCAACCCAAGTCAACATAGAGCTTGGAAATACAATAAGAGTTATCCTTTAGACCAAGTCATAGGTGACGTAAATGAGGGAATAAAGACTAGGAATAAAATTCTTAATGAAGTAAGCTTCTCTGCCTTTTTCTATGAATTAGAACCTTCTACTATTGATGAAGCCCTATCAGATAATGATTGGGTAATAGTAATGCAAGAAGAACTTAATCAATTTGAAAGAAATCAATTTGAGGACTTGGTACCCAGGCCTAAGATCATTTGGTCATTGGTACTAAATGGGTGTTCAAGAATCAATGTGATGAATCCGCAATTATTGTTAAAACATAGCAAGATTGGTGGCTAATGGCTATAATCAGGAAGAAGGAATTGATTATGAGGAAACATATGCTCCAATAGCCATATTGGAAGCCATATGAGTACTCTTAGCCTTTGTGTGCATCAAGAGATTCAAACTCTATAAATGGATGACAAAAGTGCCTTTCTAAATAGAAACATCATGGAAGAAGTTTATGTAGAATAACCCCTTGGTTTTGAAGATGTACCTAAACCTGACCATGTCTATAGGCTTAAGAAAGCTCTTTATGGTCTAAAACAAGCTTCAAGAGCTTGGTATGAAAGGCTAAGTAAATTTCTCATCGACCAAGGGTTTGCTAGAGGAAAGGTAGACACAACATTATTCATCAAACACAAGAGAAATGATATTTTAATTTTACAAATATATGTTGATGATATTATATTTGGTGCTACTAATGATCTACTATGTAAGGAATTTTCTGAGAAAATGAAAGGGGAGTTTGAGATGTCTTTGATGAGAGAGTTGACCTTCTTCCACGGATTACAAATCAAACAAAGGTAGGATGGCATATTCATATCCCAAACCAAATATCTTAAAGAACTATTGAAGAAATATGAGATGGATCAAACCAATGGAGTAGACACTCCAATGAGTTCAACAACCTTACTTGATGCTAACGTCAACGGAGTTGAATTCAATATTACCAAGTATAAAGGAATGATTGGATCACTATATACCTCACTATCTGTAGACCTGACATCCAATTTAGTGTTGATATGTATACAAGATATCAATCAACACCTAAAGAGTCTCATGTTGAAACTGTCAAAATAATATTTAGATATCTTGTTGATATGGTTGAAGGGGGAATTTGGTACCCAAAAGGAGGAAATGTATACCTGGTTGCATACTCAAACTCTGACCATAGAGTGATTAAAAGCATCACTCAAGTGAAATTGCCTTTATTGAAGTGCTTTCGAAGGAAATCATTGGAGTGATTTCAAAATCACTCAATTGAAAGTGACTTCTCACATATCACACGAGTGACTTAAAAATTCACTTGAGTGTAAACCTGTGAAAAGCCAGTTATATCAACTCGAACTTTCACTCTCACTCGCACTTTCACTCTAGATCCTGTCACTCGAACTCTCTCACTCTCAAATCCCAGACTTTCCAACTTATAATCTTATAACCGATTAAGCTTATTCTCACCGATTAAACTTTCGGCCATTCTATTACATATTTTCTTCATATCTCTCTCTTCCTTTACTACTCGATACTCTCTCTTCATCTCAAAAATTTTCAATCTCATAAAGCTTCACTTGACAATGGTGAGAACCAAGAGACTGAATGTCGACAAGGACTTGTCGGCTCCACCACCATTGCCCCTGTTACCGCCACTATGGTTGCTGATATCACCACTACTACTTCTGATACCACCATCATCCCTCATACTACCACTACTACTCTTGATCTACCACTATCATCCTTAACACCACCACCACTATCCCTGATACCACCCTTACTGCTCCTGTAACCCCCTTCCATAATTATATTCGAAATACGGGATTAAAATGAAATAGAGACCACAATGATCAAATAAAAATTTCACACCCATCTACCAGACGGGATTTTCACAAATAACTTTCGAAATCTAGTTAACCTGGTCTCATATTCACATTTCGAATACAATCACTTCACGCGGATAATCACATTCAATATATAAATCAGAGTGCACAATATAATAATCCCGGCAATCCCGGGTTCACATCCTTACAAAAGGGTTTACAAAGGGCAATAAGCCCATATACAAGTTCTCATACAGGGATTACACAAATCTCACCTCAAATACACATAATTAAATCCTCATCCACATATACAAATATCCAATACACAATACTCCCAACTATGATAACCAACTACCAAAATCTATAACCTGAAGGAGTCCTCGTCGACTTTGCCCGCTTGCTCCATCCTTGGTCCACCTACCCTATCTAAAATATTGGTAGGGGAGGGTAAGATTCGAGAGAATCTCAGTAAGGAAACATATACCAATATGCATGCATGATAAGTGTTTAATGCATGACATGCTTGCATCACAATAACACATGTTCACAAAATGACATATCTGCGTGCTCAATGTTTCAACAACATACTCATGGCCATAGCATAAATAGAAATAGAGCTACAATCATTCATACATGTTCAACATAATCAAGCAAAGCAATACATGCATCAATACACAAACACAAATATCAAAGCATGCAAGAGAGGTAAGTTCCCTACACTTATTCTTTCTACGTATGCTCCAGCGCCGCTTACTCACGATCAAAGAGAATATCCAACCACGTTTAGGGCGAACATCAACCTAGGTTGGAAATCACTTTTCAAAATCACCAAGTACTGAAAATAGGGGTTGGCTACAGCCAAGAACCCTCTGGCTGCAGCTAAAATGAGCACAGAAGGTTTTTGTCTGCAGCCAAGAATTTCTGGTTGCAGCCAAAACGTGCACATAAACTTTTGCGCTGCAGCCAGGATTTTTCTGCTGCAGCCAAGGCAACTTAGGAAATTCATAACTAATTCCAAAAAAATAGAAATGAGGTGATTCCAAATCCAAATGAAAGCTATTTAAGTCCTACTCATAGGAAAAATATGAGCCATTACTGGAAATCACTTCAAAAATACAGAATTCCCCAAAATCCACTACTGCTCTAGAATCAAACCTAGTTTCGACCTCAAACTTTGGGCAAACATAAATCTCAGTTCACAAAACGAAATGACACAATTTATATGTCTATTTTGAAGCTTGGGATGTGGAATTCAAGACTAGAAAGTTTCAGAATTTTGTGGCAACATTTGCCCATTCAAAATGGCAACACAAGCAGACTGTCCAGAACAGAGTTTCAAAAGACAGAATTCCAGTTTTTGCAATTTGGCTTCCAATGGTTCCATTTTCATACCAAACATCATTTCCACACAAATTTTCACAAGGAATCCATTGGAAATACCAAAAAAACCAAATTCACATTATATTGACATGTTTTACAGCAATCTCAACATGTCACACAATTTTCACATTTCAAACTCTAACATTGCAACTTTTCCATTTCTAATGCCAAACCAATTCCAATGACCAAATTACACAACAAAACACCATTTTCAACACAAAACACATGACAATTCATGCATTTCACAATTCCACCAAAATCAGGGCAAAATTCACAATTCACAATACTCAACCAATAACCACAATAGTTAGGTCAATAGTCATCAAATACTCACCTCTTCCTATTTCCCAAACCAATTCTTTGATTCTCCATCTTTCCACTTTTGCTTAAGCTCTCAAACACCTCCAATCAAGAATCTAAAACCATAGAGATGAAGCTCTCATCACTATGAACAACTTTATAGAAGGTGATTAGAACATTAGAGGCCAACAAACAAGCTAAATCTCACCTTGATTCTTTCTCTTTCTTCCTCCACTTTGGGCGTTCATGGAAGCTAAGGAGAGAGATGAAGAAGATGAAGAGGGCCAGATTTTTTGCCCTCATTTGACCATTTGGACGTCCAAATAAGGGAGGAGAGGAGAGAGGGAAGAGTTGACAAATTGACCAAGATTCAAGGGTCCAAATTGTGACACTTGTCACACCCTTATTCCATCTCTATGAGTTCACATGAACCCAAACACATGGGATTCCACCCACTTAATCTCTACACAAATCAATCTCAACCATTGATTTTAAAGTTACTAATGAGTTCCCTCTTCGGTAACTGACCAATTGGCCGGTAACTTTACCGTTTTGCCCCTGATTTCGGCAATTCTTCTTGAATCACCACCAAACACACCATATCATTCCTTTTCTTCCACAATGCGCCCTCCCCTCTATTTTAAGTCAATTTAGATGTTAATCCATAATTGAGCTTAAATACAGGGTTTCGGCATTGCTCACAGCGTATACGAATCATAGTTCACATCATATTCTCCAAAAGGGTTCATTTATCACTAATGACATCCACTTTTGGAGTCATTAACCTTTAATTACAATTTGGGATCTTGCTAAACTGGGGCTTAGCAGTCCACTTATCTCAGGCTTATTCTCCAGCCTCAAGTCTCAAAATTTGGGATATTACAGCTCCTAATACCACCACCATCTTCCCTGACATCCTTGACACCACCACCATCATTCCTCCCACCACACTTATCTCTAATCCTATTACAGCTGGTGACCTACCTCATGAGATATCTCACCACTTTGACTCCAGTTCTCACATTCAAGAAATTGTGATTCTTGATCAGGCAACCACCTCTGATGTTCCTGGATTTGATCCCAATCTTATCACTGAGCTAGAGCCTATCTTACCTTCCTCTCCCACATTCACTCCACATTCTCCTACTCACTTCTACTCTCCTAATCGTCTATTGTAACATCTTGAAATTTAGTCAAAGAATAAATTTTCCAAAAAGAAAATTTAAATGGTGTTAGAATTAATTTTGGGATTTAAAGGCATATTATGTCCTCAAGAATTTGAGGAATCTTAAATTAAACAAAGGGGGAAAAATTAGGGCCTAGTGTGTGTAACTAATAGGAAAAAATTATACCTATAAATATATAAACATACATACACATTCAGCATTTTCACTCTTAACTTGGAGCCACAACAAGTTGCCACCTAAGCTCCTTTCATAACCACATGCATAATTAAAAGTAACTACTCCTTCTTCACTTATTTGGCTACCTGTCCGAGCCCCACACTGCACACACATATGTAAAGACTTAGTCAACACACCTCTTCACCTTTATTTATTCAAACAAGTCGGCCAAGAACACCAAGGGAAAGAGAGAGATTTTAGTCAACACACTTCTTCACCTTTATTCATTCAAGTCAAGTCGGCACAACAAACGAAGAAATAGAGAGAGAGAGAGAGAGTAAACACTTATTCAACACACCTCCCTCATCTTTATCCAACTTCAAGTTGGCCAAAACACACAGAGAGAGAGAGAGAGAGAGAGAGAGAGAGAGAGTCAAAAATTAGAAGAACTAGAGAGGAAGAATTCTCAAGCCATTTACACCACTATAACCACATTTCTAGCTCAAAGTGCCTTCAAAAATATTGTTCCTCTCATCAAGAGCAACATTTCTACGGTTTTTGTTTCTTGAGAAAAGGTGTTTGGTGTGCCTAAATTTATAGCAAAGGAAGGAGGTAAGCATAAGCTTTGAGTTGAACCAAGTATCTTGGATTTAATTAAGTTTTCATGATGGTGATGTGATGCCCTGTATATGCAAAGAAGAAACCTTAGGGTTTCAATGATGTTGAGAACATGGAAATGATGCTAAAAGAGGTTTAAGCATGGTAGAATGAAAGTTTAGCAGGTTTGGTAAGAGAATTAGTAGTTAATGTAATGGAAGTTGCAAAAATTACTTTATTTTTCCCTGACATATTTCGACTAGTACAGGGCAAAGGGAAGGAATGAGCTTTTGCTAATGTTGATGCTTCCAATGAGTTTAGAATGAAAAATTATATAGGTTATATATGAGAAAGTGACTTTAGAAGCATTAGAATTGGAAATGAAATTTTTGCCTAAAGTTCCTTTAAGTTTCGGCCTTAGAGGTTCATGGGGAAGGACTTGGATTTTGTCAAATTTGAGAGTAGAAATAGATTTTACATGTAAAATTGTGTAGGAATAGCTTGTAAAAATAATTTTAGAGGGATTGGATTGAAAATTCAAAAAATGAGTTAAAGATTATGTAAGGGTTTTTGCTGCCAGAATTGTGTTTTTTAGGGAGCCAAGTTGTTTCGAGTTTGGTTTTGATTAGTCAAACCTTATCCAATAATTCTAAAATTTTATAGGTATATAGCACACATCCAAAGCTTTAACATGAGTCATAAAATGAGTTAATTTGATACCTAGTGAGAGAGTTATAAGTTTTGGAAGTTATGTCAAGAAACAGGGGAAATTCTAGGAGTCCAGGTTCTATCAGTGGATAAATAGGCGAAATTCATAGGGTTAACCTAGTAATTTGGTCCTATGATTATTTTTCCTTAAAATAGATATTTAGAGCTTCTCTTTTAATATTAGAACTTGGGAATTGGATGAGTAATTTGTAAGTTATGATTTTTTTAAAAGTTTAGGCCAAAATTAGAAAAAATTTGAGACAGTCAGGTTAGTCGTGAATTTTGGAACTTAACACCTTGAATTGACATTGGTTAACATTTTTCTAATACAAGGCGGCTTAAATAGATTCACATAGAAGCTTGAACCACCTTATTTTGAATTTTCTAGATTAAGATATGAATTTTCAAAGTTGCCTAAGGAATTCTTGCAGATTGGGTTAAATATGGAAATTTCTAGTTTTAAAGGAATTGGTGATTAGGAGATAAATGAGGATTAGAGACATACTCTAAAGATCAATTTGACCATAGGGAATACCCAAATTACAAGGGAGGAAGACATATAACATGTCTTAAATTAGATATTCACTAGACATAGCATAAAAGAATATTACAGATAACCAACAAAGTTAAAACGAAGGACAAGAATTTGGAATGGGTCAAGAATAATATAATCTTTATTATGTCAATGGAATTGGAATAAGTAATGACCCATCAAATCATGAATTACAAATTATATGATTCAATATTTGTCCAAGCACAGGAAGAAGCTTGTTGGTAAAGGTAAATTGCAGGAAAGGCAATCAGGTAATAACTCTGTCTCATATAATGTGTATTGTTCTGCTTGTATATTTTTACCATTGATTATATTCATTTCATGAATTCATGGAATTGATGTTGGACTAGTGTGTCCTGAGGCCATAAAACTTGTTTAGACCAGTGTGTCTTGAGGCCATAAGACTTGACATGCATTCAAAGTTGTACCGGGCAATGACCTCAGGGCATAAATATTGAAAGTGAATTATTGCATGGGGCAGTGACCATGGGCTGTAAGATCTTATATGCTATCTGAGTTGTATTGGATCAGTGTTTCCTATGATTGATATTTGTGATGTATATTGATTGTTGAATGTTGATTGTATAATGGTTTGTTTAGCATGCTTCGTGAACTTGCATACTTTATAATTGATTATTGCTACTACTGAGATTCTTGTGAATCTCACCATTTCCATTAAATGATATACAGCTAAGGCAAGTTGCTCCAAGGGCAAAAAGGTAATTGCTAATAAATAGAAGGTGGAGAAGAAGGATTTGAAAATTTTGTTGGCTATCTGTATATAAATTTTGCTAAAACTTGGGATATTTTGGTAGTCTCATGTGGCTACATGTTTTGTATAGATATGTATATAAATAACCATAGTGAAGCTAGTATATATAGTTGTAGTAGTAGAGGTGGAGGTAGCATAGTTTAATCATCAATATATGAGCAAACTAGCATTTTGATAATAATAAATGAAGCTAAGGATGGATGGGTCATAATGAAATTGTGAACCACTATATAATTATTTTGAAAGTTTTAAATTTTTTAGAAAAGCCAATTCAATTACAGGTTTGAAACCTATATTGAAGTTGAGATTTTAAATTATTTCGATAGTATATTCGTTCCAAGATTGAATCTTGACTTGGTGGTTCAAATTCATTGTGTAAAAACTCATCTGATGACTTTGGAAATAAGGGTGTCACATTTGTACCCATTGATCCCATGACAGCCATTGTTCCCTATAGTCCATCTCATTCTTCCTCTGATGAAGATCTTGTTCCACTACTTGATCCACTTCGTACCAATCGTCCTCCCCGT